>MLQL01000015.1:0-519870 GCA_002072365.1 Penicillium flavigenum
TTATACTATTAAGAAGGATATTAATAGGAAGGATAGGCGTTATAGAATAATAACTATAATAAGATATCTTAAGACTTCTTCCTATATAAGGGTAGTAGGCGTAAACTAATAGAAAGGGGCGATATCAAAATTTGTTTAAAAAATAGTATATTTATTTGAATTTAATACTTAACTTCGAATTACTAACTTTTATTAACTAAGGATATACTAAGCGATATAGTCTTTATATAAGAAGACTAGGAGTATAATATTCTCTAGTTTATCACTCTTAATCGCCTTCTATTCCACTTAGTTAAGTATTACACCTTTTAGCGCTTAATCTTAAAAGCCCGATTAGCCCTAACCGATCTAAAACTCCTATTAGCCGATACTATTCGTCGTCGACTATCCGCTTAGGTTAAAAAGCAACAATAATCCACGCTAAAAATACTTCCGGCAAACTCGAAGATATTAATTGCCTTAGATTATTAGATATCTCTATTTAGGTAGGCATTTATAGCTATCACTAGCTATTTTATTAATATAAATTGGGTATACCGAGAGGTTCTTCTTAGGTTTAAACCCCTCTATAGTGCTTATATAGGCGCAAATATAAGCGGTATTCTCCTAGAGACCCTTATCGATTATAATATCTAAGACCGAATCTTCGGATTGACCATAGATAATATATTAAATAATAAGACACTAGTTAATTCGCTATAGTAGGCTTTACCTCCGGAGGTTAATATTATCCGAACCCCCTATCTTACGTATATTATCTAGCTCAGCTTAAACCGGCTTCTTAATCGTCTTAAAGTAGTTCCGCTTAATAATACTACGGAGACTAAATAGACTGACTATTAATCAGCCTTAGTAAAGGCTAATATATAGACTTAGAACCGGGAAATTTCCTATACCTTAAATAAGGTCCGGTATCTAGTAGTGTATATCCGGGCAAGCCCCTAGCGTCGTGACGCGTTTATAAAACTCTAACCGCTAGAGTAGGGGCTTATACCTATCTAGGACGTACGGATACGGTAGAACTTAACATTTTTAATACTTCGCCGGGTAAAAAGACTCCATGATTTCTTTATAACGTTCTATATAGATTATAACTACGAGGAAATAGCACTAGATACCGAAGAATAGCGCTAGATTAACTACCTCCTTTATATCACTAAGCCATTCTTTAACTATACACTCGCGCTTTTAAAGACTCGAGATATTATAGCGTATCTTATATTCCGGATTTATAATATGCTTTTCGAGCATTTAGAGAAGTTAATAACCTAGCTAAAGCGGAAGCGTGTGCTATAGAAATAGCAAATGCTTACGTCTCTTAAAGCTAGCCGAGAGAAGCTTAATAAGTACTATACGCAAATAGATAAAGTCCGCGGATATATCTATACGATTAGTACTATATTAGCCCCCGATAGCAGATTCCAATTCTTTCTTTCGGATAACTAGGATAGATATTAGCGCGATATATATCGTACATCTTTCCGAGAGGCACTAGTTCCTTACTAAGAGCGTCTCGCTAGCTCTTAAGGTCCTAAAGGCTCCTCTATCGAAGTAAGGCAGAGCTTATCACTATATAACCTACTAAGTGGCTACAAACCTAGAGCTAAGCTAGCGGGAGATAAAATAACTTAATATCTTAATAGTAGTATGTTAAACCCCTATTTATCTTGATTAAATACTAATTTGCTAGTAGATATTACCGATTCCGAGCCACTTATATTCTAGAGAGATTAGTAAGGCCGTTTCCTAGCGATTACTTTGCTTATACGGGATATTCTCTTAATCCTAGTAATAGGTGCTAGCGTGGAAAGGCTTTTTAATACCGCCCGCGATATCTGTTATTATCGCCGCGGTCGAATGAAGTCTGAGACTATTTAGGAACTAATAATGTATCTTTATATGTTAAAATTTGAGCTAGAGGTGTAAGAAGCAAAGGAGCTTGAAAGGTTTTTCTCTTTAGATAAAATTGAAGTATTAAGGGAGGAGAAGGATAAGAAGTTTAAAGATATTAAGATAGAGAGTATTAGCGATATAGAAGAGTATACTAGGGTTTCTAAAGATCTTATCGATATTAATACTAATACCGATAAGGAAGCTAATGCTAGTCTTAATACGCTGTAGCTGCTAGAGACCACACCTATACTACGTACATTAGGAAGGAAGAGGAAGATTATAGTGGATGATAAATTTAAGAGCTACTAGTATATAATCAAGTCAAAAATTCAACGCATTTTATTAATATCACTGGTTTTTATTCACTTCAAGTTAAAAGCTGTAAGAGAATTACTAAAAATTATAGGCAAAAAATGTATTAATTATAAAGTCACGGGGAACTGGTATGTTTGCACTGTTTATCAAAGGATAGGCCCCCAATGGGCCCCCACGATAGGCCGTGGGCCCCAAAAAAAAGCCTAAAGCCCATCGTGGGCCCAAGAACCGGGCCTAAAGCCCAGCCCATTCGTGGGTTGGGCTGGGTTGGGCTTTGGGCTTTGTGGGCTCTGCGGAAGCCTAAGTAGTTTAATCTCGTTTAAAAAACTATCCTATAATTTAGGATCGACCCGGATAATATTTATAACTTTAATAAGACTGGTTTCGCTATAGGCTTAACTACTACTACGAGGGTGATTTCGAGAAGCGAATGCTACGGTCGGCGAGCTCTTTTATAGCCTAGAAATCGTGAATAGGTGACTATTATTAAGTGTATAAATACTTCTAGCTAGGCCCTTCCGCTATATATGATTTTTAAAGGCAAAGTCTTTATTAAATCCTAGTTCGATAGCCTCCCTTCCGACTAGCGTTTCGAAGTTAGTTCTAACGGCTAGACCTCTAATAAAATTAGAATTCGTTAGCTTAAAAAGCTCTTTATTCCTACTACTTCTTTACGTACGAAGGGGGGGTATCGGCTTTTAATACTCGATAGCTATAGAAGTTATTTAACCCCGAAGTTCGATAAAATCTATAAGGAAAATAAGATTATACTAATCTATATACCTCCGTATTCCTCTTACCTTTTATAGCCTTTAGATATAGACTATTTTACGGTATTAAAACGTATATATAGTCGGCTAGTTAAATTAAAAATACGGGTTAGGATAAATTATATTAATAAACTTGATTTCCTCGAAGTATATCCCCTCGTACGAATTAAAGCTTTTAAATTGGAGACTATTAAAAATAGCTTCGGAGTAGCCGGCTTAGTCCCTTACTTACCGGAGAGAGTGATTTCGAAGCTTAATATTCGGCTTCGAACCCCTACCCCCCTAGCTAGCCGGGGTAGTGAATTAAGCCGGAATTTCACCCTAAAAACCCCTTTACAGAGAAAGAACTACGTCGATAGGCTTTATTAATTAAAGCTTTACTTTATATAAGGTCTCGAAGCCCACCTAGCCTATTAGATCGTATATTAAACTAGCTTATAAAAGGCTTCCGTCTTATAATATAAGGTGCTATCTTACTCGCTAAAGAAAATAAGGAATTACGCGCCGCTAGCGAGAAGTAGAAGCAAAAGCGAGCTAGATCTAAGAGGCAGATCCCCGCCGAAGAAGGCCTCTTAGTTTAGGAAGTATCTGCATTAATTATACAGCCGGTGGAAGCAGTTGAAGCACCTACCCCCGGTCCCGGCATATATAGAGAATCGGCTTTACAACCGCGTACAAAGCCCCCCCCGAGGGTGTGGAATATGTAGGAAGCCAGGACATAGGAGAGAGACATGTCCAGATAGATAATGAATTTAGTTTATTTAATTTAATGGCGTTCTGGTTGAGATAACTGCATTTAAATTTAGTAGGTTGGGTGGGGTGCGCAGCTCGGTGGTGAAATACGTTAGATGCTAATGCTAGTGGTAAAGGTCTGGTTTAAGAGATCTCTTATCCTATTTATACTACCGGAGTATATATATATATAGGAATCCGGCGGTTTCTTTCGAATTATAAATACATAAAGGGGGAATCTATAGCTTACCTTCTTCTCCCTCGGGTAGATACCGTCTATAAATATCCTTTATAAGCTAGATTGCCTATATTAAGATCCGGGTATAAAGTAGCTTATAAAGCCGTGGAATAAATATTAATCGAAGGGTCTTCTAGTTCTTAATCCTATATTATACCTTAGCGAATTAAAGCTCGACTAACCGGGGAAAACTAGTAAGGACTATAAGTAAGTCGTTATTCGAAACCTAGAGACCTTACTTAAGTAGCTAATATATACTCTCTATACGGGACGTAGCGATCTTATTAAGATAAAGATACTATAATATATAATAATAAAGAAACCTCCCCGGGTAGTTATCTATCTATTCCTTTTATATATAGTCTAGTAATAGGGTAAATAGGGGATCTATATATCGCTCTTTAAAAGTAGTCTATTACCGGTCCTTTTCTTCGACTATAAGAGTATATATAATACAGTTCTACCGGCGGAGTATTTTCTTCTAGCCCTCCTCGGCTTTTTTACGGTCTTCCTAGGCTTTAGTAGTAGTAAGGCGTCTATAGGGGTCCTATCCGAGGGCTTCTCGATAGTCTTAACGTGCTTACGTAACCTAATCGGTGAGAAGGGGGCGGGCTTTCTTTAGGATATTTATATTAATATACTAGATATAAATTATATTCTTTATATCTAGAAAAATAGCTTCAATTGCATTTATTAAAGTTTCCTCTTTATTAGTAAGGATCGTACGTAGGGGTATAAGGCTAAGAGATTTATAAGCTTCGGTAAGATAGGTAAGTATTTCTTGGAGGTTATAGGGGAAAATAGGAAGGAAAGGTTTAAAACAAAAACGATAAAGTAAAACAGGGAGAAGTATAAATCAATGTATTAGATAGAAAAAAACCATAAAGGATAAAAACTAACTATACTAGGGGTTTTTCCCTATATTTATATTAAATGTATAGTTATATCTAAATTGAATTATGATTTTATATAGATCTAGATTCTTTAATTTTGATGATTTTATATAGATCTATGATTTCATATAGATCTAGATTTCTGGTTTTAATGGTTTATAGATTTATAGATATAACATTAAAATAATAAGACTTAGATTTTAAATCTTAATTTAAATCTCTAGATATAATATTGAAATAATAAGATTTAAATAGATATAATATTGAAATAATAAGATTTAAAGTCTGAATCTTAATTTAAACATAATAGATTTGTGTTAAATTTGTATTTTTAATGCTTTTTGTATTTTTGAATTCCTTTATAGTATAATAAATATGATAGTATATAAATAGATAAAACTAAATACTACTATTTAATAAAAGCTATCTATAGTAGACTGCGACATCGCCCGTCCATAGGCACTAGAAAGTGTCCACGGCCCGTAGGCCTTTTGAAATTTGACGCCCATCGCCCACCATTATACAAAATTAATGCAAAAATTACCCTATTAGGCTATTTTATATACATAACCAGATCTTGGTAGTACCCACTTTGCCAAGAGTGCCCGTATATGTCTTGGCGACGCTAAAAGTGTCTCCACTTTGATAGGCGTTGTCGTAGTCTAATCTATAGTTTAAAATAAAGTCCTAGACTATAGTATAAATATTTATTAAAATATACTATTTAAATTTAGATTTAAAGTGCTACCTTATAATAATCCCTGGGAGTTTATATAAATAATATAACTAGATATATTTTAATATATTATATTAATAATATATTAGTAATATATAAAGATATAAACTATATAAGAAATCTAATAATAAAATCAAAAAATTATATTAAAATTAAAGAAATAGGGCTAATCTCTATATTTCTAGGAAATAATAGTAAAATTAAAAATAGATATCTCTATATAAATTAAAATAAATATATAGAGAAACTATTAATAAAGTTTAATATAATTAATAATAAAAACTATAAACCTATTAAAATTTCTAGATAATCTAGTCTAAAACCATTTAAAAACTCTAAATAAGCCTCTAAAAACGATATAAATAAATACTAAAAATAAATAGGTTTACTATTATATTTAGTTTTAAAAACTAGGCTAGATATAACTTTTACTACTATATATTACTTATAATTTATAAGTAATCTTAATAAGGTTTATTTTAACACTCTTAATAAACCTATCTTATAGAATTCTTAATTATAAAAAATAGTAGCTATTAGTAGCTTATAAAGCTAAATATATAGCACTAAGAGAAGCTACTAAAGAAGCTATCTATTTAGGAAGTATTTTTATTTATATAAACAATAGTTTAAATTTAGAATATATATATACTACTCCTACTATACTAGTGGATAGTTTATCTACTAAAAAATTAGCTAAAAATCCTAAATTTTATAAGAAAACTAAATATATAGAAATAGTATTCTATTTAGGCTTCCGCAAAGCCCAACTTTGGGCCCGAACCTTGGGCCCAAAGCCCATAAAAAAGCCCAAAGTTGGGCTTTTTTATGTAAAAATTTCATAAAAATACATAAAAATTTCCTATATAGGATAGTTATGCAAAATTATGGGCTTTAGGGAAAAGAAAAAGCCCATTTTGCCCCACTTTAATGGGCCGAGTTTGGGCTTTGCGGAAGACTAATTCTATTTTATAAGATAAGCTATTTTAAATAATAAAATTAAATTAATATATATCCCTACTAAATACTAATTAGCTAATATCTTAACTAAAAATAACGTATTTCACAAGCGAGTGGCCACCCTACCGAAAAACGCGTCTATAAATTAGCACTTAGTTAATTCAACCACCCACTATGCCACTAATTCGCTCTCAATCCTCTAAAAATTTAACTAAGTAAGAGGGTAGGCTTTTATTAGCTATCTAGGCTTTTAAAAATGGAGATATCACTTCTATTACTTCCGCTACTCGTATTTATAAAGTCCCGCGTATAACTCTCCGCTACCGGCTTAGTGGTATATAACACCGCGCGAATTCTCGCGCTAATTTATAAAAACTAATAGAAATCGAAAAGGAATCTCTTAAAAAATAGATTCTCTCTATAGATCGATATAGAGGCGCCCCCCGGCCTTCTATAGTACGAGAAATAGCGAATCTTCTTCTTAAAAAGCGCGGAACTACCCCGGTTCTTTCGGTTAGCGAAAACTAGGTAACGAACTATATAAAAAGACGTCCTCTCCTATCCTCTCGGTTTTCGAAACGGTATAACTATAAGCGTGCGAAATACGAAGACCCGAAGGTTATTAGAGAGTGGTTTAATTTTATTTAGAAAACTATCCTTTAATTTAGGATCGACCCGGACGATATTTATAACTTTAATAAGACCGGTTTTATAATAGGTTTAACTACTACTATAAGAGTGATTTCGAGAAGTGAATACTACAGTCGGCGAGCTTTTTTATAGCCTAGAAATCGAGAATAGGTAACTATTATTAAGTATATAAATACTACCGGCTAGACCCTCCTACTATATATAATTTTTAAAGGTAAAGTCTTTATTAAATCTTAATTTAATAGCCTCTTAGGGGATTAGCGTTTCGAAGTTAGTCCTAACGGCTAGACTACTAATAAAATTAGGATTCGCTAGCTTAAAAAGCTCTTTATTCCTACTACTTCTTCGCGTATAAAAGGGGGGTATCGGCTTTTAATCCTTAATAGCTATAGAAGTTATTTAACCCCGAGGTTTAATAAAATTTGTAAAGAGAATAAAATTATACTAATCTATATACCTCCGTATTCCTCTTACCTTTTATAGCCTTTAGATATAGGCTATTTTACAGTATTAAAACGAGCCTATAGCCGGCTAGTTAAATTTCGAATGCGGTACGGATCGAATTATATTAATAAACTAGATTTCCTTAAAGCATACCCTACTATACGAAAGGAAGCCTTTAAATCTAAGACTATTAAAAATAGCTTTTAATCTACTAGTTTAATCCCTTTTATACCGGAGAGAGTGATTTCGAAGCTTAATATCCGGCTTACTACCCCTACCCCCCCGTCTAGCCGGGGTAGTGATTAGGATCTAAAAACGCCTTCGAACTATATATAATTATAAAAATAAGCTTCGTTAATCAAAGTATTACTTCGTATAAGATTAAGAAGTCCCCCGAGCCCGCTTAATTCCGCTATAAACTAGGTTTTAAAAGCCTGCTAGATCACGATATAATCCGCCGCTCTACTAGAGAGAGAAGTGAGCGATTTACACGCTAAAAACGAGAAGAAGAAGCAAAAGCGTGCTAGTTCTAGGAAGCAGATATATATAGATGAAGGCCTCTTAGTGTAAGAAGCTTCTTAATTGATTACTAAGCTAGTGGAAGTAGATAAAGCACCTCCCTCCCCTCCACGAAGAAGCCCTTCGCTAGGTTTATAACCACGTACGCGGGCCCCGCTAAAGTGTAGTGGTTGTGGAGAAATAGGGCATAAAATTAATAGATGCCTAGCTAGCTAGATGATTTTTTTAAATTTAATTTAATAGCGTTTTAGTTGAGATAAATGCATTTGAAATTAGCAGGTTGGGTGGGGGTGGCCACTCGCTTGTGAAATACGTTATTAGTTTATAATTATATAACACCTTCGTTAATCTAGCTAGACTATATAATAGCTAATCTATATACTAAGTCTCTTATTATATAAATTAAGGGGGGATATTATATTTATTATATAAAGTATAAAGGAATCTAATTAAAATTACTATATAAAGGAATTTAAAAAATATAAAAAGCATTATAAATTTAAAAAAATACAAATTTAACACAAATTTATATTATTATAAGATTTAGATTTTATCTATTATATTTTAAATTAAGATTTAAAAATCTAAATCTTATTATTTTAATATTATATCTATAGATCTATAAACTATTAAAATCAGAAATCTAGATCTATATAAAATCATAATTTAATTTAAATATAACCATACATTTAACATAAATATAGGGTAAAACCCCTAGTATAGTTAGCTTTTTATCCTTTATAGTTTTTTCTATCTAAGTACATTCATTTATACTTCTTGCTATTTTACATCTTTTACTTTATCGTTTTTGTTTTAAACCTTTCCTTCCTATTTTCCCCTATAAACTCCAAGAAATATAAATATAGGGTAGAAACCCCTAGTATAGTTAGTTTTTTATCCTTTATGGTTTTTTCTATCTGAATATATTGATTTACACTTCTTCCTATCTTATATCTCTTTATCATTTTTGTTTTAAAACATCCTTCCTATTTTCCCTATAACCTCCGAGAACGTACTTCCTACCTTTTAAAATATAAATGCCCTTTTTTGAAATTAGAAAATATACACCTTAAGCGGTGGTAGAATTAATTTGTTAATAGCTTTATATTGGTAGATCAGGTGATTTATCAATAGCTTCTATATTCATCCATAGATGTTACTAAAGAAATACCATCATCCATGGATAGTAGTTTATAAAGTCAGCCAAAAATGCTAGCCAAGAAGCGCTATACCTAAAGTAGTTTAAACAGGTGTGCAAATAGGGATTTGGGGGTGTGCAAATAGGGATTCTCTATAACTAAGTAAACGATGTAAACCATGCAAAAAATCTTGATCTCTGGTATACGATAGCAGGCAGATCGTGATAGGAAAGGGGCTTGGGTACTTCACTCCGTATAGTAACTTATAAGAATTATACTGCCCTTTCTAGCTTAACGGAGTAACCTGATCTTTTTACCCACGGTGAGTCTATCCACTCATAACAATTCATCTTATATAAGGCTATCGAGTGACACTTTAGGAAACATGGTAGCTTTAAAAAAACATATCTGAGTTGATATCAGTCTTGCGCGCAATCCAAAGTTGATGTCATAAAACATACTACAGGCATTGATCATATTCGTCATCATGTCCCCCAAAGCGGTATTAGCAAAGCGATGTTCATGCCTCTCCATTGCCCAGAAGGTCTATGGGTATAGCGGCCAAAAGCGACATGACACCAATCCAATCATCACGTCAGACTAAGCAGGGTGACCGGCGGAAACCAAATTCTCACGGTGCGGGTGCTGGGGGAGGGGCATCAGGCTTTTTTTCCACTTTAGGACCCCCTTTGCCCCCTCGGCGATTGGTGCCACCTAACATCCACATCGCGAAACTTCCGGGGACCTCTGGTCCTCTGGCCTTAGCCTTTTTAGGGCCTAGAGAAAAGGTAAGCGCATGTCTCTGGGAGTGTTGGAAAGGGGAATTCTTACCATCTGCTTTCTTCTTTTGTTCGGCAGGTGGATCGGCAGGTTTTACCGGGGCAGGCTCTGGCTCTGGTGCAGGGGGATCTTCCTTGGGCTTTTCGGGAATTGGCCACATGTGCATAGTGATAGCCCAGTCAGGCTCGATCACAGTCTCCCAAACCTGTGGGAGGATAATGTCACCATTCGGACCAATGAGGTCATAATGGCCCTCTGCCACATGAGGTCCAATGACTTCAATATGGAGGAAAGCCTGCCGGATGAGCTCTTCCATTCCCTGTAACCAAGGTTAGAATAAGAAAACTACACGAACGCAGGAGTTCACATACCTTCCAGGTAGCACATAATTCAAATGGAAAACTGAATTTTCTCCCAACAGCGTCCTTGAATTTGATAGGCTGCTTCTTCTCTGGGGGTGGCGGTGGTGGCGGCGGTTCGGCCGCTTTAGCAGCCGCCTCAGCCGCCTCAGCGGCCGCTTTGGCAGCTGCTTCATTAGCCGCGGCCGTTGCTGCTGCTGCCGCCTCAGTAGCGGCAGCGGCTGCAGCCTTCTCCGCCTCCTCCTTAGCCTTTGCGGCATCCTCTGCTGCCTTTTTTTCGGCATCCGCTCGAGCAAGTGCCGCAGCTTCCTGAGTAATCTTTCTATCATGCGCGGTCTGCGCCTCCTGAGCTGCTTTCTCGGCGGCCGCGCGTTCAATAGCCTGCTTTTTGGCAAGCTCTTTCGCTTCGCGTTCTTGGCGGTCATCCAAAATCAACTTCTCTAGCCTCGCAATTTGCTCATCCTTGGCAGTGTCGGCTGGTGGAGGCGGAGGTGGTGGAGGGGGAGCAGGTTCAGGGGCTGGAGCTGGGGCCGGAGCAGGGGCAGGTTCGGGAGCCGGCGTCGGGGGTGGGGGAGATTTAGGTTCGGGTTGCACTGGAGGAGAAGGCACTGGGGGATAGGAGGGCCAATAATGAGGAGGCATCATGCCCGGGATCGGCCCCCCGAAATAGCTGGGTTGATCGCGATAGAAACCTGCCGGACCGTAGGCCATCAACTCGTGAGGATACCCAGGGTAAGGGGAGTGGGCACTGTGAGGACCCATCGCGTGTGAGATTGGAGGCATTGGCTGCATTGGATTGTGCAGCTGAGGCGGCTGGCGAGGCGCATGTCTTGGATGAAGTTGGGGTTGATCGGGTAGAAAATGAGACCCAGGTGGAAATTGAGGGGGGTATCCATAGGGCGGAGCATTGTAGGGGTTGGGTTGACCATGAGGAATTCTCATGAGTTCTGATGTGATCGGGGGAGGATTGTGGGCATACGGGCCATGGCCCGGGGGAGGCGGAGGGTAGGGAGTGTAAGGTGGACCAGAAGACTGGCTGGGAGCGTATCCAGGGGCGGGTGGCATAGGTTGTTGCCAACCCCTCCGATCATTTCGACCAAAATTGGGAGGGTACTCGTCGGCGGATTCGGCACTATCGGGAGAATCTGGTGATTGTTGTCTTCGGCCTCGAGGGGCGAACGCCTGATGTTCTTGAACCATACGTCGCGATGTTGGGCGACGGCCCGAAGCGGAACGTGAACCGTGGGGCGGACGACTGCGGTGCGAAGTTCTTGGTCGGGAGGCTGAATCAGATGGTTTCAATTCATCCGGATATGGCAAATGCGCCCACTCATCATAATCCTGGTACTCATGACTTTCTAACTCGGAAGATGTAGGGACATGGACACCAGACGAGTCCTCGTCGTCGGAGTAAGAGCGATCCGAACCGTGGGGGTCTGGATCAATCGAGATACTGAGCCTGGAGAGAAGGGGAAAAGGGTGAGAAAGTGAGTTTTTATTTTGTTTTTTACCTTTCTTAAAGAAGGGGTAGAGGGGTGAGATAGGATATATAGGGGAAAAACAACAAACATACGTCATAGAGACAATGAGAAGGGAATATAAAGATATAATATATATCAAGGACTTGTCCTCTCACTCTTTCGCATGCGCGAAGTGAGGAGGGAATACCCAAGTAGGGTTTGACCAGAAGTTTTGAAGAGGGAAAGAAAAAGATCGCGGGGGATGTGTTTTGCGCATGGACGATTTTCTCTTTTCTCTTTTCGTCTCTTTTCTGCTTTTCTTTTTCTTTTGATCTGATCTCGTTTGAATAGAGATATAGAAAAGAAGAATAAAAGAAGAATAAAAGAAGAATAAAAGAAGAATAAAAGAAGAATAAAAGAAGAATAAAAGAAGAATAAAAGAAGAATAAAAATAGAATAAAAATAGAAATCAAGTAGGTATCAATACCCCTTATAAAAGAGACGGTAGTATATGTAAAAAACAAAAACAACTCAGGGTATATTCTATGCAGAAAAGAAAAGAAAGTAGAGACGAAAAAGAGTCCTCGTCAAATACAATATATATCTTTTTATTAGGCCCGTTGGGCATGTTATTGTGTGTATTTTTGTATTTTTTTTCCCTTAAGACTCTTCTCTCTTTTTTTTTTTTGGACACATCTGCTGCCCAAACAAAAATGCCCAATATCTCTCCCCCCCCAATATATCCACTTACAAGTTTACTTATGTGCTCCATATAATCGAACACTCTAGAACATATGTATTTTCTTTTATTAGGGTATTCTCAAATCAAAATGCTTAGTTTTAAGCCGCCTGAATATTACTTTGGCGATTTAGCAACTCCTTGGCTGCAATCAGCTCACTTCGACTCGATGCCCAATGTTGGTCATCCATCGACCGTGACTCAACAATCTCGCCCAACTTTAGGAGTGCAAACGCCTTCAATCGTTCTAGGGTCTTCTTGGGAAGTTGACCTGATACGCCTGCGTAATCATTGTCAAGCATCCGAGTTGAGGCCTGGGGACACCAGGGTTAGAATGAAATGAGTCACCATTAACCATTATTTGCTGACTTACCAAAGTTAACCCATAGAACCCTCGCAAGTAGTCATCACATAGTTCAATGCTTCGACTGAAGTGTTGCACCGACCTTCCAAGGAGCTGGGAGGCGTCCCCCTCCGAGGCGCAGATGTATAGCAGTTCACCAAGGCGCGAATGAATCTTACATTTTCATGTTAGTGACCGTAATCCCCAAAAAATAGAATAAAAATCATTATGGAAAAAAAAGGTGCATGATATCCATACATTCCAAGAGTTAGGAGCGATGAGTAAAGCCTCCTCGAGGCTAAAAATGGCCTGGGAACCCAACCCCTGTGACTGATACAAGTCGGCTAGTTCACACCAGGCTTCGGCATCGGTAGGGATGGCATCGAGAAGTTGAATAAGACCAGAGATTGCGTCAGATGGTCGGTTGAGCGAGCGCAACAACGCTACCCGGCGCTTTAGGATGGGCTGCGTGTATGGTTAGTCTTGCATAACCTATGATCACGCCGAGGACCTGCAACCAATACTAACCACATTCACCGGGCTCTGTGACAGGATGTTGTCGTATTCCTGCAGGCATTTTTCTAGCGCCGACTGATCCTTGGCGGTTGCCTCCTCGTACAGGCCTCGAAGCCCCATAATCCTTTCGTTAGAGGGTCCAAACCGGAGGCTGAGGCGGTTCAGACAGGTATGTGCTGACTGGTCATCTCCCGTCCGGAGACAGGCTAACAGAAGCTGTTCTAATCGTGCATAGTAATCTGCAGTTTCTGAAGAATTGGATGAGCTAACCCTAGACCCGGATTCCTGGCCAAGGATTGCTGGTGCTTGTTGAGCAAGATGAAGAGCAGAGATCAGATCCGATCCGCTGACCTCGCGGATATCAGCGACGGGACCAGCCATAATAGACTGTCAAGAATGATACAGCTTCAAAGGACCTTCAAGAAAAATTGCAATTTGAGAGCAGGATCCAATTAGGACAGATGTTGAGAGAACAGAGTGCACCGGAGCTTGATTGGCCACAGTCCCGTGATCCGATCTCTTATCGGGGGGATTCCCCCAAACCCAAACGCCAACTATCCACCCCGCGGAGCTCTCGGGTTGCTTTGCACTTTACATCTTTCATTCTCGTTCTTGAACTATGGCTGATCTGACAGCCCAATTTATAATGCACCTCCAGTCTTACTAGGGGGCTTCATTATTATTCTTCTCTTGACTTGAGCTTGTGACGATTGATAGCTCCGACACGATGTAGGCACATGTCTTCCCTAGATTGACCAACGCTAATCTCTAGTACTCCAGGTTTGAAAAATCCCTTTATGACCTTATCAAAGGTCTCCGGGGTCATAAGGGAGGTGAAAATGAATACATTCAGAGTTCCTTGCGTGAATGCAAGGCCGAGATCAAAACACAAGACATGGGTACTAGACTCCCACATACTCACCCGGCAATGGACTTGATGCTGATATTAAGTAGACAAAAAGGCCACAGCCCTCTTGAAGCTTATCTATCTTGAAATGTTCGGGTATGACATGTCATGGGCATCTTTTCACGTTCTCGAAGTCATGTCATCTGCCAAATACCTCCAGAAAAGAGTCGGGTATCTCGGAGCAGTACAGAGCTTTCGACCAGACACGGAAGTTCTGATGCTGGCAACCAACTTGCTGAAGAAGGTTTGTACTTTTCCTGGCTTCAAATTCTCCCTAGTCGCTAATGCTCTTCATAGGATATTGTCACCTCCAGTATTCCCAACATGTCACTTCCTCTGATTACTTTGCCGCACGTTATTACACCTTCCCTAGCAATGTCCTTGCTTCCAGATCTACTCTCCCGCCTTTCACACTCAAGCCCTGTGGTGCGCAAGAAAACGATTGTCTGTCTCTATAGGCTTGCTTTGGTGTATCCCGAAGCTCTGAAGTTGGCATGGCCCAAAATAAAAGACCATTTGATGGACGATCAAGAAGATGGAAGTGTCACTACTGCGGCGATCAACGTAGTTTGTGAGCTTGGTTGGCGACGACCTCATGACTTCCTCCCTCTGGCACCTCGATTCTTTGAGCTTCTGGTTGATAGCGGCAATAATTGGATGGCTATCAAAATCATCAAACTTGTTAGTGCCCCTATGCCAACCAACCGCATGGAATGATTGCCTCCTGAACACCCTCTGACCTTTCTAGTTTGCAACATTAACCCCGCTAGAGCCAAGGCTGACTCGCAAACTCCTGCGTCCGTTGACAAACATTATTCAAACCACATCCGCAATGTCTTTGCTCTATGAATGTATCAATGGCATCATTCAAGGGGGGATTTTGGACGGAGAAGACAATCTCCAGGAAAGGGACGAAGTTGCCACTCTTTGTGTTGGGAAATTGCGGGGTATGATAGTCATGGATAGTGACCCTAATCGTGAGTATCCTTTCATCGCGTCTCAATATATGATCGCTGACCATCGGGGCAGTCAAATATGTCGCACTTCTTGCGTTGAACCGCATTGTTGCCACGCACCCAACGTTGGTTTCTATGCAGCAGGACGTCATTATGGATTGTCTGGATGACGCGGACGTTTCTATTCGATTGCAGGCTCTAGAGCTTGCCGTTGGAATGGTCAGCAGTGATACTCTCCAGCCGGTTGTCAACCGTCTACTAAATCAGCTGCAACAAGCCTCTGCCCCCGCAGCTGAATTGGTTGATACGCCCCAAACCTCTGAAAGCCCCAAAGCCCCAACCTTATGGCCCAACGACTACCAAACCGAGGTTGTCCACCGAATCCTCGATCTTTGTTCTCAAAATAACTACTCTGAAATTGTTGATTTTGAGTGGTATGTCGCTGTGTTAGTACAGCTAGTCGGGCTTCTCCCACCGTCGGAGAGTGAAGACGACTGGAGTTATTCGAAAGAGCAAGAGGCTATGCCAAATTTGAGGATGAACACCGCGCTTCGAATAGGGACAGAAATTCGCAATGTTGCTGTAAGGGTAAAAGGTGTCCGCATGGAGGCCACAAGGGCAGCCGAGTCTCTCATATTTGTCGACAACAGATCAACCTTTTTCCCTTCCGGTTCAACTATCGGCGATGGTGTTTTGGGCCCCATCGCCTGGGTTGTCGGTGAATATGCTGAATATCTGCTTTCGCCCAACCGGACACTACTGTCATTGATTGACATCTCTAATGCATCGCTTCCCTCCACAACTCTTCCCCTTTTTTTGCAGGCCATTCCAAAGGTGTTCGTTCAGGTTAGCCAGACCAGCCAACCAGGAGATACTTGGAAAAGTGAAATGTCGCTTTTGCTTGCTCGAGTCGTTGAGTTCCTCGAGGGTTTGGCGGCCCATCCTGATTTGGATGTCCAAGAGCGAGCCATCGAGTTCCTTGAAGTCCTCCGCCTAGCAGCTGAGTCATTGACTTCCGATACACAAGAAGTCCCATTTCTTCTCGCCTCAGTCATACCCAACCTATTTACAGGGCTCGAACTCAACCCTGTTGCAACCAGTGCCCAGAGCAAGGTTGTCTTGCCAGATAGCCTTCGGCTAGAGGAGCCATTCAGTCACGATCTGCCAGAACTTTTCCGCAACCTGGACAGCCCATCACCGCACGAGTCAAAGTCTTGGGAGACGTCAGACTTCTATCATCTTCCTGAACCTTCATCTCCCAACAAGCAGTCTCGTGACCTTGCACTGGTTGATATGCAGCCTCATGCGTCATATCAAAACTTTACCGGTGCTCCGGTGGAATCCTCTACTGCAGTACAAAGGAGAATGCTCGAGCGTCGGGAACGCTTCAAGGATGACCCCTTTTATATTGCTCCTTCGGGAGACTCGTCTGGCACGTCTACGCCATTCCATGAAGCTCTGAATACATCCAATGGCGAGGTCTTGGACATTGATTCCATCCCCATAGTTGACTTGAAGTTGGGAGATGAACAACTCAGCCATGTTGATTTCGATCGCCAAAGAAACCGTCGACCCCCTGTGAGCAAATTAGTAGTTGCTGGCGATGAGACCTTTGAAACCCCAAACTCTTTGGCAGACACTTCCAGGCCTAAGGGTGGTGATGATCACCCTACGTCTAAGCGCTCTTTACTCCAAGTTGACTCGAGCAGCCTAGGAAATTTGTCCTTGGGAAACGGCCCATCTCCCCAGATTTCCGCAGATGAAGGGGACACAGAAATGGCCCGAGCAATGCAACAAGTGGAGGAAGTGCGATTGCGGATGCAGCGAGCATCGGAGCGAATCCAACTAGAGGGCACTCCGGCAGAAGGAACCCTAGTCAAGAAGAAGAAGACGAAAAAGCACGTTGCTTTAGACCGAGCGGTCGAAGATCCTACGGAGTCTGCGATAGGGAAGAAGAAAAAGAGAAAGAAGAAGACTCAGGAATCAGAAAAGCTACCAGGCGAGAATTGAATATCTTCTAGGCCGAGTAAATCTTGCAAGACGTGTGTGGTATTTGGCTCAAGCAGCAACAGTGAAATACAATCAAATAATACATATTTCAAAAGGAAGAAAAAAGAGCTCCGTGATATGCGAACCATATTGGTTTTCGGCATTCATTTGTCCCCAAATCCACCCCTTGGTCCCTGGTCCATGGACCACTCACATGAGTGAGCTCGGATAGGGGGATGAGATATGGTCGGTCATGCTGACTCGAAAGATATCAAAAGGTTGTAGGGTATTGGCGCAGTAAGGGAATCATCGCTTGAAGTCCATGTTATCCTGTGGTTATCCTGTGATCCGGGTGAACCATGTGGCCACAGTGGACCAGAGTTCAGGGACAATTCGTAGGAGCTCTAGGAGAAGACCGCCGCAAACAACAAATGCGAGTAACACTAGAAGCTTTAGCATGGTTCGATTTAATGTGAGTTAGATACATACCAACCCAGCTTGCTGAAAGGGGCGACTTTGTGTTCTTCTTCGGTTTAATTGTGGTTGGCGCCTTTCCTCTCTTCGCGGCCTCGGTCTTTGCGAAGCGGTCGTTTGCTCGACGTTGCTGTGGTGTTTGTGTCTGGTATATGTTAATCGTCATCCACGGAAGGATAACCTTTGCACCTACCATGATGGGTTGTGGGGAGATATTTGAGGAAGATGGATGGGGAAGGGAGATGATTCAAGACGTGAATGTGCCGGCAAAAAAAGGCCACGTTGTTTTTTGAGGAGACACGTTTTACTATATAGAACCCCCCTAAAATTAAGTGGTTTCATTACAAGACTAATTGCATTATGGATGAGCAGAATGTATTTGTATTTAGAATTGAATCCAATTGATTCAAACTACTCTTGTTCTGATCTTCTTATTAAGGAAAAAAAGAAGCTATAGATGAAAGGTTACCAAGGTAGATATAGAGAAAAGAGCTTGGTTTGATTTGATTTATGTCTGCCGCACAGCAGATACCTTTCTATACTCCTTGAAACGAAGTGTTCTTTCGCTGTCTATAGGTAATATATACATGTCCATGGATACATACTATACACATGGTATGTAGTTATAGTATGTACAGTATGAATTTATATGAATATATACACAAAGGCGGCGTGAAACATCGGAGGCGGTCAGGAATGACATCAGTGGCCTTAGTCATCGATTTAGTCGACCTCGGATCACCTCCAGGTAGGTACAAAAGATATCCAAGGCACGTATGCACTATATCTGTATGTATGTAATAAGGGGATTAGTGATACTAAAGTGACCATGACCAGCAAAGGTTGTTTCTCAATATTTAATCTTAATTCTGTCAAAGTAAACATCGGATATCTTGGGAGATTGATAGAGTCATGTACATCAATAGGCCATTATCATTGAAGAAGCGATTTCCACTCAATCTGGTCACTGGCCGAGTCGCTGAGAAGATCCGTAGAGCCCATATCGGTGCCGCCACTCCCTGGACTATCCTGCAATGGTATGGGTTGACCAGGTGATACTGTCGCAGTTCTTGCCTGAGAGCTTAGCGATAGCGGTTTGCGAGGAACAGCCGGACGGATTTTCCCCGTTCCAACTTCCCGAGATGATGAAGATCCTGTCGGTGACTCAAAAGTGTCGCGTCGCGGAGGTAGCATGGGCTTCTTCCTCGTATCCTGAACAGGGTCGGTGTTTCTGTTCTTTATCGAGCCTGGACTTGGTACCCAATCGACATCTGCAGAAAACGGATTGGATTTGCGTTCAGGATTTGGGAAATACCCTTGCTTTGGTGGTTGCACTGTTGCTTTTACTGATGCGCCTGTCATACATTAGCAAAACCCACCATACCCACAGACTGAAACACTCACCATTATCTAGCCACCATCGACTTCTGTCAGAGCTTGCCGGTGGGAGCCCCGGTGCGATAGAAATATGTGGGCTTTCGTCATCGTCCATGTCCAATAGAGAAACGGCGTCTGCAAGAGAAGTGTGACCATGGCCTTGTTTCTCCTCGTATATAGATCGTCTAAGACTTTCTTTCAATGCATGATCGACGATATCAATGACACAATCGAAGGTTGCCCAGACTGGGCGGTGGTCAGACACTTTCAAATCCGCAGATTGGTAGTTCGTTTGCCGCATGTTGCTTCCTCTCCACAAGATTCGGTCACACCATGCAGGGATCCGCGCTTTCTCGCTGTCATAAAATGTTAGTTGCCTCTTGGTTAGATTCACACGGTACTTACGATGTATCATAATTGTCTCTTCCAACGTCGTACTTATAAGTCGGCGGGAACTCAATTGGGCCCTCTGAATAGAACTGGAACACCCTCCCCGCTACCATCTGTAGATTCAACTGTTGTTGTTAGCCCAATGTCGGGTGCCAAAAAAAGAAGAGGCTATGTGACTTACTTGATCGTTGTCGTATAACCTTTGATAGTCTCGCTGCAAGATGAGCTCTCTTACGCTTGGGTTATCCAATCCAATTCGATAGTTGAAATCACCCAGCCAGATCACTGCGTCATGATCAGCAATTGACCGGTTTTTTTGGAACCTCAGCCCTTGGTCGATGATCTCATAGTCCCTGTTTCTCTCATCGTAGTTTGCAAACCCGGCAGCAAGATGGGCGGTAACGAAACAAACACTCGTGTTGGAGAAGTCGAAGCGCACAGCGCAGCCGCCCTTGTTGCCGGCCATGCCAGAGAGGCCAGTCTGTGAACACCAGTTAGTCGGAATAGATCCCCTTCGAAGAACCTGGAGTAACTTGCCTTCTTCACACTGCCTTCGACATTCTTGATGTACTTCAGTGAATCTTCTTTCACATAAAGCAAAACGGCAGCGCCGACTAGCTGGCCACTTCTCAGGTGCACATATTTTCCAGTCCCTTTCATCCTCGAATGGGTGTTTAAGCAATCATGGACCGCTCTTTCCCATACCTTGCGGGTACTTGGATCGGTGGACATAATTTGTTGAGGGCTTAGGGCGACAATTTCTTGGAATCCGACAACAAAGATTGCCGGGTCTTCGTCGGACTCATCTGACTCTGGGAAGAGCCATGGAGTGAGATCAGTACCTGGGCCTTCATCACGTCCATTCACGTTGAAACTGCCAACCCAGAACCGGACTTGTTTGCGCGAAGAATATTCTGGAGCTCGACGGTTCAATTCCTCCATGACCAAATCATTGATCGGGTCGTAGAGGTATACAGGGAGTTGATTTGTTAGCCTGCCCAAGAGAAGATCAATCGTCCTCTGTCTGGCCTTGTCTGTGAAATTGTTGACATAAAGGCGAGTGGCACTCTTCCGCGCATCTGCAAAGGCACCCGCAAGTGACATCTTTCCGTGTCGAGTGAAAGAGGATTTGAGGGCGCCGGTTCCGGCATAGATTTTCGAAAGAGCATCACCATTATCAGCCCAGATGGTCGAATGCCGGACCTGCATGTCTGAGCTGACCTGACCACCTTGCTGCGATAAGAATGACTCCAAAGCCATCAAACTGATAATGGTCTGGACGAGGTTTGTTCTGTCCAGGCAATCCAGGCAATTGGTTCGAAAAACACCCTCTTGTTGTAAAATGACCGAAGAGCTGTTCACTGTATCATCGCTGTCGTATGGAGTTTTGTTAGGGCGGCGTGAATCTTCCGACAAAAAGTAGGAAAACTGGTCTAATGAGTTGATAAGCTCATGTTTGATCTGGGAGCTGGCTTCGTATCCCGAAGGACCTCGGGTCTCAGCAAGGAAATCATATTCGGTAATTCGCAAGAGGCTCCGACGCGGAGAGGTCCCGTCACCTTCTTTCTGTCGGGTTGAGCTCTTGCTGATGTGCCGTCGAAACTTGGACGACAACTCTGCTTCCCCGGGCTTCAGCTCACTTAGCAGATTTACCACATGTACCGCGCCATACGCCAATACCAGGGATTCAAAGTGTTTGTTAAATGCGTGCTGTGTTGCGTCGCTCGACCGCGTGACCTCGATCTTTTGCTGGCCTGGAATGAGGCCTGGGGCCTGTTCCCAGAAAATAGGCACCGAGCCTCGGACTTGAACATATGAAAATACGATACCCGGTGAAACCCACAGTATAGTCTCAGTTTCCACGAAATTGGCAACATTCCCATCATCGTCAATGCCTCTCGAGTTAAACCTCGTACCAGCACGCCGAGAAGCTTGTCGGGAGATGATCGTCAACATCGAAGGGAAGTTTGTCCGCACATGAGGAAGGATTGGAACTATCGCTGGTACTTTAAGTGTACTGGCAAATCCACGGATAACACAGGTCAACATCTGTGATGCATCTAATTTGGCCTTATCGGACGGCGGCAAGTGGCTCCGGAACAAGAGAAGCGGACTGATCATGTAGGAATTCCACAGCATATCTTCATCGAGAGTGTCGATGTCGAACGCCACAGGTTTGTTGGCCCTTGCAACATTGTTAGTTCAAAGAGGTCGGCAAGCGACGAGCAAGGAGCTAATAGCTTACCGGTCCTGTAGGCGATCTGTGAGGTTGAAATCGAGACTGTAATAGAAACTTCCATCTCCAAGGAGCTTCTTCAATGCCAGAAAAGGATGGTCAGTTACCACATCCTTCCCGTCTGTGCTGAGTCCCTCCTCGGCGGCGAATTGAGACCCGGTCTCATAGTCTAGGCCGTACTCGTATTCTGAACGATTGAGACAATCTGAAATTATCAGCAATAATTTGACCAGAAATTTGCATAGGAAACATACAGAAGCCTACATTGTCAATTCTTGACACGGTTTCTCCGGGCCTCACAGTGGCAGCTTGCGAGGAGCTGGTGACGACGCAGACAAACACATCTTCGTTGAGAGTCACAAGGCCAAGGGTACCATATCCATATCCTAACGGCCTATAGCCTTTTAGGTCCACTGCCCCCAAGTCCGAGAACTCAACTTGACAGCGTGGGCTGTCCTTCGCACTGGTATCTGTTGATGTGTAGTGGAACACCAGGGCATGTTCTGACGAGACCAGCGCAATTGTACGTTGGGGTTGATCTCGACAGAGAACCCGGAGATTCGTCATGACGCGAGAGAAATCAGAGTGTGCGGAGAAGCAGTGGCATTGCTTACTTCCACATCAATTGCTTTTTATCCTATTTTGGCGATTTATATACCCCAAAGAGAAAAGTACCACTTCACGTCAAGAGCCTGAATAAAGCGAAGAGATACCTTCAAACCTCAATGTCCACAATGAATTCTTCAATAATAATAATAATAATAATATCAGAATTATTGTCGAACTTTGGGAGTTGTCAAGAGCTCCTGAGGTCTCTCCCCGCGAAGTCGGGAGCCCTGGACATCGGGAGGGCCTTATCGGTTGCTTACTCATCCCGCGCCTCTCAACTTTTTTTTAATCAAATTCTTCGATCTCCAACAGACATTTTCTTCGCTTGATCCGATATTGTCGCCATGGGTTTAGCGGGGCCGCGGAAGTATGTGACTCAACCTAATACTTCCACACATGATTTTCTAATGCATGAGTAGGAATACCAAGATCGGCAATGATCCTAATAACACCCAATGGACCCGGTCTACATCCGGGTTCGGACATCGGATCATGAGCTCTCAGGGCTGGACTCCTGGAAGTCTTCTGGGAGCAAAGGATGCCGCGCATGCCAATTTGTTGACCGCCGCCAGCGCTTCCCATATCAAGGTCACCCTCAAGGACGATAATCTCGGATTGGGTGCTCGTATTGGACGAGAGTGCGAGCCGACTGGACTTGATGCCTTCAAAGGATTGCTTGGTCGACTCAATGGAAAGAGCGAAGTGGAACTCAAAAAGGATGAACGAAAGCGCGATGACGTTCGATTGGCTCGTTATGCTGCCCTGAAATTCCCGGAAGTCAGGTTCGTCAGCGGGGGCCTTTTGATACAGGAAAAGGAACCCGAGATTCCTCCGCCAATCGCCCAGGACGCGACACAGAAGAAATCTAAATCAGACAAGAAAGAAAGCACAAAGACCACCGAGGACGACGAAACCTCTTCGAGCGAATCGGATGCTCCAGACCGCAAATCCAAGTCCGAGTCTAAATCCAAATCCAAATCCAAGTCCAAATCAAAATCAAAATCAAAATCCAAGAGGTCGCGCTCTCGAGACGAAACCGATGGCAACGAATCAAGCTCGGAGTCAAAGAAGAAAAAGAAGTCCAAGAAGAGAAAGGCTGATTCCGAGCAGAGCGATTCTTCAGACAAGACATCTGAACTGGAAGTCAAGGTAGCAGCAACAATATCCAGGGAGCGGCGGCCCATGGGACGGAATGTTACTCGGTCACGCCATATCGCCCAGAAAAAGAGAGCCATTATGGACGACAAGTCTCTCAACGAGGTAAGCTATGCCGCGACTATTTTCCATGATCGATTGCTAACCTCAGTCAGATCTTCATGATCAAAGCATAGAGTTTATGCAAATCTGCATCTGAAGCGCATTGGACATAAAACTGGGAGTTATTTGGTGTTTGCTCTTTTCATGATTTTCTATCTTGAACTAGATATATCCTACTATGAATCAAAAGAATTCCAATATTGAATATGATATAAGGGTGATAATAACCGAATACTCCAAGGCTATTATTGCATATATTGTACATATACAGTGCGGTACATGTCCAACGGGTATTATACAGGTACTCTTTACACCTGCCCAGGTGGATATGCGACCTCGGGCCCCGGCCCTACCTAGGGCCCGGGGAAACATATGGATTACCTAAGCTGGAGGGTGCCTCGCGGTATCCACATCCAACGTCATATCTTTTGACTTAGCGTATGCTCCTCATCGTTGATTGCTCGTCATTGGGGGTGCACAATCCTGACTCGCACCCGAGGCGAAGTTGTACAGATCAGTTGCATCGAATCCTCCACGGAGAGTTCGTTCCGGGGTCCACCGCAGCCCGATAATCTCTGACAATCTACATGAGCTTTTAGCATCCCTCGCATTGCCACGACCCGAGCCGAGACAGGGAGCTGTATAGAAGTTCCATCACTACGGGGGGATTGTTCTTCATCCTCACCCAACAATGAACGGGGAAGTTCAGCCAGCTGGGCGTGCCTCGACGCCTACATCTCAGTCGAGTCGCGGAAGAAGACGGTAAGTCACGTCCAACAACTCTTCGATTTACCCATAACTCACTCCATGTAGCATCCACTGGGCGCCTTTAAATATCGGTCTTGAGAGACGTCTACAAACATTCGTGGTGCTATGCCACACTTTGACCATCGCTATCTTCCTGACTAGCTTCTTCTTTACCTGCGCCATTCCGTTGTCCTGGCCACTCTTGGTCCCGTATCTCGTTTACATATCTCTTTTCTCTACTGCTGCTACATCGGGCCATCTGAAGGGACGTAGCCCTTTCTTGCGCTCACTTCCTATCTGGAGAGTGTATGCATCTTACTTCCCTGCTCGTCTTCACCGCGAGGAGTCGCTTCCACCTACAAAGAAGTATATATTTGGATACCATCCACATGGTATTATCTCCCATGGCGCGTTCGCTGCATTTGGGACGGAAGCTTTGGGCTTCTCCAAGCTGTTCCCGGGAATCACCAACACTCTGCTGACGCTGGACGCGAACTTCCGGATTCCTTTCTACCGAGAATACGCACTTGCCATGGGACTTGCTAGTGTTTCCCGGGAATCCTGTGAGAATATCCTCACCAAAGGAGGCCCAGATGGAGAGGGCATGGGGCGAGCAATCACGATTGTCGTGGGAGGTGCCCGGGAATCTCTCAATGCCCAGCCTAATTCCTTACGTCTCGTGTTGAAGCGACGCAAAGGGTTTGTCAAGCTCGCTATTCGAACGGGTGCTGATTTGGTGCCTGTCTTGGCTTTTGGTGAAAACGACCTCTATGATCAAGTCGACTCAGATCAGCACCCTATCATTCACAAGCTTCAGATGCTTGTAAAACAGACTTTGGGATTCACCATTCCCCTGTTCCATGCACGTGGGGTTTTCAACTACGATGTTGGCCTGATGCCCTATCGAACTCCTCTCAATATTGTGGTTGGACGACCAATCCCGGTCATGCAGCAGCAGAATCGTGACAAGATCAACGATCAGTACATTGATGAACTCCACTCTCGATATGTAGAGGAGTTGAAGCGATTGTGGGATCAGTGGAAGGATGTCTACGCCAAAGACAGAGAAGGCGAGTTAGAGATCATCTCATGATAATACGTCCACCTTTTATGTATACGGGTTTACCAGTTTACTATGACAACAAGTGGACCTTTTACGGGCATATTGTACAGCATATAATGAAATAAGTATACACTCGATCTCCAATGTAGTTCGGATTAAATACACGCGCAAGAAAGTAAACCTATGAATTGGGTATCAGATCGGACAAAATCAAAGAGCTTCTGCAAAAAGCAGTAGAAAAAAAGAAGAAAAAAAGCAACGCTTTGAGGTTTTCATGCTCGGGATGGCGAGCTGAGATTTGGATCCCATGAGGGAGCAGTTGGGTTTAGACGCGGCACTTCCGCTGATGAGGATACTCGTCGGCTTTCACTGGCAATGCTCCTGTTCTTAGCGTTGTGCCCACTTTCTGTTCGAACCTGGATCATTTCCTCCAGCATGCGCGAGACCTCGTCCATATTCTTCCCCGCTTCCTCCTTTTCACTTCTACCGGACAAGGGACGTTTGCCTGGACTCTCTGGCTGTGCAGTGAAGCCATTGGTCGCTGCAAAATTGTCCACATCCCCAGCAGTAGACCCATTTTTGCTCTTCAACTCTGACTGCGAGTCATTGGTCACAGCAGCCAAGTCTCGATGCCGAGTTGCGGATCGAAGCGCAGCAAGCATGCGATCCTTATCATCGAGCTGCAATCGGAGCTCATTGATCTCCATATCTTTCTCGCGGACGACAGCGGAGATATCTGGATGCTCGGCAATTGCAGCATTTGCGGGCTTAATACCCCCTGACATGCGGGAATGACTGGACCGCCTTGCCTGGAGCAGCCGGCGCTCTAGGGTAGCGATGTAACGGTTCTTATCACCGAGATCAGCCTGCAGTGCAGTGACCTGTCGTTGCAAGCTGGCTTTGCCATCGCCGAATTCACCAAGGTCATATTCGTCCTCGTTGCCAAACGACCCTCCCGGGTATCCCATAGCCGACGAGGGATCGTTGCTATTGACAGACATGAATGACATGGGCCGAATCGATGAATGGCCGGCACCTAGTGTGGACTGGCTAGCGGAAGAGCGTAAGGACCGCGCGCCCGAATCCGTTGCAGACATGCGGGAAAGACGTCCAAACGCAGAGAGGCTGTTATGGTTGTTTACACCGGTGGACTTGGAGCTCAAAATCAAGCGATTGAGATGCTCGATCCGCTCTTTGAGCGCAGTCCGAGCCAACTGCATTTCCAACACTTGTTCCTCGTGTCGGGCCTGTGCTTCCTTTTCATACTGCTGTTCGTCCCATTTGAGTTCCTTCTCCGCCTGGGATTTGGCCTGAGAGTCCAGCTGACCGCGAAGAGCCTGGATCTCCATACGGTATCGTTCCAGCAGTACCCGACTCCCCGAATCTCCGCCACCGCCGCCGTATGCCTCCTCGGCCTTTTTGGCATGACTGACAATATTATTCTTCGCCCGTGCAGCGAATTTCATAGTATTCAGAGTTTCGCCGGTATGCGAATTGACCGCGCTCGTGAGTTGGATGGTGCACAGAATACTCACAAGCGAGCCACCAGACAAGGCTGGCTGCAGAAGTCTGGTCAACTTGCTATCGCGGTAAGGCAAATGCCTCCCATCGCGGTCCGTAGGGTTGCCTTGCTTATCTTTGTTTTCCGACAGCCGAGAGATGATGGTGCCCAGAGTGAGCAGACTTTTGTTGATATGAGCACCCTCTGTGCGGCGTTCCTTATCCTCGGCTGCACGTTCGGAGCCAGCCAGATCAATCAGACTCAATGTTGACACCCGCACGCCACCCGGGGCGATCCCGGAGCGCTTATCGTGGGAGCTGCCGGAAGGCACTCGCTCTCGACTCTCTACCACGATCTGAACCACCGCGTGACTTCGAGAACTACGCGCATTGAACTGTGTGCTGCTGGTTCGTCGTGCATGGTCACCTCGAGCGATAACACGGAGGAGCTGTGTCGGGCTCTGGACGATCTCTTCCTTGAGCGGCGTTGCATATACTCCTCGTTTGCTATCTTCTCTCAATTTGATTTCCTCCTGCTGGGCTCCCGCTGGCGCGTTGGCAGCGGAAGCGGAAAGGAGGTCGTTAATCTTCTCGTTGTAGATTTCCAGATAGCTGACCCGCAGCAAGAACTCCCGATGTGGGGTCTCTCTGATGAAAGAAAAGATGTCGGTGATTGCGAGTGGGATTACACCGGGGGAAGTTGCTGTTCCCTGCATAGAAAAGGTCTTTCCGGTTCCCGTCATACCATATGCAAAGACCGTCCCATGATAACCCTCCATGACACGCCGGACAAGACGTTTCGCAGCCGAATCATAAACCTTGGCATTGTTTTCTTGTGGATTAAAGACGTTATCTGCCCAACGGGTTAGTGACAACGGGTGGGGGCAAGTGGGTTAAGGGAGTGATCATTCTCACCATAAAAGTAATCGCCTCCTTCTTTCCCACGGTAAGTGATGAGGCTTCGCCGGCTATCGACGGACCATTCGCCATGATTTCGGGGAGTCTCCCCTCCACTGTTGTTGTCGGGACGAACGCGCACGCTGACAAGCACATTGCCCTTGATCTCCTTGGGCTTGGAGCTTGATTTTCCCGTATCATCTGCATCCTCGAAAGTGGTCGCACTCGTTGAGCAAGATCCTTGGGCGGATGAACTTCTGCTGTGGGTTGGAGATGTCTCCGGATCTCGCGCATCTCCGCTCGATATGAATTTCCCTTCTCCACTGCCGTTGAGTAATGATGGAGTTTTCGAGCTCCGATAGCTGCTTGTAGTACCGGTGCTCAGTCGCGAGCTTCTTTGGGGTCGCACGCTGGAAGTAGCACCTTGGATACCGGAGAGCGATGATGCGGTGGATGGACGACTGCTGGCCTTTGGTGGTTGAGGAAACGAGGCGATACTAATTGTTCGGCGCAGAGATTTATCGGGGCTACCAGGAGTGCGCCCGCCGGAAGCTAACCGGGTCACGTTTAGACTAGAGGTTGAGTTTGAAGTTGATAGAGGTGACTTGAGCGATGGTTTGGGGGTGGATGGGGTCCGCAGTTTGGAGGTCTGGTAGGGGGATGCGGCCCGTGGCGTGTCGGAACCCGTCGACTTTCTGGGTTTAGGGTTGGGGAGGGAGGTTAATGATCCGGCTGAAGGGTTTGGTACTGGCCGCGACAGTTGCGAGGGCTGGGGCAATGTCGACATTGAGGCCATGGCGACTTGGTTTCCTTTAACGCGAGAAATGTAATTTAATAGGAATAAGTGAATGTGACGGCCATACAGGCAGATCGACGAGGTTCAGCCTGTACCATTTTTTTCGAAGTTAGCTGATGAATGAGAGACATGAAGATTGGGTCCTTGACCAGAGAAATGGTGATTCCGCGGTGTTTTCGCCAGATGTAGTCTGATCTTCAAAATGTACACAACACACGGATATTATGTTATGATTCAGGTCTCGGGTACTCACAGATTCAAACGAGCATGTCCTGAGATGTTGCAATCGCGGGTTCATGGGAAGAAGTGGGGGGGGATGGAAAAAATAGAAAAGGGAAAAAGTAAAGATGAAGATGAAGAAGATGTAGAAATGCAGAGATGCAGAGATGCAGAGATGCAAAGATGCAAAGACGCGAAGAGAGATAGAGAAAAAGGCGTCACCAAATAATCCCCGCAGAAAGTCCAGACTTGTATTTTATTTTAGATAAACATCTCTCCTACATATAAGATATTCTTAATATATCCTTAAGATATTCTATTATATATATTATATATTACTGTATTCTTTAAATCCTTATTTAATATACTTATATTATCCTTCTCTCCTCCTTGTCTCCTTCTATCCCCTAGACTCTCAATTAGAAAAGTACTCTCCTTCTCCCCATCGAAACCAAATCTATGTACATAGGAAAAGGGGGATAATGCTTTTTAGACGTAAACTGTAAAACCGTAAACTGTAGGGGAAATTCCGGGATATCTCAGGTCCAATGATAGGCCAGTGGAGGTTTCAGCAAAAGGAAAAAGGGGGCGAATAAGATGTCGAAGACCACTGTTTTTTTTTAGGTGGACCCCAATCTATCTAGGTATCATTTTAACTTGAAGTTAGGATCTGGAATGAAGGCCTTGTCCTGTCGTGTCTTCCTGTCTTCCTGTCTTCCTGTCTTCCTGTCTTCCTGTCTTCCTGTCTTCCTGTTTATATTCCTGTGTCTTGTCCTTAAGGGTTGAAGGAGTATATAACCCCAGGTCTCTCCCTAGAAAGGTGAAGCTTGGGATGAACTCCTGTTCGAGCCAAAAAAAAGATAAACGACTATTCAAATCCAGCAAAGATTGACGTTTAAACCAAAAATTAAAATTAATCTCGCGTTGATCCTCATTTATGTCCCGTTGTCCCGTGATATACATCGACCACCTACATCTACATCTACAACATGCAATATAGTTACAGAGTATAACATACAGAGTACAAAGTACAAATGCAGAAAGTACAGGATATAGACAGTATCTCTTTGTTATCTGGTGAACCTCCAGTTCTTTCTCGAAGGAATACATCCATGCAAGGGAGCCTATGTTGTATATTCAGAATATAAACAGGCTCTTATGGCTTTGTACTCCATACCTCGAACTCGATCAAATAGTGCGAAACAGTGCAATATGACAGGTGATCGTGGAGGAAGATCCATACCGTTTCCCCGACTGGATGAGTCTCTCTCCACTTCCACGAAGCTCTCATTGTTGACTGGACGACAATCTAATAGTGGCTGCAGATGTCAATGCCATGCATATCTAGCGTCTCGGCTGAGGTGGCATTCAAATAATAATACTATTACTAGCGTGCTCCGGGTTTGTTTTTCCTTTGTCTATATTGTACATATATTTGTATTTTCGTGTCATTATTTCATCCCGAAATCCAGTTGCCGGGCAGCACTCTTGAACATGCCCTCGTCCAGCTCGCCACCACGTCGGGTCAAATCATCTCCCATCTTTTTGGTCCCGCCAGATTTCCGCGGGAGATCTTCATTCTTGGTCGGACGAGGTTCAATCGTCCACCAGTTGTGTCGCAGGCACTGGACAGCCGTACTGCGCTTGCGTGGGTCAAGCGCACACATCGACATCAGCAGATCGGCGCCCACCGGACCTGCAGTGGGGAACTGTCGCATGAAGAAATCGCGCCCTTGTAACGGCACCAAATGGGCCTTGTCGGTGGCAATGTAGTAGGGAAGCTTGCTGACACCGGGCCAGTTCTCCTCTGTTGGTGTGCCGAACGCTTCGCAGATTTTGGACGTTTGATCCAGGTCGGTGTTGCCCGCCACGAATGGAACCCGTAGCAGGAGCTCGGCAAAGACCATCCCCATAGACCAAATATCGACCGCACCCGAGTATTGTCGCGCACCGTAGAGAAGCTCGGGCGGCCGATACCACCGAGTGATGACCTGATGGGTCATGTTGAACAAGGGGTCGGCAAAGGATCTGGCGAGGCCGAAATCGGCCAATTTGACCTCCCCATCTGACGCGATCAACAAGTTGTTGGGCTTGATGTCCCGGTGGAGGACAAAGTTCTCGTGACACCACCATACACCCCGGGCAAGCATCCCCATCCAAGCTTTGATATCGGCCACACCGTAGTGAATATCACTATCCTTGATGAGCATCTCAAGATCTCCACCGGGAAGAAACTCAAGAACCAAGCTCAGATTTTGATCCTTGGAGGAGAAAACATCATGGAGGGCAATGACATTCGGATGCTTTAGCTCTTGTAGGTACTTCACTTCACGAACCGCATCCATAGCAAGTCCATCCTTGTATTCGGCATTGACTTTGATCTTCTTGATCGCAACGAGGGATGATGGATCGTCTCGGAGGTGGCCAACGTATACCACGGCATATGTACCTTCTCCTACTTTCTTGTCTAGTTTATATGTTAGCATACTGGCCCTAGAAAACAATACAGCGGATGTTCAAATACCTTTGACGTATCGTTCCCGGACATCGATGTTCAGTTGTTCGGTGAGTTCGCGATCCCCATTCTGAACAGGCTTTGACACAGCTGCAGGTGCAGGTTCAGTAGAAGATTTCTGTGCAGCAGTAGCTCTCAGTCTGATTGCTGTATTTGGGGAATGCACAGTCATGGACGGCGAGCGAGAGCCAAAGGGTGAAAGTGCCATGATTAGAGTTGAAGTAAAAGGTCAAACTCTAGGAGCGACAAGAAATTTAAAAAAAATAGCCACAGGTATTCAGTGGCTACTAAAAGTATTAAGAGATCATATTTAGCAATATATCTTTTGAGGTGAAGGCGGCAGTGTAAATATGAGGGTCGATGTCATTTCCCCATAGGCTGGCTCGGAGTATTGTTGATCCTGGACTTGGTTGGCGACTCTCGAAATTTCTCCAAGTCAGTCAACAGCGACCCCCAGCCAATTCCTCGGTAATTGCTGGAGACCTGTCACCTTTGAAGGCAATCGCTCAAAAATTCCCTCACTGGCATCTACCACTACGAATCTGATCTTCCGGGAAAGAATAGCACGAGAGTTACTAGCAAAATCGGAGCTTGCGGCATCCTTCCCGCAACACTTTCACCATGAGCGTCATGGCAATGCGCAATTCACCGCTAGGTAGCTGGGCAGCGCGCCTATGCAAGCCTGTGTCAATTTCAAACCAATATATTCGATCACTCCACAAGAACACCCGCCCGCCCGTGCCATCTCCGACCCCTTTCGTCCCTGACGTCCAGACCTTCCTCACCCTGATTGGCCGCGAAATGTCTAAGCAAGCGAGCAAGATTCCCTCATGGGAAGAACTTTTCACCTTAAACTCCAACCAACTCCGTGATGCCGGCATTGAGCCAGCCCGCCAGCGACGGTACCTGATCCGGAAGCGCGAGAAGTTCAGGAATGGATTGTACGGCCCTGGAGGTGACCTGGATACTGTGGTTGATGGTGTTGCACAATTGCGGGTTGTTGAGGTGCCTATTAATGCCAGAGGCCTGACACATGGAGGCACAAAAGCGGCAGTTCAAACCTCGTCCGCTACACTGTCACCCGGTATGGCGAAAGCTATTGTCAACCTGGCGCCTGATGCCACTACATATCACTATGCCAAAAAGCACCTGATCAAGAAATTTGCGCATATCAAGATTCACCGTGGCTGTCAGCCTATGGGTCCTTTCCTCCAGCCTTTGAAGGGTTCCAATGGTACTGCTGCTACCATTTCAGTCCAGGAGGGCATGTGGGAAGACAAGCGGGGGCAGAAGGTTGATGGTGGTGAGCGACGACGCCGGGAGGTCCAAAACAAGAAGAGGCTGGATGAGAGAAAGAAGGCGTGAATGTGAACGTGAATGTGAACGGTGTAATACCACGTTGTGTATCTTGCATATTCCTTGTTGAGCCTGGATGTTCAAATTCGAACTGTACTATACTATTGCTATATTATTGCAATCATGATTTTTCTTTCATATTCTCTAGTTAGTTTGTTCTAGGGTGACAAGTGAGGTGTTCTTATGATGTCTGATTAAAAATAATATGATTGAGCTATGTACTTAGGTAGACATTTAGAGAAACATGCGACTCAAAAGTCGCGAGAAGTGGATATTCATACAGCAGTATCGTCTCAAAAGTGAAGAAAGAAGTCCATGATGCGAGAGCTGTCAAATCCACATAGTGAACTTGGCTCTGGTTCAGTCTGAACCTTTGATGCATCCATGTACGGGCATTAAAATGTGATCCAAATTTGAATGGGAATCTTTTCTAAAACGTAACCCGGAGTTCGATTATGCTTTGACTCCACGTTTCTCATACTGAACAAAGGATGTACCCAGAGGCTTGGAGAAGAGGGACTAGAATTTGGTCAGTCAAACGTCAGGTTGATCGTGATAGAACACCACTTACCGAATAATCAGTCTCGGGGAAGGGTGCATCAGCGCTAGGCTGGGAGAACTTGAAGTGTCTCACCAGCGCAGCCAGGATTGTGCCAAGCTGCACGTAGGCGAACTGCTCGCCGATGCAGCGATGGCGACCAGCACCGAAAGGCAGATAAGGACTGTTGGTGCCCTTAGTAACCAGTCCATAACCATAGTCGATCTGCTCCTCATCTTCATCCTTGGTTGTGTCAGTTCCAGCCTCGTCCCAGCGGTGGGGGTTCCACTTCAGAGGCTCCGGGAAGAACTCGTGAGAGCGAGCAGTAACACCGGGAGAAGAAAGGACATTGTGAGTGGTAGGGATAACGTAAGGAGTACCTTCCACAGGCATGGGGTTCTTGACGGCCCGAATGATCGAGTGGATAGGAGCGTGGATACGGAGAGTTTCCTTAATCACCTTGGAGTGCAAGTCGAGCTTCTGGAGTCCGTCATGGGTGAGAGGAGGCAGGTCAGAGCCCAGAACCTGGAGTTGTTCTTGGTAAAGCTCCTCCATAAGCTCAGGGCAGGTGGCCAGGCGCAGAACAATCCAGGCAGCAGTGGAGGACGAAGAGTGCTGGCCCGCCATAAGCAACGCAATCATCATGTGGGCAATTTCCTCATCGGGAACCGGGGTGCCATTCTTGTAGGTGCACGACATCAGGTTCCAAACCATATCCTCGGAGTCCTTCTTACCACCAGATGCACGGCGCGCCTTGATGATATCCATGTATGTCTCGGTCATCTTCTTCTGTGCAGCATCACGCTTGCGGTTGTGGGGGAGAGGGGCCCATGGCAGCATGAAGTTGATAGGAGCGAAACCTTTATCGAGGTCGTGGTACATTTCAGCAAAAGTCGAGTCGAATCGAGCGCGGACTTCCTTTCCTTGCAACGAGCGGGAGGCTGTGTAGATTGTGATTTCGGCAATGACCTTGGAGACATTGAAAGTACCCTTAGGGTCCTGGAGAGCGGGGGAATTTTTCACAAAGTCATCGACCTCATTGGTGATCAAGTGAACGTAAGATCGAAGTGCCTCAGAGGTAAGACCAAATTTGACAAACTAGGAAACGGTCAGCAGACGGGCCTTTTGGTGTGATCCATTCCTTTTATACCTTCTTCTGCTCCATGAGCTTGGCATTGGGGCAATCGTAGACAACGTGACGACCGAAGACGGGGGTGGTGAGGGGGGAGTAAACTTCTTCGGCATTCACATCACGAAGCTTGCCATTGAGGATGAACTCGTTGCCCTTGGTACCTAGGTAGACGGTGGTCTTCTTGCCCAGGAGAACGAAAGTGAAGATGTCGCCATACTGCCAGCATTTAACCCCCAAATTAGCAATTGAATTCTTCTGGGGGCCAAATACACATATGCGATCTACATACCTTTGCGCGGGCCTGGTTGAAGAAGTTGTATGGGTCCATGCCATAGCTGATGGTGCTTCCAACAAAGGGGAACCAGTGGAAGACCACGGGGGGCTCATGGGCTTTCTTGAAGAAGAGCTGGCGCAGCACATTGATCACAACCGATAGCGCAATAAATGACAGTGCTCCGACACTGGCCAAAGTGTAGATTGACTGAGTCGAGCAGTGCTCGCAGAAGGTTTCGAGAAAACTTGCAAAGAGGCCCATGTTGTCAGGAGGCAAAAGGAGAGAGTCGAAAGAAGAAAAGAACAGCAGGAAAGAAAAACGGGCTCACAATGACCCTATGACCCTGTCTGTTAGCCTCCAATTGAATTTATAAACAAAACGAGAGAAGATGGAAGATTAAACAGGAGGCGAAAGAGGGAAAATAATTAAGTCCGATATCATTCGGCGAGGAAAGACCCGCCCCTATTACTCTGCCCAGGTGGTCTAGAATAGATGTGCCGATATAATTTGAATACGTTTTTCTATTTATTTAATTAATTATTAGTTTGTTCTATTTTATGCTCTATTTTATGTATTCTCTATTTATATCCATGGATGTTATGCCTAACTACTCTATATGTACTCCGTATATGGAGTATATAGACACATCACGCCACTCCGGTCAAGGGGTTCCCGATAGTATATCTAGGTAGGTAGGTAGTACTATTACTACGTGAAATCACATACGGAGTAATACTCTCACCATTTCGAAAAGAATCCCTAATTGTACATCATTTCGCCTGATTCTGACCTAACTATACATGAATCCCATTTTGACACTCCTGATAATGATATCCCCAAAGTCAATAAGAATAAAAAGTCGTACAAAGCCATAGTACCCCTTAATTGTCGTACAAGGTCGGATCACCACGCTCTCCAATGTTGATGAAATCTTTCGGGGCCCGGTTGCCACTTGGCGAGACCTCACGTTGGGACGCCCTGGCGGGTCGGTTGTGGACACGCTTCCCGGCTTCATTTCGGAATACTTTGACCGGTTTCTCGGTGCCTTCGGCGTGCTCGCTGAAGTGAGCATCGTTGATGCTGCTCAACAAGGTCCGCTCCCGTTTAAACTTGCGCTTAGAAAAGTCCAGTTTACCAAGAGCCCCCGTCAGGCCATCTGTGCTGTCAGTGACACTCGGGTACTTTCCGGTCATCCAAGGGTGCTCAAGACACTCATCCACCGTGATTCTCTTGTTGACATCCACGGTAAGCATCCTGTCGATTAGGTCCAGAGCGGGATCGCCAACAGAGTCCCAGTACGGTGACGGGTAGTCAAACTTGCCCATCTTGATCTGCTGGGCGAGAGTAAATGGATTCTCCGGAGTGTTCAGTTCATCCGAGAATGGCGGGAAGCCACAGAGACAGATGTAGAGAACAACCCCAAGGGACCATACATCCACAGCCTTGGTGTATTTTCGGTGGCGGGTATCTTGCAAAATCTCCGGGGCAACGTCTGCGAAATTAGTACCAACGAGGTTTCAAGGTCCCGTACTTTGCGACTTACAGCTTGGTGTACCGCAGCTGGAAGCAAATGTTAGCGATTATTTCACATTGAAACGGACAGGCTTTCACCTACAGGGTCGTCGTGAAAGATTCCTCCCCAATAATTTTAGCCAGCCCAAAGTCACCCAATTTCACGTTCAAATTCCTGTCTGCAACCAGGATATTTTCTGGCTTGATATCTCGATGCACAATTCCTCGTTCATGCTGATGACACGTTAGCTGACTCAGGACTTTCTTTATATGTGGGCTTTTGATGTGCATACCAGATATTTCAACCCATCAAATAGTTGGCGGAACACACGGCGAGTTTCATCCTCGGTCATTTTCTGATTGTTCACAATCCAGTTGAACAGTTCTCCCTCGGGTGCCAATTCAAGTACCAAATAAGCGCCATCATTTTCATCGAAGGATTCCTTGAGACACAGTAGATTCGGATGATGAACGCCCATCAGCAACGCAATCTCTTGTTGCAGAGCATTGTCGTTCTGTGACTTTTGCGAGTCACTGAGACGCCTTTCAAAGACTTTGACTGCATATTTGTCTCCGGTAGATCGTTCAGCACACAGATAGACGGTTGCAAAGTGGCCTTTGCCGAGCTGGTTGAGAATCCGGTATTGCTGGCGGAAACCATTCGTTTCCCGAGTACGGGGATAACGGAAGACAAAACGGGCTTCATTCAGAATTGAAACTTCATCGCCGTCCTCCAGCTCCCTGTGCTTGTTACGCCCAACAATGGCATCATTAACAAATGTTCCATTGCTAGAGAGATCCTCCAGCACAGCAACCATGTCGCCTTTCTTCTTTTCCGCGAAAATGAGGAAGTGCCGGTTTGAAATTGTGGGAATTTCAAGGACGCGATCTGACTTTGGTCAGAACAGACACTCCATAAAGGCCACTCAAGCTTATAATCACTTACCACACTCAGGATGACGGCCGACCAAGAAGCCTCCTGGCGACTTAGCGCTCTTGGATTTTTGGGCCTTTCTCCCCTTGGCTTTGGCAGTACCATCACCATCATCGCAATCATCGCGCTTCCTCAGCACGAGTGGGCCATTCCCGTTCTCATCTAGTGGGAGCAGATAGCCCCAGACTCCTTCGGCGTCCTCATCCTTCACGTCGTCTGCGAATGCTCTGGGTGGATACACGAACTGTGAAAGCGCCTGGGTATCCTCGAACGCTGGCGGCGAGGAAATCGCGTGCGACAATTCGGATTCGGATGAGATTTGTTGATGGCTGTTGCGAGGGCTTTCGGGAGGCGTGACAGTTAACTCGTTCCGAGTCTCTGTAGCGGTAGATTGAGGACCGGTGACTGGGGTTGGCAAGTAGTCCAAGTCGACTGGGGTGTCTTGTGGTTGGATCTGGACTTGACTCGAGATTCTTTGAGACCGTCGAGGTTTCTTTTGGTCTTGTGAATCTGCATCGGCAGTAGCCTATAGTAACCCCTGTAAGTAAATGATAGCGCCAACAGGAATGAAACGTACTCTTCCTCGCTTGAGCGAGCTTTTCTCACGGGGTGGCATAATACAGGCTGTTATCACCCTGACTGGAGAGGGTTCCAGACCAATTAGCGATAATTGTCGGTCAATTCAACAATAGCAAGGGCGTCAATTAAGACTTTCTTAGTTCTGTACTGAAAAAAATACACAATATGAAGATGGAAGAGAAAAAGGAAGTAATGAAGGAAAGATATGTGGCGAATAAGTCTATAGCTTGTTCCGGGGGGGAAAGAGACCTGGAGAAAGCTCTCTTTTCCACCCCTGTGGCTCTCCGCCTCGAAGAACTGGCAAGGGCAGATATGAGAGAAGTGACGATCTAGTCTACATTATGTTGAAGTTCTAGAATCTAGAACTACATAAGAAAATAATATGATAATATAATATAGGGTACAGTATTCTTCACGTCAACAAATAAGTGTTCGGACCTAGGTTCGCGTTTCAGACACGTGCTGTGTCCCCTGACCTCATTCTCCGAGTTCCCCAATTCCCCAACCTTAGGCCCTTTGGTTTTTCAAAATGGACGGGTATGTGGGATCATTGAATACTTGGGGATCATGCTAACGGACAGTTAAAGCTTATCAGGTGGAATTAGACGTTTCGCTTTCCAAAAGCTTGCTGCGTTAGCAGTCGAGGCGCCTGCCAATGGATCGGAGCTCGCTCGCCTCGCGGAGCAGTCTCAGTCGACTTCTGAGCCCGATGGTACTCTGGATGGAGTCTTGAGACAGCAGGCTCCGACATCCCAGGTTCCGATGGTGTGTTTCTTTATTGCTGCCGAAGCCCCAGTTGTGTAGTGGGTGCCGCCTAACGTTTGGACAGGGAATCCGCGAACTAGATGTCCTCCTGGCCCTATGCAAGGCGGCCTCCTCGGTGAACGACCCGGAAAATGCTGCTCAATTGGCATTACAACTCTCTCGATACCTGCCAGAATCCCACAGCCAGCTATTTCGGTCCTCGCCCTTCCTCCATGGTGTAAAGCCGTCGCCTTGGGAGACTCTCACGAACAACCTGGCTCTTGCGCTTTTGTCTTTGGGAACTAAGTATCCAAACCTGCGACAGACGGCCCTTGACGCTGTGCGTGGATATTTGAACAACTGCGGCGAGGCTATTAATGCAGTCACACCTTTCCAATACTCTAGATCTGAGGCGGGGCGACAGGGCGTTATACATGAATCTGTTGCCGTTTTGTCAATCGCCGTTTCCCTTGTTGGATTTATGGAAGCCTCCGCGGAATACACTGCTATCTGGCATGCAAGCGAAAAGTTACGCATCGTCGATCTCTTGCGTGCAATGCTGTCCGAGCCTTTCCTAATCGCAGTAGAGACGGCTTCGTCCACTCTCCGCAATGCAAACGTCGCGGAGCATGCTTTCAAAGACTGGAGAAAATACACCCGTCGCTATGCTGCTCACGGTCGCCCACTAGGTGCTATGCTTGTGCAAGAAGGCTATATGCGCTTTGTGAAATCATGCGCAGCCTCTCTGATTGGGTTCCAACACCTAACCGATGAGCAACTCTTGGATGACTACATGACTGGCGTAGGTATTGCCAAGAGCTATGACGAGGCGGATATCTCTCTGGTCGAGCGCGTCACGGATATCATTAGTGAGGAAATTCATTTGCTAGAGGATGGCTCCGACTACCTGCAAGTCGGCTCTCCTTGGCAGCAACACCTTGCCTTCTCTGTTAAAGGACATGCGCTGGTAGGCTTCCTCCACTGCGTGATTCTTGGCGAAGATGCAACCAACAACGAAGTACTGCTATCCTGGCTCGAGGACACATTGCTTGACTCCCAGCAAATGTCGAACGTGGAATTGTCTGTGACGGTTTTGAAGTGTACCGCAATCCTTGCAAGAATGTCTCCAAATGGTGCGTCTATTGGAAGACGCTGCCTTTTACGATTCCTGGCCCAGGGAGGCGTGTCAGCTCGTTCCACCGTTGCCGTCGCTTCTCGGTGCCTCGCCCAGGTCCTGACTATTCTGTCCGAGGACGCTGTTATTACCACCCTTTACTCACTTGGCAATGCGTTAAGCCCGAGCACGAATGTGGATCAATCTAGCCAAGACCAACTCATTGGGGATCATACCGGACCAGGGATGAACCTCGAGGCATACCCAGGAAATGCAAGCCAGACTTCGCTCTCGGCAACTGGCGAAGATGACACAACCACCTACAGGAATCTCATTCATGCCATCGTAACAGTTGCGATTAATTGCAATGATGACAAAATCAGTGCTTTGGCCCAGTCTATGCTTCTACAAAAGATTGGCAAGATCAATGTCGCAGTTGATGCCTTTATCATCCAGGAAACTGCTGTTCTGGCCTTGTGCGGTGGACAAGCCGAGTTCCAACTTCTGTTGAAGTTCTACGCACGTATCTACCTTGATGGCGTTAATAAAGGACTGAACACCATCTCTGATGCTGTTCAATGTGCCATGGCTTATCTCTCAATTACTTTGGATCGAAAGTCACCGCTCCACAGGCTTTATTTGGTCCATTTGTTGGAAAGCATTATAAACAAGGGTGATGTGCCGGACTTCGAGTATGAGCGGCACAAGGAAATTATTTTTGCCGCTGATGATATCACTCCCCTCTTGAAACCGCTAGCTCTACTTGTGTCTTCCAATGGCAGTTCTACCGGAGCTTCCCAATCAGCCTTTGAGTATGATGAAGCCATACTGACTCTGTTCCGAGATGCTTGGTTCAACATCGCCATTCATGGAATATCCATCAGCTCTAGTGTTGCCCAACGGTATCACAAGGAACTTCGCCTTCTCGCGCATCATTCTCCTCCTTTAGTTGCTGAGAACCACATGGACTCTCTGGAGAGCGATGTGGAATTGAACACGGTGCTCAGGCGTGGGATGGGACTGCAGCGAGCCATGGAACAGAAGAGAGCTTTGATCTCTGAACTCCCTGGCCGAGAATCTGATATAAAGAGACTGGACTATTCTAGAGCAGTGTTTCTTAACGCTGTAGTCTTGGTCGAAAGCCTCCGCGCCTCCTCGGGGGACTCTACCAAGACGCTCAGTTATTTCCTTGACCCAGCCTTGGCCACTTCGGAGATGCTCGCGTGCATGAATGCTGTTGCAGACAAAGCGGTCACTTGTTATCTGTCCCTCACACTGTCCGGGGAGCACGATGACTTTTCGACCCCTTACCTGTCGAAGCAGCTTGCGGGATTCCTGGTGGCTTGCTGTCATCGTATTGAGAGGGTCCAAAGTATCGCAACGCAGTGTGCCGACAAGATCATTCGTGACTGCCCTTCAGCCTTGTGCGAAAAGCATTCGCTCTTTGCTTTGCTTGAGATTCTGACCGTCATGTGGTCTTCCTGTCTTCAAGGAGAACTCGATGAGTTTGAGTGGAAACCGTCCTTGGTGTCTCCCATGGGCATTGTCAAGGTCGAATTGCCCGACAACTACGCCTTGAGAAGGGCGACTCTGAATCGGTTCCATGAACGAGCCAGAACCTGGGTGACGACCGTCCTGAACATTGCCCCATTAGATATCAAAGGATTACTGCAGACCTATCTTTCCGAATATGACGATGACGGTGGCTATGGGCACATATCGATGGGACGTTCATTCGCTCTCGAAATGGGCTCCCTTATCCCACAAAGTGACCCACGGCTTGGGTCAATCGATGGCTACGGAGGCAGCGATTTCAATGTTGCATCTGATTTCATGGCACTATACACGACGCGCCAGAAGTACCGACGTCCAGACATGTCTACTCTCGGCGGCCTAGGGGGGAATATTTATAACGTCTATGTTGAACAGCCTCGCGTGAATCTGTTGCCTGAGTCTGCCGATTCTTTGGAAGACACCCTCTCTCGTCTATATGGGCGAAGCATTGCTGGCGAGAATATTCCCCTTATAGAAGTTAGAGATGTTCTTCGACAGGCCGCAGGACTTATTTGCAGCAGTAGCAAACCACGACTCTCCGTGGTTCACTACTTGGTTGCTTTGCCTTTCCAGATTTTCACCAAGGAGACAGTCAAGCTTGGTGTATCTCTCTGGCTTGGTGTCATTCACGAGAATCCAAGCACCGAGCCACGAATCCTATGCGAGGTGATTGAGGCTTGGGAGAGAAGCATGAAGCGCCGTAAAGGATTGTTCGATCCTTCCTTTGAATACCTTGACCCACTGCATACTAAGATTGAACTTTTGCCGACTGACAAGGATCTTATGCTTCGCATGCAGCAAAAAGCCCAAGACACTCTCTCGCCACACCTGCGAGTTCTACATTTCTTTGAGAGTCATTTCAATGCCATCCGCCTAGGAAATCTGCAGGATCAACAGCTGTTCTATCGCTTGATTGGCAGTACGACTGTTGGACTTTTAAAGACCGAGGGCCACCCTTTGGCAAGAGAAATTCATTTCCGAATTGTGCTCCTTGGTCTCAAGGTATTGAGGCATCTCAGCCCCCGAAACAGTAGCGCATGTTGGAAACTCAAAGATCAGATTCTGTCCGCTGCGTTGAGTTGGTTTAAGCACCCTCCAAGGTGGTCATTCGGAGGCAATCGGCTGCAGATTAAGGCAGAGGACAGAATTCTTAGCGAGGTGACCGCGGCTTTACGAGCCGTTGCCGGTATCGCTGCCAATGCCCAAGGGTCATGCAAGTCTTTGCAGGCCAAACAAAACCTGCTTCAAGTCCTCGTGGAGAACGAACGATCCCGCCTTCGAGTTTGGCTCTTTCCCCTTGACCCGGAGCGAAAGCACCACATCCCTTCGATTGGTGGCAGAAATCCCGATGACGGCCCCGTATCTTTACTTCGGCTTGCCTGGGCGGAAAATGCAGGGTTGGCTATTCAGATGGCTGCCCGGTTCCCGTCACCCAAAATGCAGGCTGATGTCAGATCATTGATACTCAGTTTCCCCGAGAAGGTCATTGAAGAGCCAAGTGCTCTGGAGATAATGTTTGACAACTGTCTGCCCACTGATGTCGGTTCCCAGTTGAAATACATGCTATACTGGGCTCCCGTTACTCCTACGGAGGCTATCACCTACTTCATGCCCGCTTACGGCAACCATCCTTACATCCTGCAGTACGCTATGCGAGCGTTGGAGAGCTATTCGATGGATGTTCGGTTCTACTTTGTGCCGCAACTCATTCAAGCCCTTCGCTTCGATGCTCTGGGTTATGTAGACCGCTACATCCTCGAAACAGCCAGGTTGGATCAGCTGTTTGCCCACCAAGTTATTTGGAACATGAAGGCCAACTCCTTCAAGGACGAAGATTCTCAGATCGTAAGTATTGATATTCTCAAAAGTTTGATCACCGTTAGCTAACATTCTGCTTTAACAGCCGGACCCTATCAAAGATACACTCGACCGCTTCCTAGATAACTTGATCAACAGCTTCTCGGACGAGGAGCGTGCGTTCTATGAGAGGGAGTTTTCTTTCTTCAATGAAGTTACGGGCGTCTCTGGCAAACTTCGCCCGTATATCAAGAGGAGTAAGCCCGAGAAGAAAGAGAAGATTGAGGAAGAGTTGCGTAAGATCAAGGTGGAAGTTGGAGTGTACCTTCCCAGCAACCCTGACGGTGTAGTCGTTGGCATCGACCGCAAGTCTGGTAAGCCATTGCAGAGTCATGCGAAAGCGCCATATATGGCGACCTTCCGCATCCAGAAGACAAGACCACGAATGATTGAAAAGACCGAGGTCAACGCTGGTGACCACCACCACCACCAACGCCAATTGACGCATCATTCCGAGCCTGAGCAGGAGACATATGAAGTATGGCAGTCAGCTATCTTCAAGGTCGGTGACGACTGTCGCCAGGACATGCTTGCCCTGCAAATGATTGCGGCCTTCAGGAGCATCTTCACCAGTGTTGGTCTAGACGTTTGGGTGTACCCTTACCGGGTGACTTCAACAGCGCCTGGCTGTGGTGTGATTGACGTGCTTCCCAACTCCATTTCTCGCGACATGCTCGGCCGCGAGGCCGTCAATGGGCTATATGACTACTTCGTGTCGAAATACGGTGGCGAGGACTCTATCCGATTCCAAGAAGCGCGCACCAACTTCGTCAAGAGCATGGCTGCCTACTCAGTCATCTCTTACCTGCTGCAATTCAAGGACCGACACAACGGAAACATCATGATCGATGACGCGGGCCATATCATTCACATTGACTTCGGATTCTGCTTTGATATTGCGCCTGGTGGAGTGCGATTCGAGCGCGCGCCGTTCAAGTTGACCTCGGAGATGGTCGCCGTCATGAGTGGAACCCATGACCCAGCCCACCACCAGGGCGGCAACTCAGGCATCAACTTGCCAGGCAGCTCCCACAACCCGACCAACACGCAGCCATACCGGTGGTTCGAGTCGTTGGTAGTCAAGGCATTCCTTGCATCTCGCCCTTATAGCACGAAGCTGGCTCATATTGTCTCCCTCATGCTTGACAGTGGTCTTCCGTGCTTCAAACCCGAGACTCTGAAGAATTTCCGTGACCGGTTTGTGTTGGACAAGAGCGAGCGCGATGCGGCCGAGTACATGCGGGAACTTGTGCGCAAGTCGTATATGAGCATGTCTACTAAGGGTTATGATCAGTTCCAACTGATGACCAACGGTATTCCTTACTGATATGAGTTCAACTTATATAACACATGTCAATTTTCTCTACAGATTTAATTTGCATTGGATATCTTCTTTACACTTCCCTAGATATTCGCCTGGAAATCGTAAGATAAGTTCAATGTGCTTTTTTACAAAGTGCGGTTGACGTCACGACTTCGTCGGCACCACGACATCGGACGATATACCCCGGACAAGGCTGATTTTATTTATGATGATGGAGGATTGTAGAAAAATAGGATGAAATAAATGACTTCCGATGAAAACGTACTTATAACTCAGTCATATACAGATACCCAATATCAACAATGACTATGATATCTCAATATATAACAAATATAATAACGTACAATCCAATTGACCTCAAGTGGCGCATTCAATGCATGACGATCTACATCTTACTAGGTCCGAGAACCGTTCCGGAAGTGGCAATATGACGATGCAAAGACACTTGACCTGGCTAGGCCTTTATAACGTGCAAGACAGCCTTGGACATAGCCCAATTTCCCGGCCTTCAACGCCAACCCAATCCCAGCCAACACAATCCGGATTAACGCATGAAACTGCATATTCTGCCTATTGTATACACCTCCAATCTCCCTTCTCCAGGATGAAAATCCCATTCCTCAACAAGCTCAGCGGTGGAGGGACAAGGACCAAGTCCCCGCCATTGACTGACCTATCGGGGGAGTCTGCGATATCAGATCGCGAGAAGAGAGGCAGCATCCTGGACGAGTCGCATGTGCCATGGGTGACATGGAGGTCTCTGTTTCTAGGTGCGTTTGTCTCGATTGGTGGTATCATTTTTGGATACGATACCGGTCAGATATCGGGCTTTTTGGAGATGCATAACTTCAAGCAGCGGTTTGCTCAGCTGAAGCCGGACGGGTCGTACAAGTTTAACAATGTCCGATCTGGATTGATTGTTTCCATGGTGAGTGAATATCGTTGCATGTCTTTGAACGACGAAGTCGAAAGAAGAATGTGTGTGTGTGTGTGTGGATGTGAGAAATTCTAACACCTTTCCAGCTCTCCATCGGTACATTGTTAGGAGCTCTGGTCGCCGGACCATTGACCGACCGGATTGGTCGGAAATGGTCCATCTTCTTCTGGTGCATCATCCTCCATATCGGACTGATCATTCAGATCTCTTCACCATCAGGGAAATGGTACCAGTTCATGATGGGACGATTCGTAACCGGATTCGGCGTGGGAGCCTGCTCACTGCTGGTGCCCATGTACCAGGGTGAGATTGCACCACGACACATCCGAGGAGCGATGGTGTGGTAAGTGATAATCCAACAGTCAACATTGCAATATACCCACCATAACCCTAACACAACCTCAGCTCCTACCAATTATTCGTAACACTGGGCATCTTCATCGCATACTGCATCAACTACGGCACAGAGAGTATGGAAAACACTGCCTCGTGGCGAATCCCCCTCGGTATCACATTCCTGTGGGGCCTCGTCCTTGGAATCGGCATCCTCTTCTTCCCGGAGAGTCCTCGTTATGACTACCGGCATGGCCGTGTGGACCGCGCTCGACGCACAATGTCGAAGCTGTATGGCGTTCCAGAGAACCACCGGGTGATCGTGCATGAGATTGCCGAGATCCAGGAACAGCTGGACGCCGAAAAGGGGGCGGGAGGTGGAATCCGCGGTTGGATTGAGATGTTCAAGGCGCCGCGCATGGCGTACCGCATCATACTTGGCGTTGTGCTCCAAGCTCTGCAGCAGCTGACCGGTGCCAACTACTTCTTCTACTACGTGAGTCTTTCTTTCCAGCGGTGTAGTTCGATACGCATCGAGCTCGGCTAATATGTATCTAGGGAACGGTTATCTTCAATGGGGCAGGGATCGATAACACATACGTGACGCAGATGATCCTGGGCGGAGTGAACTTCGGCACCACATTCGGTGGACTATACGTGATCGAGCACTTCGGACGACGCAAGTCCCTGATCGCAGGCGGGATCTGGATGTTCATCTGTTTTATGATATTCGCATCTGTGGGCCACTTCTCGCTTGACGTTGATACGCCGCGTAACACGCCCGGAGCAGGCAAAGCAATGGTTGTGTTTGCTTGTCTGTTCATCACTGGATTTGCCATGACCTGGGGCCCGATGGTGTGGGCGATTGTGGCCGAGCTGTACCCATCGCGATACCGGGCGCGGGCGATGGCGATGGCGACTGCGTCGAACTGGCTGTGGAACTTCCTGATTGGATTCTTCACGCCGTTTATCACTGGCGATATTGACTTTGCGTATGGGTATGTGTTTGCCGGGTGTTTGTTTTTCGCGGTGATCATTGTCTACTTCTTCGTTATCGAGGGTAAGGATAAGACGCTCGAGGAGATGGATATGATGTATGTTATGCGTGTGCCGCCGTGGAAGAGCAGCAAGTGGAAGCCACCGGAGCCGGAGAATCGGCTCACCACTGATCAGCTTATGGATCGGAAGGTTGCGAAGAAGTATACCAAGGAAGAGCAGAGTGCGGAGAGCAGGAAGCAGACAGAAGGGGTGCCTGGTCATTCACATGCGGAGACTGCAGACACTGGTGATGATGCTGGGACCGGACCTTCGCATGTCTCTTGAGAATTTGCGAGAATTTGAGCTTGGGCGATATTGGGGTGACACGAAGAGAGTTGAAGTGGTGAAGTGGCGGGTTGTATATGGACCGAAGGAGGGGGGAGTCTCTGTGATATTGGGGGGCGGGGAATGAACATACTTTCAGTGTATATACTGAAAATAACAGAAGGGATATAGAATACTTCAAAATGCAATTTATTAGTCCAATAATCAGTGAATCAGTTACCAGTGGGTGTCAATTTGGGTAGTCATATAAGAATAAAATCATCCGCATCACCAGGACGGGATGGGTAAAGGGAAAAAAAAGGCTCAGAAACATATGAAAACGCCGCTTGGAAAAAAAAAAAAAGACACAGGTTGATGATCCTCCATGAATCATTTTGATACATATTCCACCTATGTGCAGAAAGAAGAAAGAGTTGGGAAGACACATCGAGAGGATGGAAACCCAGAATTGATACAAGTCCGTCGAGACTTTTGGCGTCAAATGCAGAAAGAAGTAACAGTTAAAAAAAGAAAAGAAAAGAAGCCAGAGAGGCCCAGTAGCATCATGATATACTTCCCTTGAAAAGTGACAAGGACTAATCTCTAATCCATAAAGTCACCTCTCAGGATCTTCTCCTGGAAGAAATCCGGCTTATTCTGCTTAGGCTGACGGGGCATTTCCCGGCTAGGTTGCTCCATAGACGCGATGGAAGCGGCACGCTGATGACCGCTGGAACGTTGGGCTGCCTGTGGAGAGACGGGGCTGCCGAGGGAAGGGGCACGCTCGGCACGGGAGCGGAGGGCCTCTGACCAGTTAAAGCCTTCGCCTAAGGGTCGGCGCGATGCGTTAGATCTCTCATTCTGAGGAGAGGTTGAAGTACTTGCGGAAGATCGGGTAGTAAGGATGGCTGAGCCAGCCGGAGGGGAACGGGGCTGGCTAACGGCAGACGGAGGGGGGTAGTTTCTACCATTGCCTATGCTTCCTGCTCGAGCATCACGCAGAGCCTGTGCACCAAAGGAGACACGTCTCCCGAATTGCGAGTTGGGTGAGGTTCCTGTTCCTTGTTCGTCCTCGAGAGCATCTTCGGCCGGGACGTTGGAGCCCATTGAGCTGGATAGGCTGCCTCGACGGAAGTCACGGCTGCCACTGAAAGGGGATGCCTGGGTTGGGGAACCGGAGAGGCCGAGCGTAGTGATTGACAGCCGACGTTGGTTGGGCTGCTGGTTTGCACCCTGGGTGTTGGATGGGTTGCTCGGTTTGGAGAAGATGTCGGCGATGGAACCACGACGTCGACGGTTATCCGCTTGTGGGACCGAGATGGGGGAGGTGGGATCGTTGGACATTGTCAGATAAAGGAGGGTCTGAGCTGAGAGTTGAAAAATGTGGACGGACTAGCCGCCCTTTTCATAGAATAGAGGATTGGAGAATGAAGCAAGATCAAAGTGACGAGATTGGCTCTCAGCACTTGGAAGGGAGGGGGTGGTATGATGGTATGATGGTCGGGGGATCTTGGTTTGATGAAAGATTGGAAGATTGGAAGATGTCAAATGTCAGATGAAATGAAAGAGGTCTGGAGACGAAGTTAGAAGAAGAGGGAGAGGGAGAAAATGAAGAAAATAAAGAAAAGGGAGATAATCGAGTTCACCGAAGAGCAGAAGAGAGCTAAGCATCCGATTATCTGGGGAAAGTGGCGCTAAGTGGAGAGTGGTGATGTCGATGGGCTGACTAAGCATTCGGTTAGGGAGGATTGGGGTTATTATTGGTCTGTCGGGGGATTTAGTCTATTAATCTGTCAGTTTATTGGTCTATTTTGGTTGTAGTTTATTAGAATTGGGTCAGAATGGCTGGTTATATAAGGCTATTATATATATAGTTACACATATATACTTATATATATTTAGGTAAGATAGGATACATTGGATATATATCATGGTGACTTCATATATAACAGTAAAACAGTCAGGTTTACAGAAAGGGGGGGTATCAGAATGAACGCTAATCCCTGCAGAAAGAAAAAAAAAGAGGGGAAAAGCATTGTTCAAATAAAATCAAATATGGACGTACATCGTGTATTTCTCGTTTCCCATAAAAGTGTTGTTGGTCCATGGAAGGAATCTCCGTCAATGTCTTTATAGGGGCTATTGATAACAGACAGAGTAGATCATCCCCAAACATCAGGAAATCCAACTCAAGGCACGTGAAACAACTGAATTAGCTTACGGCCAATCGTCGGCTCGATTTCAGTGCCGTCACGAGCGATCTTGATTTCCCGATTCGCATTCCAGGGGTTACGGAGGCCACGGGTGCGTTGAAAGGGCACTCGCTCCGTCGAAATCCATTGAATGCGGAACGGTTTACCAAAGGTTTGACCTTCCTCCGGATCCTCGGGCTCGACACTCTTCTCACTGGCGTCGTCGTTCTCATCATCCGACGACTCAACTTCCCAGAAGATAGTACCCCGAGCTGAGTCATCGATGATTCGGCCTTGCGGCGCTGTCGAGGTCGCCGCCGTGAGGGTCACGTCAAGCTCGTCGGGCCCGGGCGGGGGTTCGGGCCGGGATGGCATCTCCAAGGCAAGCTCTTCATCGTCGCTGATCGGCGACATCATACGCGCGTATCCAAAATACTCGCCAGATTTGTTGGCGGAGAAAATTAGATAGACGTAATCAGTGGTCTGGGCAAAGGTCAATATCGAGTTATTACTGTATGATGTATATAAGTCTATACTCACCTCGAAAGCCTGATTCATCGCCGCCTCGTTGTGAGACTGCGTAGCCCAGATGCCACTTTGCTTGCTCAGCTCGAGATCCTCCACCGTCAAGCTTTTGACAATAAAGTACCGATCTACCAGCCGGGCCGGGGGCGGATCGTTCCCCGTGACAGGCGCTGCCGAGCCGAGCTCCGGTGCGATTGAATCGCCCTCACCCGGGTCCGCAGGTGTAGCAGTAGTCGTAGTCGTAGCCGTAGGGATTTCCTCCAGGCGTGGTGGGAGATTATTCACGGAACCTGCCACACCTACAGAACCAGACCCCGGAGCAGTGGAACCCTTTCGCAATCGGCAGACAACACGCATGCCCTGGAATCGAGAGTCGTGGAATCTCGCCAACGCCGCGGCACAGGCGGCAGCCGACTTGTAGTTCACGAATGCACAGTTACTCTTGGAGATCAGGAACACACTTTCGATGTCGTTTGTTGCATCCTGTGAGAAGTGATCCTTGAGATCTACGACATTGGCTCCTGGGGGAAGATTTCCAACCCATAGCGCGTGGCCGGATTGCTTTGGCTTTCGGGGTGGTCCTCGTGGGGTAGTCGGAGCGGTCGGAGTTGGCTGTGAAGGGGAACTATTGTCTTTAGATGAGTTCCAGGTTAGTAACGGTTCCAAAGTGAGAGGGTTGAGAAAAGAAAAGAAGAGAAAAGAAAAGAAGAGAAAAGAAAAAAGAAAGAAAGCTCACCGGAGGGGAGCGGCTGGGGTTTGGGCTGCGCTAATTTCATGGGATTCGATCCGTCCACGATGGTCTTTGAAACGTCGTATTCCAGATCCACCCGTTTATCTTCTTTGCGCAAAGGGCCTGGTTTGGGTGGTGAGCTCGTGTTAGTACGGACTGGAGATGCAGCCTGGGGGATTTGGCCGGTAGGAGTTACTCCATAAGGGACACCGTATGGCGAATGAGGGTAATAGCCATATGGAGATATTTGCCCGGGACTGAAGTTTTGTATGTTCTGCATGTTCTGCATGTTCTGCATCTGGGTTCCATGTGGCTGGTAATGAGTTCCATGTTGAGGGCCTGGATACTGAGGGATCGCATATGGCGGATAAACTGGGTAAGGCATGCCGTACATGCCTCCAGAGTTATGTCCATACGGAGCCATGGGCATTGGATACATCATGCCTTGCCCTTGGACTGCTGGGTATTGATGCATTGGCTGATGAGTATAGCCTTGTGAATGATGGCCTGGGAGGGAGTATCCCATGGCTATGTTTAAGGGAGAAGGGGCGGTTCCATATCGAGCTTCTGCGGAGCTGGGATGGTGTCTGAAATTGGGAGGCGCTGAAGCAGGTGCACCTGAGAAAAGATCTAGTCAACAACAGTTGGGCAGATTTTGAAAAGACGGACTAACCCTGTTCTGATATCGGGGCTGTCCCGTCGGCTGTCTTGTCTGAAGGAACATTGCCCATGGGGGCCGTTGAGGAAGCTTTCCAATTGCAAGTTGAAACTACAAAGCCTTTAGTGTCTGTAAAAGAATAGACACATTTTTACTTGACATAATCCTTACCTATAAGTCAAGTAGCCCGAGGCCACTTTTTCTATGAGAAATCCCACAGATGCAAGTAAGACTTCCCCAAGAAACCGATAGAAATGAAAGGAACAGAAAGGAACAGAACAGAAGTAGAAAAGCTCAAGCTATACAAGTTAGTCTGGATTGAAAGAAAATATGAAGAGAAGTGTGTGTGCTGATGGTAGGAAATTGAAAGGGGAGAAAAAGAGAAAAACCACAAAACACGCACTAACCCCCCCCCTCCTCACAGGCCATAAACCCCCCAAGCTCACAAAACCAAGGTAGGACAATAAGATATATGAGGGATTCTACCTAGGTAAAGAAATGTGGATTAGGCACAAGAGATAGGGGGGAAGCTTAAGGGCAGACAGGAGCTAAGATATCAGAGGAAGTGCTAGTAAAGCCGAGAAATACCAGACCAGGTATGAGAATACGAAATCATCAGTTAACATACCTAGTACTTTTTGTGTTGTGTTACTTCTAGACAAGAGGGGGGGGAAATGAGAGCAAAAGGCCGAGAGGTGAGGGAATGAGGGGAGGGGAACAATAGGAGAAATAGGAGATAGATATAAGTAGGGCAGGAAAAAGAAAGGTGCCCAAAGGGAAAAAGGGTGGAAGTTGACGATGTTGAAGACTTAAATGGGGGGGGGGAATTGAAATCAACTCTCTTGGCAGGTGTGGTTTATGTCAATGGCTTATAGACTATTCCGTATATATTGAACATAAATAATATAAAAATAAAATAAAATAAGAAAATAAGGGTGGATTCAGGGCATACTGTATATTGTCTATTATATACAGAGCATTTATAACATTTATAACATTTATAGCGACTTAAAAAACAACCGAATGGCTCTACATCCACATCAAATAAGAGCGGGATTATACCCGGAAAACGAAGTGCATCACGCAGATCGCTAAACATTTTTTTCTCTTCCTCTTTTTCTTTTCTTTTCTTTTTTTTTTGGCGTTCTGTGATGGGAATCTGGGCGGGGCTATTGCAATTGGGGTATATTATGTTGGGGGGGAAAGAGAGAGGAGCCTCTTCGAGCCTGGACCAAGTCAGATGCAACAAATAGGGTTGCCACAGGGGGAAAGAGTCAAAAAAAGCAATGTACATATGGAAGCTGTACAACGGTACAACGGTCTGTATATGATACGTAATGACACTCCGGGGCTTATGCCCGCAAGAGGAAAGCAAAGACCGAGTCTGGGTACACTCCCACTAGGCTCGATCATTCCATGATATTATGGATGTTCCAATGGGACCTTTCCAAGGGAAGACGTGGATACCGTACAATGTTGTATATTGTAGTATTCTGAGCTCATGCCTATTCCAGACGCGAAAGGGACATGTGCTACTGTATAGCATGACAGAGCATTGTCTGATCCTAGGTGGCACTAGGAAAGCCTCGACAATATATTGTGTGCTTTGTACTCCGTAGGCAACGTAGTATTGACCTCTGGCCTCTGGCTTTTTCATAGTATATGTCGTGGACACGTACTGTTGGGGTGGGGATCGAAGGGAGAAAAGTAAGACATAAACCCATCAAATAGTAGGGTACTCCGTACTCCGTACTTCGTATATTCTTCCAGAATGACCCAGTAGAGAAAAAATTAATAAAAGTGACAGAAAAGGAGCCAATTGGAAAAAGAATCATCACAGAAAACGGCGAAAAGGGTGAAGAAGGACCAAAAGGAGACCAAAAATGACCAAAAATGACCAAAAATGGAAGTCGGGCGGGATCCACTCGATTTCTCCGGCATCTCAGCCCAGCCAATCAGAGGGCATCAAAGCACTATGGGGATATATATCTCTCTCCTATTTATCTCTCTCTCATTGGCAATAGCATGTGTTCCTACATGCAGTATACTATGAAAATAAAAAGTCATATATAAGGTCCACTGCAATATGGCTTCCTATCAAATCAGAAACATTAGAAACAGCCACTCTACAACATAGATTTGGTTATTCGATTTAGAATTCCAGTAAAGGGATATATACTGTCTCCAGTGTAGTCAGAGTGGGATAACCGCAGAATGCCACGCTCCTACTATATACATCGATATACGGCTCATAGTACCATAGAAATAAGAAATTAAAATACGGCTCAGCTATGCTTTCATCTATTAAATAGCACATATATCTTGTACATGGTATACATACCATATGTTGAAGGTATACAGAGTAGAGAGATAGTCTGTTATAGTCACTTTTATTGGCCGTCAACTCCCGGACTATTTCTCCGAACCAGACTACCTAGGTATATTCATATAACACAACGTATACCGTACATTGCATATTGCATATTCAACGAATCCAATATCAATATTCCCCTATCACTTATACCCTTTGATACTCTCATCCTCTATGAAGTATACTTCGATTGAACTATAATCCAGGAGATTTCCCGAGAATGATAGATAGGAATAGACAACTTATCTACGATCTACATTGACAACAGTGGCCACTGACGCACATTGTCAGTAAAATTTTCATATCTCAAAAGATTCCACTGCCTTCCATGCATAAGAAACAGACAAAGTCCGTGTCTTCGGGACCAGAGACGCCACATAACTATCCATGGATGGATACCTTAGGCGTCACTCTGGATCCCCTGACGTCATGGGTACTTCCCACATCACTGACTTGTTGTCGATATGAGGTCTTTGGACTCGAATCATGACTCCACGGTGGATGTCATGGGGCCTTGGACAGGAAGCGAATCACCATATACCAACCTGTGGACTGGTTCCTATACCACTACAGTATACAATATGACCGCAATCACCGGGATCAGCAGGGATCCGCATCTCCGTCTCCATTGTTGCTTCGTATACAATTGATCGACCGTTCACAGCCACCTACGTCTCCATATCTCCATATCCATATCCATATCGTACGCTGAGGTACTTCTATTTTCATCTAGCAAACTGCAGGTCTTACTATCCCCGGCCACCGCTAGACGCCACAGCCCCACGGCTTTGCAGTTCTAGCTCGATGATCGTTGGGATTATCGTCAGCTGCTGGGGTCAGTGGGGAGCCATGGGCCACTGTTAGGTAACTTCGTTTCTGACAAAAGACAGTATCCAGCACGGAGAGTATCGGTGGTTTGTACGGAGTAGTTTAGATATTTTGATATGGGAAAGTGGATGACGAGGTGGGGCGAAGAAAAGAAAGCATGTATATGCCGACTAGTTCCATCCATTATATGCCGATAACTTATGTAGATAGATGTTTTGAGAATCTCATTCTCCAATGGTGACCATTGATTGCTGCGATAATAGATTCTCCCTCAAAGCTCGATAAGTACAAGTCACCCAGAACGGATACACCAGAGCACAACTACACATGATATAAAACAAATCATCAAAACACAGGGCAAAGGCAACAGACCCGACCCATATTTGAATTTGTCCTAGAAGACAATAAACCATGAAAGTGGAAGAGTAACCATCCAAAAGCAGGATCGATATGCCAGTTATCAAGAATTGACACAGAAGAAGTGGAAAGAGAGAAATCACCGCCTGGCCCTCATAGGAAGTCAGAGCCAAAGAGCGAAAAGGAAATATTCTTGACAAGAAACTGAAAGCAAAGAGCGGAAAGAAAACGAAAAAGAGTAGTCATCAGAGGGGAATTTTCATACGGAATCTCATTAAACACTGATATAATTACGATTATGGGGCGGCGCGGCGGATGTGCTAGACGGGGGATATAGACAAGATGAAGCGCGGGAGGAGCCCTTTATCGATCAATTCCAAGTGAAGCCACTTTCCCCGCAAAACGGGCGCCAGCGCTTCCTCTTTTGGAGAGCTTCTCTCTGTCCTTGTCTCTGCTTTCTGCGAGAGTTGGAGTGTTTGACGAAGAGGAAGATTCCTTGCTGCGGATAGTTGGGAGCGAGCCCAGGGTATCGTTTGCGGAGGACTTTCCGCCTAGCGGCGGCGGAGGCACGCTGAAGCCGGAATTCCGGGCGGTCCGTTGGCTGAGGTAGAGCTTGGCTGCGGGGGAGAGAGGGATGGAAGGGGGTTGTGGCGGGATCTCGGCACCGTTTTGGACTAGCAGCTCGGCGATAGGGAACGGGATAGCTTTTGCGCTAGACCTGGCGGCGAGAGCGGTCGGTGGGGCGCCTGGGGACGCTGGATCGGCCGCGGCGAGGGCAAGGAAGGTCGCATGAGTGTTGCGGGAGCGATCGGTTATGTTTACGTTGCCACGCAGGGCGAGGCCGTAGAGGACGCCTTGAATGTCGTTCTGTTTGATCGATGCGAGGAGCGTTTCATCAGGCGTCGCGAAGCGAGAACGTGGTGAAGGCAGATTCTCAACGTAGGCTCGATCAACATATTTCGCGGTGATGAATTTCAACCGCTGCTCTCGTGTGGAACTTGCGCTCGGCTTGAGAGTTTGATCCAGGGTCGCCTCCCAAATCATATTGCTGACGCGGTTGCCAACCTGCAGGAGAATCTCGACGATGTCGTTCGAGAAGGAATGTACATCCAATGTGAGAGAACGGATTTTGGATATATGCGTGCCGAGAGAGCGGTGGATCCCACTACATTCAATGCAGAGAATGATTCCGAGGTTGATGGACACCCATTCAACCTTGGACGATGATCCACAATCAGCACACCAGTTGTTGCCTTGGTCCGCATCCCGTACAACCTGCAGAAGTTTTGCAGGATTCTCTTCAAAGCTGTTGCTACCAGGACGGACATAGCCGGGGCGCGCACCGACTGTTGTTCGGCGAGTGACGCCAGCGTTGCTGCCTGAGCTAGAGGACGAATAGGAGTGGTGGCCAGACACAGATGAGCTTTTCCCTGTTAAAACGGAACCAATATCTCGACTGGTCGGCGTGTCATTCCTAGATGCGGAGGCAGGTGGAGTCTCCTGGCCTTCGACCGCACTCTGCAGCGCGTTGTTGATAGATCTGATCCAATTGGACATGTCGTCCTCGGATGTGGCTTGGTAAATACGTTTGAACTGGGGCGTGATAACTTCGAAACAGAACCGTCGCTCCGCGTTTCGAGCTTCGCGGACGGACGCCATGCGCAGATCAATGGGGTCCATGTGTAGATCCAGCTTTTGTTTCCAGTTGCTGTACTCGGATAATTTTCCTTGATCCAGGACAATCCAAAACCTGACAAAATTAGAAGTTGGCCAACCATTCATGCGCTTGTAAACTTACTTGTGCCATGCCTGTTTGTTGATCCCCTTTGGGTCGATGTGAGATCCCGGACGGGACAGTGCCCACAGGAGGCCTTCTTTCCGCTGTTGGCCGCTGGTTCGATCAGATCCAAGATTATTCTGCTCCTCGAGATCTCGGATACCCTTGAAGCGATTCTGGCCCGCATTGCCAACCACTGTCGAGTTTGATGCAGGTGAACTGATCCCTGCGGCTGATGTAACCGATCCTGCATTTGGTTGAGACGAAATCGATGAGGTGTTGCTAATGACTCCTCGAAGCTGGGAGCCTGTGCTATCGGCCCTACCAAGCTCGACCTCGGTAGAAGGTCCACCGTTGGCAGTTCCAGGAGGGATGGTAGGTACACTCGTCGTACCGACCACTGCATCGGGCTCAAGATATGGGTTACTGCCATTTTCCAGAGCCCGGCGCTTCTCTTCGCGCTCTGTACGCTGGAATTGGAACTCCTTGTCGGCCTGGTCCACCTCGTGAATTAAGGCATCCAGTTGAGGGGTCATTCCTTCAACCTTTTTGGCGGCTGACAGGAAACTCTTGGCCTGGCAACTTGCATACTTGGTGAGATGTGAGAGGACCTCTTGCTCTTTGCGACCTCCGTGGAGATCTTGCATAAACGAGGAGTAATCAAATCGCCTCAGTTCGAAATTCCGCCGCTTGGCTTGATACTTTGAATCACTCTCGGCACGCTTCTTCTCTTTCAGCGAATCCTGTCGCTGGCCCAAATACCGACTGACATATGCGTAATAGTCACGGCTCTCTTCATCCCAGTCCTTCTTTTTGGCTTCTGCTTGTTTAATGTCGTTATTATATAGCTTGACCAGAGGATCAATCACGAGTTTCTGAAGTTGCACTGTGTTAAGCTGCTCGTAGTTCAAGATCTGCCGAGCGATCTTCTCGAAGTAATGATCCAACGCGGGCTGAATAGCATTTGCATTGGACGTGGACGCATCGTTCAACGAAGTTAGGAACGCCTCCATGGCCTCATTGCAGTTGGCTTGTGCTAGCTGCGCGCTCTCGGCTTTCTTGAGCACCTTTTTTATTTTGCTTCGCATGTTGCTTGTCTTCGACTCTAGCGCTTTCATGGTCGCCCGGAATAAAGGTCCATCCTCCACTCCGCTCATCTCATCGCCTGCCCGTGAATGTGGGAGGTCCACCTTGGCTGGTGGTGGGGGAGGGGGCACGGACGGCGGAGGAGGGGGCGGGAGAGACTTCTCAACTGGCTCAGGCGGAACGGTGGAGGGATTCTGGTGGGTGGATTCGGCATCGCTATAGTGAGATACGACAGATTGAGTTGATGAAATACGAGAGCGCGGGAAAACGGGTAACTCTAGGTTTGGCGATGAGATCTGAGGGCTCGGCAGAGGACGCATGGAGTTGTGCACCCAAAAGGAAAAATGGGCGAGGGTGTTGAGACGGTTTGTTCTTTGGTCGTAGTCTAAGAAGCTGCAGCTGTTGCGCCAGCCGCCGCCTTTGTCCTCTGTTACCTTGGGAGGCTTCCATCTCCATGACCATTCGAACGACACGGACGGGGTGCCCTCAGTAGAGTAATCCCCAATCAACTGGACATTAGAGTTATTCTGAAGGTTAGGGTTCGCATGGAACTCTCTTGTGATCAGATTATCCAGTTCCTTCGAGTTGGATGCGTGAGCGAACGTGAGGCCCGTGAGACTGGTGTCTGCCACCTCGGGCATAGTCGTTGAGACACCATTGACGGAATTTGGAGCATTTCCGGTCTGTGTCTGACGAATGATAAAGGTGAAGTTGAAGATCAGCTCCTCGTCGTTCGACAGGCGCAGCATGAACGTCGGGATCGGAGCGGCGGATGGGGTTTCGGGGTCCTGTTTCGAGGGGTCTTGTTAGCTAGACGACCCGATGCTTCTAGGCTGTTGGGCGCGTACCTGAATATATTCGATCGGAGTATCGTCGCCGACATCGCGCTTGGCCACGAACCTCGCCGCAGGGAACGCGTTGGGGGATAGAGTCAAAAGACGACGTCGTGGGTTGCTTATCGTGACCGATGTGATCGAGACTATTGAAATTTCATCAGTATATCGACAAGAGTTTCAGTGAACTTTTAACCTACAGCGATTCTGATCCTTGAAAAACAAGTTCCCCGCATCGTCGAGGCGGCTGGCAACATTCCCCATGATGGCAAGGGATCAGGTCACGGCGCGAGAAAGGGACCGAAGTAGCGGGACCAATTGGCCATCGACGGTCTGCGAACCTGCAGTCGGATGGCCTTTGTATTGCAGCTTGTAAAGGGACCGAGTAACCATTCAGTGAAGGTTGTTGTCTAAGGGATGTGTGAGAGAGAGCTCAAAGGTCTGAAGGAGGGGGGCGAAAGTGATCGGATAAAATGCGCAGGCAACCACCCCCATATAGTGTCATTTAGTTGAAAGCTTCTTTTTTATTTTATTTTGTATGTTTAGATGTTTAGATGTTTAGAAGTATATAATTTAAATTATCTTCTTTGGATCTTGTCTCAAAGGGTACATATATAATATTTAAGGACAACATCTATGGTATGTATGAACATAGCCTCACTTCCGACTCAAAAATGCTATAAATACATCAAATGTACCCTTCTTATTGTCAAATTTATATTAATAGGAGTGTACAAAACAGCGAAAACAGCCTGGTATCAAAAAGATCATTCATGAACGTCGTGAGACTCGGTTCCAAACCAGTACGTGGTCCTCAAAACCCGAGAATAGAAGAGAATCAGTCAAGTCACGAGTCGACTCGTCCCATGCTTGGGGTCAGTGGTGATCGCACTAGCCGAAACGGGGCGCTCACGGCTAGAGAAGTACCGATGCTTGTGCTTGTGGCCATCGGGCTTTTCATCCGCTTCTACCCACCGCATTACTTGTCCTCGTAAATCGCGCATCTCGTGGACTCGTCGAGAAAGATCTCCTCGTTGCTTGGGTTGGCCACTGCGCTCGTTGAGCTCATCCTCATCCGAGCTAGAGATTGACAGTGAAGACACGCTGCTTTGCTGTAGGAACGTAATGACATTGCCTGCGTTCTTCTTGAATTCGCGCTGCTCGTCCTTCAGATTTCCCATTCGTTCCGCATCCGCCTGGCAGTCCAGAGTGGTGACATGAAGACCGGGGAAGTTGGAGGACATAAATTCCTGCAGGAGTGGTAGCTTCTCCGCATTGGGCCGGTAGGTTCCACTGTCATTATCAATAAAGAGTTCATAGTCCGTTGGATTGGTCGAGATAGGGATCCCTTCTTCGGTTCGGTCTAGATCCTCGCCCTCATTATGGCCCTCATCTTCCTCCACGGGAAATTCGTCTGTCGGCACTGTGCTCGAGTCTGCATTCTCTGCGCGCTCCGCGCGCCCTTCTGGGGAGTTACGGCGATGGCGATGCTTGCGCCGCCGAAGGAAGAATTCACCCGAGTATGCAATGTAGATGGATACATCACTGTGCATGGTGTGCTTGCTCAGCATATCGATGCCAAATTCTTTGCCAGTCTCGGTGAATCGGAATTGACCGTCCAAGGTGAGCACGTAGGTGAAGATCCGCCCGCCCTGGCCATAGTGCGCAAACTCCAAAAACTTCTGGGCGAGTTCACGGCAAGGCGTCTGGAAGGACCCATGCAAGGTAGTGCGATCGAAATTGTAAATGCGCTGATGTTGGTGATGGAGCGCTTTATGCAGGATACGCCCACGTAGACTCTGCGCCTGGAACATTCCCGCTACGAATGGCTTGAACTCTACATAGCGATGGTATAGCTCCGCAGGAATGGGGCCTGTGAGCTGCATCTGAATAGCTTGAAAACTAGTGGGGGGTTAGTACATAAATGGGCCAGGGGGAACGGGAAGAAGGACACACTTGTAGCGGCTAATGGACTTGCCACTGCCATCTTTGCTTTGAACCTGGTCTTTGATGCCAGCCAGCCGTCCGATCAGAGGAGAAAAATGCTTAAACCAATGGTTGGGACCAATGGTGTACATCTGACCCCCCTCCGTGCCAGGGGTCTTGCCGAGGCATTCGATACTGACCACCAACCAAGATTCCTTGCGATGACCAGTCGCAAACGCAGAGACATTAGTAAAGACGTAGACACGCTTGCTCCCGAAGCGCTTTTTGACCTTGAAGGATTTTTCCTTGAAACCTGCCCAGTCCTCCGAGAGTGTAGGAACGTCGATGAAAGCGATTCCCAGCTTATCATCGTGGTCCGCGGGGTCCTCGTCCATGAGATGACATTTCAACTGAAATCCCGAAGCGGGGACATTTGCGACGATCCATTCGCATTCCCACTTGGGGTTCATGTCCTTACGTACGGTCGGGGTGCGGAAGCGCATGTCGGGGTCTTGCTTGTGGCGCGTCGGTAGGGCGACTACCATATGCGCGGAGATATAGGGATCGGAGGAGAAACTGCCAAAGTCCGCGACAGGCAGGTCCTCTGCGCGATGGAAAGTAATCTTGAGAGTGTAGCCTGGTGGGGCATGGGGAATGGGAGTGGCATCGAAGCCTCCGGCAGGCTTTGACTCTTCCTTCATAGTGACCCGGTGATGTATCTTGTCAGCCTTCTCCACGAATTTGGGGCCATATTTGTCGATGGGATGGACAGGCAATGACCGGGGTTGGGAGTCGTCCATGGCCGTAGAACAAATCTCCCGGGATAAATATAAGTAAAACTAAGTAAGAATAGCCATATTAAAGGAGGAAAAGTTGAGAATCCACAGCTTTTCAGCCTTACAAATGGAAGAACCGTAAGACCTCCCTATAGGGAAAGATGAGCGCAGGCAACAGAGATTATATCGCCAAGACTTTCCTAAAGAGGTACCATGACCTCATTGGACTCCATCTCCAGGGCATGTACCTTTTTCAGGGGGCCTATATATATTTTTTGTATTTATTATGTTGTACCTTGTAGTGGGATGTTTAATTTTCATCTATTCAAGTAAATTTGAATTAAAGGCTAAAAATGCCCAAAGCAAAAACATAGCAAAAAAAAAATACTACATAGTACACATAGAGAATGGTCGTAAGGTCATGTGAATCATAGGAGGGGGGTAAAAAAAAGCCTTGCGTAAGGACCTCGGGACAAATGTGGCACAAATGTGGCGTATTGAAGATCAATGGAGATCATTGGTTCTTTAGGTTCCTCGGAAGAGGAACTGCATATCTTCTGGGGTCAGTTTTTCCAATGCTGCCGCCTGATCTTTATTTAGGGTACCCCGGATGAGGTTGGCTTTCTTCTCCTGAAGTTGAATGATTCGTGATTCGACCGAGTCCTCGATACAGAGTCGGGTGACCACACAAGGCCGCTGCTGCCCGATTCGGTGACTGCGGTCGGCACTTTGCCATTCGGCCGCGGGATTCCACCATGGGTCAATGATGAAAACTCGGGATGCTTCCGTCAGGTTGAGTGCCACGCCACCGGCCTTGAGAGAGACTAAGAAAACCTCAACGTCGGCCTTAGTCATGAAATGTTCAATGGACTTTTGCCGCTGTGCTGGGGTCATCGATCCATCCAACATAACGGTATTGAACCCGGCATGGCGGAGCCGCCACTCGACCAGTTGTAGCATGGATGTGAACTGGGAGAAGATAATGGATTTAGGGGTATGGCTTTTGCTTCGCTCCTTGAAGAGTTCGTAGAGGAGCATCTCAATTTTCGTGGACGAGGTCCAACTCTCCATGGAGATGCGGTTGATAATGGAATTCTTCTTGACAGACTCTTCGTATTCTGCAAGAGTTGGTTGCTCCAAATCAATGGAAAGAGCGATATGGCACCGTGGGCAGTCAACATGCTTGCTATCGTCCTGGAAAGACTGAATATAGTCCTTGGCGCATTGACGACAGAATTCATGACGGCACTGAGACCGAATGGCATCTTCGGCGGGCTCATCACAGACGCAACACACAGCAACGTTAAACCCTGCTTGTGCTTTTTTCTTCAAAATGAGATCGGGATGGTTTGCAACTTGGCGCATCTGCATAATCAACCCGAAGATGTTGGCATAGTTGTTCAACATGACACCCTCGCTGACATAGGTATCGAATTTTCTTGTCGAGTTCGTCATGATGCTGCGTGAGAAATCTTGCTCGATCTCACCGAAAAATTCATTGTGCAACGTGATACGTTTAGCTGGGAGCTCCATCGACTTTGTATGCTGCTGCTTCATCCGGCGGAGCATGATATGATCAGTTATGAGACGGAGCTTGTCGAGACCGTCTTTGCGTTGTTTTTGAGTTTTCCCCTCGATGATGGGGTTAAGAATCTCCTTGTTGAAGATTGAAATGTGCATAAACCCAGTGTGAGAGCACTCGGTACAACGTCCCTCTTTAGTCGAGGTCCACTGGAGTTGTTCGCAATCGCACTGCTTACAGAAGTAGCATGCGAATGGCTTGACTTGTAGAAAGCGTAGAAGGGAGAAGAACTCTCCGATCCGGTTCTGTACGGGTGTGCCCGATAGGCACCACTTGTAATTAGCCTCCAAGGCAAAACATGCCCTGGCAACACCCGTGGTACGCGATTTGATACTATGTGCCTCGTCAAGAACCAGGCGGTGATAGTGGACTGCGTGAATGACGCTGTCTGCTTTGACCATTGTTTCACCGCGAGAGAAGCCTTTCTCCTGCTTGCGGTAAATGGATTCAAGACTTGCATAGGAAATCATGATGACATCGTATTTGCGAATTTCAGCCGATGTCAACTTTTTGACTTTCGCATCGGAATTGTGATAGACCAAGACTTTCAGCTTGCCATCCGTGTATTCCTTGATTTCGGATACCCACTGCATCAAAGCGACCGGTGGCACGATGACAAGAGTCGGGTCAGGCTGGGGGAAATCGGACATGATGAGTGAAACTGCTTGAATGGTCTTTCCCATGCCCATCTCATCGCCCAGCAGACCACCCTTGTATTGGGTCTTTTCCTGAGCTATCATCCAGTTCAAGCCCTCCAGTTGGAATGGCTTGAGTTTGCGAGTTATGGACACAGGTTGCTTGGCTTCCTTTGGCTGGATAATCGGCTGCGCTTTGAGCACATCCCACATTGTACCAATTGTGGGATGTCTATTCACAAGGTTCTTTCGGTCTCTTTCCGCCTAGGTGATGGTCAGTCATATAAAAACACATATGGGGAAGAACCCGACTTACACGACGAGCTTTCCGATGCTCTTCCCAGGTTGGGGGCAGATCTGCTTCAGAGTCGTGAATACCGTCATTGAGGCCTTCCCCAAGAGGACTGGGAGATCTGCCTTCTAGTGAATTCTCCGAGGTATCTGAATGAAGCAACTCTGGCGGCTCAGAGCTCAACGGAGACACCGGTCTAGAATCCGAGTCCGAGGCGTGTTCATCAATGAATTTGTCCACGGGCAAACGTTGTTCTGTTGTCGAGAGTGGGTACTCGTATTCGTCCATTTGAAGGGCATGGGCAAGCGCGGAATCAGAAGCCTCAAGATCAGCACCCGTAGGTCGTTTTGCCGTCCTTTTTTTGAAGGCACGGGCTAGTGGAACATCAGAGGCATCACCATCATCCTCAGCCAAAACAGCCGCGGATCGTTTTCTTCCTCTTTGGTGAGATGCTAGGGATAATGCGCTCGATTGCAATTCCTTAACGCGATCAGCGGCATTGATACGCGCCGAAGTCTTGGTCGCAATTTTGGTGTCAGGTTCAGTAACTGCAGCACTAACGCTAGTAGCTGGGGTACTGTATCCCGTGGACCTCCCAAGCGAACTCCGAGAATTGGAGTCACTGGAAGATTCATTTTTCACGGGCACGACCACTGCAAGTCCGCCTGAAGCAGAATTGTCTGGTGCCACCGAGTCCGATAGACTGACATAGTCATCCTCATCTGCCTCGGAATCTTGAATGACGCGAGTGCGAGATCGAGAAAGGGATGACCCACCGGCTCGCAGAGGTCCCGATCGACTTGATCGACGGAGGGGGGATGAATTTCTCAATGACGTCTCGCTGAATTGTGAATCGTCGTCTGAATCAGGGATTGTGGTTCTGGGTCTCAGATTATGCCTCATATTGAAATCGAGCGGATGTAGAGAGGTGACGGAATGCCAGGGTTGGCACGGTGTGATAGGCTATAAAGATGGATTTTATTAGCCAGGTTTGAAAAATATATATGTGACATTAGGGGGGATGTACCTAGAAAAGCGCGACTTCACTTGTTTGTATTATGAATATGCGGCTTGCTAGAAGACAAATAGGATGAAAAGAATGAAAAGTAGAGATGAAAATCAAATGAGTAGAGAAACTAAGGAGGGAAGGGAAGAGATGAGATGAGGATGAAGTCGGAGGCAGCTGGTGCCTGAACCAGAAATTTTCCTCGGAATCTCCCGATTTCCCTTCTCAGTTTCTCTTCTTTCTTTTCTTCCTTGCTGGCGAATATTCATCTTCATCTTCATTATCAATCAAAAGGTCTCTCTTCACCTCTTCTGTGTATTCCCCCTATCCATATTTCCCCCGTATTCCCCCCCATATCCCCCGTGTCTTATCTCAGATAAGACCGCGTTAAGTGAAACGCGAAATTGCCACGGGTCCAGTGACTCGGGGCCCAGACCATCTTTGAGGCTCAACTTGACAATTCTTCAAATATGTGAGTCCTATCCTATCCTATATTATCCTATATTATACTATATTCAAACTAACAGAAAAAAAAGGACTGGAAGGAGACAGGCAAGACAACCAAGACAGTCAACTCGGCCTCAGGGCATTCGGGGCCCGTATGTTTGCTTCCCTTCGCTTTATCACTCAGAGACTAACTGCAACTCTAGGCGCTCTGCCTTGACAGACTATCTTGCTGTATGTTGATATTTCTCTACGTAGTGTGACTTGGCTGACTAGTCATAGTCAAATAATATCTCAGCCCAACAAATCCGCGATGATTGGGACCGCCGACAAGCTGAGGCACAGCGCCAGCCTGACCAAGCTGAACAAGAATCATCCAATGCTGCTGAAGAATCTAGGTCTCCATCGGTCTTGGAGTCACCAGAGGACCCGGTCAAAAAGCGCAAGCGCCAGCAAGCCATTGCAAGGATAAAAAATAGTAAGGAATTTGCTAAGCGCAAGGCTCGCTTTAATGGCGACTATGATGATGAGGATGACGACGACCTTGCGCTACAAATCCACGAAGAAAAGAACCGACCGCAACCGGGTCAGCTGGCCAACTGTGAGATCTGTGACAAGCGTTTCACAGTGACTCCCTACAGCAAGGCCGGTCCAAATGGAGGCTTGCTTTGCATTGATTGCTCTAAGAAGCAAAAGGCCGATGAGAAGAAGCCCCCAGCCAAGAAACGTGCCCCTGGGATTGGACGCCGTCAGAATCAAGCTAATCTACTTGATGGGTTGACTCCTCATGGCACTCAGAGCCTGCTGGAAACCTGCATCAAGGTATGTCCATGGCATTTAAACTCTCGGACCTTGACCACGGAGTGCTAATCATTTCCTAGAAAGTGGCGGATTATATCCATGATATTGAGGACTTCGGAGATTTGCCTCCGTCATTGCTGTTACGTCTCGGTCAGATCTTGTCCAGAAGGCGGGCCGTGACCTCACGGACTTTGGATCTGTTCTTACGACCTCAATATACATCCATCGACCTGTTCGATTGTGCTAGTAAGTCAGGGTTATTTTCCCCTCGTCGAAAGAAAGTCTAACCAGTAGTTAGAACTCGGCACGGATGATTACCACAAGATCCTGGCTTCCATGCCTCGTCTAACAAGGGTCAACCTTCGGTTTACCACTCCATTGAAGGACCAGATTCTCCACTATATGATGGAGCGTGATATGGAGATCAAAGATCTTCATCTGGATGGACCAAACCTTGTGACCGATGCCTGTTGGCGCCAGCTTTTCATGAAACTTGGTCATCGTTTCCTGAGTCTCAAACTGTGGAACCTGGATTCTGCCTTTGATAACGAGACTGCTCGAGTGATGTGCCTTCATTGCCCCAATCTTCAGCGACTGAAACTGAAGTTTTTACACAAACTCGACAATGACATGCTTGAAGGAATTTCGACGCTCAAGTCCCTTCAGCATTTGTCGCTGCGTTTTCTGGACGAGACCGAGACTCAGACTGAGCCTCTCCTTAAAATCATCAGTAGCATTGGTCCCCAGCTGGAGACCCTCTCTCTGGAGGAATTCTACCTTGCCGATGATCGACTCCTACAGCATATCCATGAACATTGCCGTCATCTGACCAAGCTTCGTCTTACCCTCAACTCGACCTTCACCGATAAAGGTTTGGCCGCGTTCTTCACAGACTGGTCCAATCCGGCCCTTACCTATGTGGACTTGAACTCCCTCCGGGACGTGGACATGACGAATCCCGCCGGTCCGGAGGAGCCTATTGGGCTCGCATCCGACGGCTTCGTTGCGCTTATGGAACATTCGGGCTCGAAGATCCAACACCTGAACATCGCATCCTGCCGTCACATTTCATACAAAGCGTTCGAACAGGTTTTCGCAGAAGGCAAAATGTATCCCAACCTCAAATATCTTGATATTTCCTTTAGCACCGTCATGGACGACTACCTTGCGCGATGCATCTTCCGGTGCTGTCCGGCTCTTCAGAGACTGGTCGTCTTTGCTTGCTTCAAGATTCGCGACGTCCACATCCCCAGGGGACTTGCTCTGGTCGGTACCGTTGGAGCGACCATTAAAATTGACGGAATCACCCAGACCGAGACGATTTGAGTGGCGCTACTGTGGATAGAACATTTCTTTCCCGTAGTTTAGCGATATTGCGATCTGAGCATATGGATGTGCCTAGATTTTGAAAAGGAAAAGGAAAAAGAAAAAGAAAAGAAGAAGCAGGTAAAACCTGGTTTCGTTTACAGCGGCCTCTGTCCTTGACGACGTAGGACCTCAATGACCTGACCAACTTAGCACAGAATAATACTAAGGACATCATATTTCAAGTAGCACTACAATAGATTTGTAGATCTCTTTTCTCGACGTTGTAGCCAGAAGAATACGCGCGGCGGGAAGCAAAGTTTCCACATAACAACTTTTCCATTAATACGTGATATGAGATATACCAGTTGCTCGGAACTCGCCGAATTTTTCATATAAAGGACTTTATTCGTTCAATATCATGTATATTTACGCCAAACACCATAATACATGTAACAATAACCCATATAGCTCAAGAAAATGCAAACCAATCCATGGTATTTAGCCCATTCGCTTGCCAATCTCGCTCTGCCAGTTCCGAGTCCTCTCAAATCCATTAGAGGCAGTCTGGTAGTCGAGCATCGCTTGGTAAACTTCTTCCTGTGTGTTCAGCACAAAGGGCCCATACTGAACAACCTTCTGGTCCAGCGGCTGGCCAGCCACAAGGAAGATGCGGGCCTCCTTGTCGGCGTTATCCGGGACAGAGAGTTCAACAAAGTCACCCTTCTGCTCGAATTCGACGTTCGTGAATTCCTTCACAATGCGAGTGGAGTCATTCGAGCCAAACACAGTCTCACCAGCCAAAGTGTAGGCAAACGAGTTCCATCCCTGTGGCAGGGGCTGTGAGATACGACCACCAGGCTTGATGGTGATATCCAAGATCCAGACAGGGGTGTAGGCCAAGTCGCGCACGGAGTCAACACCGTGCGATTGGCCCGAGATGACCTTAATCTGGACGCGGCCCTCATCGACCGTGGCAAGGGGAATCTCCTCGGCGCGCAGATCACGGTAACGAGGCTCACAGAACTTCAGCTTCTGGGGCAGATCGACCCACAACTGCATACCGACATTGGGGCTACCGTCCGGGTTCTCATGGGGCATCTCAGCGTGCATAATGCCGCGACCTGCGGTCATGAATTGCAGATCGCCGGCTCCGATGGTGCCCTTGTTACCGGCGAAATCTTCGTGGTCAACACCGCCGGACAGCAAATAGGTGATGGTCTCCTGACCGCGGTGGGGGTGGTCCGGGAAGCCGGCACCCTTACCGATGGTGAAGTGGTCGAGCATAAGGAAGGGGCTGAAGTTGCGGAGCTTTGCGGTTCCAATGGAGCGGCGCACACGAGCACCTGCGCCTTCTGCTTGCTCAATGGCAAGGAATGCCTGTCGGATTGCGCGAGGAACGGACATGTCTGTGATGGGGAAGACTATGGGAGTCGGGGTTTCCAAGTTAAGGTGGTTTGTCTGATTGGCAATGCTTTTTGTCCGAAGGTACTGTGACAGACTAGGAGCTTGTTGCTGGGTGAATATCAGGAAAGAGTCTTTGAGAGAGTCTTTGATAGAAGGGTTATAGGCAAGGAAGATTGCTGTGATGCAAATTAAAAGTGGCAGAAGTAGTTTCATGGACGGAATGATGGCTATTTATATGTGAAGGAAGCGATTGAAAAGAGTAGAAGGTTCTTGGAAAAGAAATATTGTCAGCGTTAGTCAATCTCTCATAAATACTCCGTACTCTTTGTAGTGTCCTGCCCAGGTGGTGGTCATTCAATGCTTTGCAAGACATCAGTCAGCCCCAGTCCGACCAATGAACTGGCTTGGCTTTATTACCAACATTCCCGTCAGCAGCCACTGATCAAAGAGCTAACCATATATGGTTAGTGTTAATACCTGATAAATGAGGTACTAATGCTGAGTTAAGCATTTCAAATCAGGTGACCGGGAAATTTGGGATCTATAAACTATAAATAAGTAATTCTGTGGGTATAAGATGGATATACCCATGTTACATAATTAATTACAATGCTCTAAGTACCGGGGTACTGCATATTCATATAGAAAAAGGACCCATTATATGTATCTGCTTCCATGTGTTCCCATCGGGACATCGGGACAAGGTACTCCGTACTCCGTAGTACACAGTGCATTAGGCGTTATCAGATAAGGCCACGGAGCAGCTGCCGCTCTCCACTGCCAAACCTGGCATGCGAGGACTACCTACTGTGTAGGCATTTCATTCATTCCAGCCTTGGACTTGTATGCTTCTATCTTGGTATACATACACTGATACCCATATGCGATTGATTTACATGACATACCCTTACCATTGCTGAACTGAAGCTTCTTGCGACAAGCGCCTTTCGCGGGGAAGCTTCAGGATACCTGACTCCACAACACCTAGACTCAACTGTGTTATAATCTGATCTGTTCAAAGAGATGGGTCACTCAGCAAAGCTGTCGCCGTGGCTGGTGCTGGCCTGTGCTGTGTCCAGTGCGTGGGCGAATAAAAAGCCGTTCAACATTAATGACGATATTCTGGCTTATCCCCAGGTACGTTGCATATACCTTACACCGATTTGAAGCAAATCTAACGTTGGATATTTGTCGAAGTACCAAGTGACATTCCCCGAGGAGTATGTGCTTGAATCCCACGCCGAAGCATTGCTCCGGTCCCAGGCCAGCCCCACTGCCAATGATCAGAACAATCCCCAAGTCTACATGGGCAAGGCTAAAGCAGACCCCACCGACCAGCCCGAGAATGTGAATCCATCTTCATTCACCTACGAAGAAATGATACTCGAGGACCGGCGACTCCTCTGCCAGATCCCACGTGTAACGAACGACGACCATAATACAACGAACAAGGAGAATAGCAAGGTTGAGGAGCAGAAGGAACTAGCTCGGGCAACAGATCGTGGCCTGGAACTCCTACGTGAAATGGAAGGGAAATGCATGTACTATTTCTCTGGCTGGTGGTCCTACTCCTTCTGTTATCAGAAGCAGATCAAGCAGTTCCATGCGCTCCCCGCTGGCCGTGGTATCCCCAACTACCCGCCAATTGAAGACCCCCAGACACATTCCTTCATATTGGGAAGATTTATCGGCGACAAAGGCGAGGAAGAGAAACAATCTGCCAAAACAGATGTGGCACAGCTTCACACAAAGGGTGGTTCCCGTTACTTGGTCCAGCACCTGCGTGGCGGGACCAAGTGTGATCTGACAGGACGGGAGCGCAAGGTTGAAGTGCAGTTCCATTGCCACCCACAATCGACTGATCATATCGGCTGGATCAAGGAACTCACCACGTGCTCTTACCTAATGGTCATCTATACCCCTCGTCTATGTGACGACGTCGCTTTCCTGCCACCACGGCAGGATGAGATACACACTATCGAGTGCCGTGAAATTCTGATGCCTGATGAAGTCACTGAGTGGGAAGCTATCAAAGAATGGTACATGACCAGCCAACTGGCCGATGCTGCTACAGACACGGATGCTGATATCGCCCAATCCGAGCTTCCGATTATTGGAGGAATTGAAGTTGGAGGCCGTAAACTTGTTGGTATGGAAGGCAAGGTAATCGAAAAAGGACGTGTGGCATCCGCAGGCGAGGAGCGAGTGGAGGTGGTTGCGAAACGCGAGAATGGCGAGGTCCGGAAAATGTCAAAGCAGGTTCTGAAAAAGTACGATATCGACCCGGAGAAACTGGAAGAGATGAAGAATCTACTGGAAGAACAAGCAGAAGGCAAGGACTGGACGCTGGAAGTCGTGGAAAGCAACGGGATGATCAAGTTCCAAGGCGTTCTTGAAGAAGACGAGGAAGACACTTGGAACGACAAGCCGTCAGAGAAACTACACGAAAACAAGGTGTCTGAAACCTCTGGCCAAAAGCCAAAGAAACAGGAAACAGAGTCGACCGAAAAGAAAAAGCAGTCAAACAAGCCCGAGAAGAGCGAGGGTAGCGAGGAGACCTTTAAAGATGAACTATGATAGTGTATACTAGATCTTGTACATTTTGATATTTTCTTTTTTTCAAGCCTGATATGAATGATATCGAGTTTTTCCCATTGGCAGCTAGTAACGCGTTACTAGCCCACGTACCTTGTACGTTGGTTTTACTATAAAGGACTATATGCTCCGTACACATTCTAAACTTGGTGTATAGTACACTTGGTGGATATCTATACGCGTCCTATCCTAATTATAGACGGCTTTAGTGTAGTAAACGTTTTGAGGTCAGATACAGTCAATTTAACTGCAATCTCACACACCTCTAGGGCTAATATGCCAATCAAGCTAGAATCAAAAACGATATACTCTTGCCCGTAGACGTCTGCCCTTGCGGAGAGCTGAGTGCGCTCTGGATTGAAAAGTACATAATTTGCCAGAGAATCCAAATAACTAAATACGAGTAATGGCAAGAAAAGAAAAGAAGGCAAAAAAGAAGGCCAAAGAATTCAGTTGGAGAGAATGTCAAAAACCACAGAGCATTTAAGGCAACGTGACTGTAAACTCCCTATCGCCTTGGCCCACTTTCCCGCCTCTCCCTAATCCAACCTATTTCCCTTCTCAGCCCTTCCCTTCTCTTTCCCCTCTCATTCCCTTGCGCCTAACCTTTTATCTACCTCCGCATTCGACATCTCATCCGCATTCCGATTTACCCCTGCTCCGCGCACCAAAGTAGCGCCAAGGCTGAGCATCCGCCAGCGTCACCAATTACGGCCCCCCCCCAACTACATCACTGCGAAATCTAGAGCTGGCACGTTGACAGGCTGCCATTTGCAGCAGACCGTCATAATAATTGATCGGTGCCGTGGGACCACGAGTTGTTTCTAATATGGGTTTCATCGGTGTCTACTCGGCTGTGTACGACTACCAGCCACAGGGAGCGGGTGAACTCGATATTCGCGAGGGCGACCTCCTCTACATCTTGGAAAAGAATACGGATGATGACTGGTGGAGGGCGAAAAAGAAGGCTGGGCGGGAGGATGAGGACGAACCTGAAGGCCTAGTCCCCAATAACTATGTCGAAGAGGTGAGTCTCCGCAGATGGAATCCACCGGCGCGAGCCTCGCTGCATGAACAATTGCTGATACTAGATGGAATAAGGCGCAACCATCGCACAGAGCTACAGCCCTTTTTGACTACACGCGACAGACTGACGAGGAGGTTTCTTTCTCAGAAGATGCCGAGCTGATGGTGTACGACACCTCGGATCCAGATTGGACGTTGGTTGGAACCAACTCGGAGTATGGATTTGCGCCGTCGAATTACATCGAAATCATCGAGGATGCCTCCGCTGCAACGACTGCCCCTCCTCTACCTTCTGTTCAAGCCGAGCCTGCCGCGCCGACGCTTCCGCAGCGGCCGACGCAGACTGCCCCGGAAGAATCCGAGACATCGCCCGCCGGCTCTCCAGTTGATATGTCTCACAATCCCGCTGCTGCTGCGATTGCCAGTATCATCCACAAGCAGCATGCCCCTGCGGAAGCACCTACCGAGACGACTAGAGATGAGCCCCCGCCACCCAGTCTTCCGGTTCGGCCATCGTACGATCAAGCAGAGGACCGTAAGGAGTCTCCGCCGCCCAGCCTGCCGCGTCGACCACCTTCGGAACATGTCTCTCCGCCTATAGAACATTACTCGCCTGACCCAACCCCACCACCCCGTCCTCAGCAGGCGGCGCCTGCTATGGGTCGTGATGGGACACATGTCAAAGAATCTCCCCCTTACAACCGAGCAGGTGAGATGACGCCTCGGTCACCTTCTGGCTATCATATCTACAACATCAATGAGATGGTTGAAGTTATGGGCAAGAGAAAGAAGATGCCAACTACATTGGGAATCAACCTGGCGACTGGAATCATCTTTATTTCTCCTGAAGGTGATGATCGGCAGAAAGAATGGAGCGCGGAGAAGCTCACTCATTACTCGATTGAGGGAAAACATGTCTTTGTTGATCTTGTCCGGCCTAGCAAGAGCATCGATTTCCACGCAGGTGCCAAAGACACTGCCCATGAGATTGCAGCGGCACTCGGCGAGATCGCCGGTGCCTACCGGGCAGAAGGATTGCGTGAGGTGATTGAGGCAGGAGAAGGTGGCGGTCAAAAGAAGGGACAGATCCTGTATGACTTCATGGCGCAAGGTGATGATGAAGTTACAGTAGCTGTGGGGGACGAGGTCATTGTCCTTGATGATACCAAGTCCGAAGAGTGGTGGATGGTGCGGCGATTGAAGAACAACAAGGAGGGTGTTGTCCCCAGTAGCTACGTTGAAATCACAGGATTGGTACCGAAGGCGCCGCCAATGCCTAGCGAACCAGGCCTGTCGACTGTGGAAAAGAACCGGATGGAGGAGATGAGGTTATCCAAACTTGCAATGGGCAAGTCACGGACGGACTCGATGGATTCGTCTGACCGTCACAGCAAGAGAGACAGCAAAATCAAGTCGAAGCCTGATCCGACTAAAGTGCGAAAGTGGACGGATCGGACCAAGGACTTTACAGTGGAAGCCCAGTTCATAGGTCTCCAGGATGGTAAAATCCAGCTTCACAAGGTCAACGGTATCAAAATTGCCGTCCCTGTCTCGAAGATGTCTGTTGAAGATCTCGAGCATGTCGAAAAGATCGCCGGCGTCTCGTTGGATGAGGACAAACCTCTTTCAAGTATCCGACCTCGGGTTGGCATTAACAAGGATCCCAAATCCGGGGCTTCCAAGTCCGGGGCTTCTGTACAACGTTCCGACTACGATTGGTTTGACTTCTTCCTTAAGGCTGGCGTTGGGCCACATCGCTGTGAACGATATGCACAGTCATTTATCAAGGATTCCATGGACGAATCTGTGCTTCCTGACATTACATCTGACATCCTCCAGACTTTAGGTCTAAACCAGGGTGATACCTTGCGAGTGATGAAGGTTTTGGATGCCAAATACGGCCGTACCCCGGACAAGTCCAAGTCTCGAAACGTCAGTTTCGGCGGCGAGGAAGTCATTGGAAATGGTGAGGACGGAGGGCAAGGCGGTCTGTTTTCCGGGCCTGGTGGTGTGCTGCGCAACAACACTCGTAGGGGCAGACCGACACCGAACGTTCAAGCTGGAGAGGTTGATCCCAAAGCGTTTGGACAGGGAGACGAACCTAAGTCACCAGATAGCTCGACGAGCCCACAACCCCCTGCGGCAGCCGAAAAGCCTACTGCAGCCGGATTTGAAGATGATGCTTGGGAGGTGAAACAACCGAAACAGCCTGCTAGGCCATCCGCAGCCACCCCAACTCCGCCACCCGCAGCAGCTCAGGTCCCTCAGCCAACAGGGGCAATGGCGGATCTGACTTTGCTCCAAACTCCTTTGCAGCCGACCCCGGCTCAGCCTACTACTCAGCCTACTACTCAGCCTACTACTCAACCTGCCCCGCCTATGCCTGCCCTACAGCCGCAGGCCACTGCTGTGCAATCACCAGCTCTACAACAGCCTCAGCAAACAGGTGCTACTCCCAGTTTGTTTGCGCAAGTAGCACAAATAGGACAGCATCAACAAGGTTTCAGCCCTCAGCAGACTGGGTTCCAAGCACAGGCCAGGCAACGCCCTCAGGCCCCTCAGGCAGTTGGACAAAATTCACTTCTTCCTCCACCTCCGCCTCCACAGCGCCCACTGTCCGCGCCCCAGAATTTCTCGCAACAGCAAAACTCCTTTGGTCCTCCTCCATTGCAAGCTCAACTGACGGGTATTCCCCAGGCGGGTCCTCCTGTTGCTCCTCCTGGCCAGAGTCTAGGCGAAATAAACCAGCAGCGTTACCAAGCTGCGATGCAGCCGCAAGCGACCGGATTTATGGGTCAAAACCAATACCAGAATGGTTTAATGCCGCAGCCAACAGCGTTTACTCCCCAGTCACAATTCGGTATCCAGCAGCAGCAACAACAGCAACAGCAGCAGCCGTTTGGTGGCCAGATGGCCCCTCAACAAACTGGGTTCCAAGGACTTGGGCCACAGCCCACAGGCTTTGGTGGATACGGACAATTCCAACAACCAATGCAGACTGGTATCAACTCTGTCCTTCCTCCTCCGCTGCAACCACAGCCCACTGGTGCCAATGGCTACAGCAACCAGTCCTACACATCCCCGCCCCCTGTGCCGCCAATCCCACAGCAACCAACAGCCACTCCTCTATCACCACAGAAGACCGGACCGCCTCCCTCCATCAGATTTGGTGTCAAGCCAGATGGTCCCAAGAAGCTTGAGCCACAGCCAACTGGACTCAGAGCCAATCTTTCCCAAGCCAGTAAGTGTTCTCTTGCATCACACGTGATTGAAGTATCAGGAACTAACCGAATCAACAGCCCCCACTAATCCGTTCGGCTTCTAATCTACTTCTGCGTTCGCCCATACTGGACTGGCATATATAATCCGGGTTTCCTGCCTCCCTATGTTGCCCTGAAGTTTTTGCTCATTCTGAGGGTTGGGATGTTCTTTTCACATATCGCAGCTTGTCCTTTCGCACCAGTGCCCTTGGAATCGACACGTGTACATATCATGACCCTGGTCCCCGTTTTGACGCAGCGCGTATTGAAGCTCATGCCACGAATCCTCTTCCTCTTTTCCCCTTGCAAAAACCTCTACACTTAGCGAGCTATCCATATTCCTGCTCTGTGACAGATCTTATTATGCCTCTCATATCCTGCATTTTCCATTGTCTCTAGTTTATTGTCATATAAATCTGTCTATGGTGGATGCTTACTGTGTGGATGCCCTCTCTTTCTCCCCTTTCTTTTGTTTGGATGTTACTTTATTTGCTCTTGTTCTCTTCCTTGTTACCAGCTCATACATAATTCATGGAGTTGTTAGCAGTTAGCCTGATCTACTTACTTTATGAAGTAAACACTTCTAGGTATCACTACCCATGTCGAACTCTCTCCTGTATTGTGAACATGGGGCATATCGAGAATTTCCTCTTACCTCTCAACCTCAGATAATGGATGTATGGTGTAGGCATCAGATGCAAGATCCATGGAAGCATCAGTGACCCAACTCAGAAGGGGTTCGTTTTATTACAATCCGAGTATAAACACAGCCCCAATATAGCTTGCAGCTGGATCATACAAGCTCCCGGAAACCCTAAAGCTAGGATATCTACATCACTGGATATCGGGGTTTCCCGTACACGATGGCTATGGAATACAGCGCCTGAGCCACGTAGGAAGTTCCCTCCATTCAAAGTCCCCAAAGTCAGTCTCGTAATCCGTGGATGTGGTCCCGACACGGGTCAGCTGCTGTGAGCTTCTGCAGTACCGAATGCAACGACCAGGCATGGCACGACATAAGCAGCACCAATCGGACGGTAGCGGGAAGCCAACTCAGCCTCGTTGATAATTCGCTCGTAAAAGAAGGTCGACTCATCGGCAAGCATGGCGTTATCGGAATCGAGTGCACGGAGAGTAGTATTTAGAAGAAGTGCTAAAGCAATGACCACAGTGCATGCTGTTGATGGCGCGCTCGTCGACCAAGGGCCGGAGATGTAAGGCCGGCTGGTTCAGTGGGCTGGTCTAGCTACGGGTAGATGTTCTGTGCATCTTCTCGGAGCTTCATATATGCTGCGGTGATCTCGGTCAGATGAGAGTGTGGGTGGTGGAAGTATTCTGGGGACTTTAAATCGAGGATTGCATATTCCGTCCAGAATCTGGTAGGATTAGTGAAGTATGGAGGTTCATGTTTGGAAAGTGTCACATACCACTGGCACCACGTGACGATCAAATCTCTTTCGAATTCACTTTTATATCTGGAGATATCTACAATCCTTGTCAATCTGGCATTCTTGAATTGATAACGCTGTTTCCCGCTTCCTTCACAGGGTGCAGCTGGAGGCACCGTGAGCAGGGTAGTTCGTCACACTATATTCATCAGCATTGATATTCAGCAATTCTCCGATAAACAAGGCAAAAGCAGTTGTGTAGTATATTGATATCTCTGGAGTTGAGCACAGCCAGAGGACACAAACCCGACAGCGCACCGCTTTCCCCTATTTAGTCAGTACATTCTGTTCTGTGCAGATTCACGTAAAAAATGAATAGATTCGCCCTTTGGGGTATAGTATATATCAACATGTCCAATTATACGGACAAAGTGCGATGGGAGTCTTCACATGATAAACATCCCTAGAAATAACAAGACACCAAATCTGCGCCAGTACACCCGCTTTCCATCACGTCTTTAGCCTTTAAAACACAATCCGTTTCCCAAGGAGCACTGGATAATCACGGCTCATCACGGCTCATCACGGCTCATCACCCCAGATGCCAAAGACTGGAAGATCCTCAGCCATATATAACAGACCGTTATCCGGGAACATCACGTCAGAAAGCGGAGATGGACCGGAAACCGGGGGCGGGCCAGCAGGAATAGTCCCACCAGGAGAGCAACCCACTGGGATGCCCGAAGTAGTTAACGCAGAAATGGCTGCATCGTAGGACAAAGCTGCAGTGGGATCTGAGCCATTGCACAGGGCTTCCCAAACATCATTGTCGGTTGAAAATTGAGGTTGAGGAGCTGGTTGGGAGGGAACATAGGAGGATGGAGTTCCACCGGGAACCTTTTCTGGGGAGGTAGGGGAGAGCGCAGTTGCAGATGCAGATGAGTGAATATCACTTGGGCCAGTGAAAGGAGGAGCTCCCGGGGTCGGGGAGTTGCGATCATCATCACCGCCCACTTGGCCGAAAAGCTGGTCAACCTGTTTGCTGCGCCTATTCATCCATTCTCGATTGCGCCGGGAAACGTATTCGGCTACAGCAGCGCGGAGGTATTTGGTAATCTGGAAGAAACGGCATGCGTGTGGATCGTGCGGGACAAATAGCCCTAGGAACCGTTCGGCCTTGTTCATTCCTTCTTCCAAAGGGAGAAGATTATCGTAGTCGGCGAAGAATGCAGCGCCGAGAACAATGACAGAGTTAAAAACGGAGTTGATCAAGAAGGGTAGTCGACGTGGAAGGGAGGTGTAATGGCTGAGATCATCGACCACGTCTAGACCTCGGAGTGCGGAATAGACACATGCATCGGCAAACAAGGATATCCGGGAGCTACCGCTTCGAGTTTCGGAGGATGAATCGAGTTTGCCCTTGACATACTGGGCAACACGGTATATGAGGAATGGCCGGGTCAACAGGATAATCGACCAGTAATATGACCCGAATACATGAGCTGCGGCTAGGCTGTTTTCCATGGATTTCTTTTCGAGCCGCTCAGACTGCGTTTTCAGGATCGTTGGAAGAGTGCGAACCCAAGCCCTATGCTGGTTCGAGATCGTCTCTGCAACATTGATCGATATGACTTGCTTCATGTACACATCGGTCAGAATCCGTTCGAATATTCGACAAAGCGAAATCACCGCAGCAGCAAGCTGTTGACCTGCAGTCAAATGGTGTTGTGACTCTCCTGATATAAGCGCATCTTCACGTATGTCATAGTCGTAGTCTGAAGTTGCGGGAGGGCGTCCCAGGGAGGCGCTGAGGAATAAATCCATCATCCGAAGACTCTTCCAAACTCGCTCCCTCGCTCGGCGTTCACGTCCGCAAAAGAGCGCGTTTGCATCCTTGCGGTGGATTCCTACCGCATAGGCAGCACGTAGAGCAATCCCCAGATTCATAAATGCACCATTGCGCCTGCATGCGCCGAGCATATACATGGAAACTAAAATGTATGATTGAATGGTGGATATGCTTGGGGTTTCCTGAAAGGCCGAGAACGCCAATTGACGACCGCTACCAAAATATTGTTCAGCTACTGTCTGATCAATATCGGAAACCTGAGCGCCAATAGCAAGGACAAGATAGAAGATAGAGCTAACGGTGTCTTCGTCACCCGATGGGTTTGCAACCCAATTAGCTAGCCGTGGATGAAACTCTTCCAAATCAAATAAGTCAAGGAGCGGGTTTGTTGCAAGCACAAACTGACGAGCTAGTCGTTGGGCTTCGTCGTTGCTTGGTGGCGTAACCAGAGCTCCGGGCTGAGCGCTTGGGTTACTCTGAAAGGCCTCGAGCATTGAGTGCCGTGAGTTGTCCTCGGTAAACTCGCATCGGCCAATGGAAGACGTAACAACACGGCGCAGACTCTGTAAAAACGACAAACTCGCCGAATCACCAATATACATAAACTTTCCCTGACCGTCGCGCAGAAGCCGCGCCACTTTTGGGACGGGAGCTATCCCTTCCTTCTCATCCTTCTCCTGGCGTTCCATATTCATTCCTTGGTCTTCGAGAGAGTTCAAAAGGCGATCCATTGCCGTTTCGCGCTGCGGAGATGCTGCCATGCGCTCACTGAGCAACATTGTCGAGTCTTTGGCGTCTGGCTTGAGTAGGCGTGCGGGCCGATCCGAGAAATGGCATTCCGACTCCTTGTGTCTCTGAACACAGATTGTACAGGGTTGTTCGCCGTTGCATTTCTGTTTTCGCCGTTTACAGCTGTCGCAGGCTCGTCGACATCGGAGCCGTGCTCCCGGGGTAGTGCTGGCCCGAGGCATCCCGATCACCGCGCTCGCGTTGGTGAAGAGGTTAGTTCACTTGTCCGGGGACTTGGGGGTATCCATAAGAGGCGTGAGATATTCGAACCGATTGAGCCGGAAGAGGATTGATTTAATTCATTGCTGATGTCTAATATAAAATGCTAAAGATCGTTTGAGTGCGGGCATCTGCTTTCCCCGGACTCCACTATGTGACTAAGCAGATTCGTCGGGCGCCACCCGTGGACCTGCCCAGGCACCTCCAGGGCTCTACATAGATGAACTTGAATTCAAAAGGATATCGCATTGAGATATTTATATGACAAGAATACATGTGCTTCAAGTTTCAAGTCCTCGTGAAGATCAGGGCCGGAACGACACTATCTTGCCCCAGGTATCGGCAGTGCCCCAGATGCCACGCCGCAGGCATTCTAACTGCACAATCTGGCTGTGATCCACAAACAGGTTGACATCAATACCGAACTCGCGAACGTACCAACTGAAGACCTTGGGGTCTGCAGCTTCAAACATGACACGCTCAGGAGGAAGCTCCTTCATGATCCTCGACACCACATCAGTCCGCCAGGAGGTGACGTTTTCGGTGATACCTTCTGACTCAATCATCAACCGCTTCACACCGGCGTCGAGGAATCTCCGACCCAAGTTCACCAATTTGCCAGGGTCGGAGGTCCCAATCGCTTCAAGTCCTGAGGCAGGGGTGTCTCCGCCGGCTCCGAATTGAATCCCCAATTCAGGCTTTGGTTCCAACTTGTATGAGTGGACTTTATCAATCAGGCGGAGCCAGTCATCTTCTGGGATGGACAGAAAACCAGAAGACAGTTCAATGACGTCGAGTCTATGTTGACTAGTCAGATCTTATGTTCTAGGCTCCGGGGCCTAGCTAGGGATGCACGTACCCGAGGTCCTTGCATTTTTTCAAGTAGCGGTCAAACACTGTACCCGGATCGGGGTGTGTGAGGAGATGTTCAGCCCATCCACCCTGAAACACGAAACCTGATGTCAATAGGATGCTCCCAAATGCGCTAATTTGCTGGTGCAGGACAGTCTTACCGTTGAGATGTACACGCCATGCTCATGGGCAAGGTCAACTAATTCCCGCAGTTGTTTCTCATGAAATAGAGAAAAAGCACCTGGCTTTGTCTCAGCGCTGTCGTTTCTGGCGAGAACCAAAGTCCTGTGGGGACTCACCTCCAGCAAATTTGAGACCATCTACATGGTCGCCCATCCTATCAGCTGTTGTCAGATGCCATTTGGTTAAATGGTTGGGACATTTCGGAATATTACGTTTCTAGGACATCTGCTAGATATCTTTTGCCCATGACCTGGTTTAGGTTAGCTCCGTGGGAAACGATGAGAAGTATGTGTGCACCTACGGAGTAGTATGGGCCACGGATCTCAGTGACTCCCTTCGTTCTGGGTTTGGCAGGTCTGGGGTTTGACCGCGCGAAGCCAAATCCATTTTTCTTGTCTTGCAGGAGAGTGATTCCTTGATAAGCGTTCGGGGTGGTAGAAAAGTGTCTGGATGTCGACAAAGCAGTGGCCACTGATGGACGGCTCATTGCACGTCCGATTGTAAGTGGATTAACGAATGGCATATTGAGGTGTTGGTGTACCAGGTGAGATGAAGCCAGATGAAGCCAGATGAAGCCAGATGAAGCCAGGAATGGAAATTTCATATCTCAAATTAAATGTAGAGGGCAAGGGATTGACGTCAAACATACTTCATCGGATTCCCTGAATCTCCATAGGAAGAATATTACATCACTTAAAATACTATACAACATACATGTATAATATCATTGTACTATTATATTGGAATTATAGAAGATTGGAAAGAAATATGTATGCATAATAGATACCACATACTACATAGTAACTATAGAGCACTATGTTATACTAAATATATATCAACTAGTGCTAGCTATTAGGAGTTTTAAGGATCAGGAGATATGTCCATACTCTGTACATACCTACACATAGTATGTGTAGGTATGTACATGTAGAGAGGTGCTCGAAGAGGATCATGTACTAATCAGGCCAAGCCCACCAACACACTACCCGGTGTTGGTGTGCGACACCAGATCCCGTTTTCTCACCGGATCCCAGATTTGCAAGATTAGGTACCTTTTGTATGGAGTTGCCATATAAAAGGTACTTAAATATAACATAAGTATAACATCAATTTTCTCAACCGTTAAAAAGGGTTAGGGATATAATAAGATATATGTGTGATATAAACGGTGCCCTGATTACATGCTATTTTACTATAGTAAAAAATTCCTAGTATATAATATAAGGGTACGTACTGTATCTTTATGCGATAGTTATTTATACGTGGTTTTTTTAAAAAGTACGCTATCCAACTTCTATATAATGTAGTTAGAATTGATTTTAGTAGTAGATTGATTTAAATAGACTCATATTAAGCTTCACCTTTTTTATTTTTCCTTTATCTAGTATAAGACTTGAGTTATGCTTATATTATGGCTAAGTACCTTTTGTATGTAGTTGCCATATAAAAGATACCAGGTACTCCGTACTCCGTACTCCGTAGTGTGTTGGTGGGCTTGGCACGATTACTCCGTACTCCGTAGTTGTGTACTAGTTATGCACTATATACTAGGCATCACAATTTATGTCTTGGCTTCGATAATTTCCGAATACGACAAGAGGTCACATGTGTGTTTCTATATATAATTTTATGTTATACAACATATATGCATAATTTCATGATACATATACATATATCTGGTGATCTACATGTATATCCAATCAAGATCAAGGATCTCAAAGTACGGTGTATGCTGTATCTAGCCATTGCTCGCCAAGACAGCCCTATGGAAACTCTGACATATTTTTGCTCGATATACCGAGGATACCCCAAAAGCAATAATAAAAATAAAAATAAAATAAAATAAAAAAGAATATGCAGTTAATTCGCTGTGACTCCCCTCTTGGGCAACTGCCTTGAACAATTTTCTATTTCAAAAACAACCAGATGACCTTTGATCCCCCTTCTCTGGTATCTCCATTTTCATACCTCATTCTTAAAGTACTTGCATATCTATTGCTACTTTTTCTTCCCTTTTCCTTTGTACTATCTAGGTACTGGTTCCTTTGATGCCCACAATGGGAGTTGGAACGGTTATAGAGCCTCTGGTGGTTATTGTTCTCTTGTTTGGAGGCACCTGGATAAACCGCTCTGTCGGATCATCCTCGACTCGGCGCTACAGCCGACGGAACTCGAATGACCTTCGACGAGCCGCTTCATTCGATTCTTTGGAATCGGGATACTCAAGTCAATCAACGAAGGATGGCCTGCTGGGCTCTCGGTCCCACTCCCCACAAGCCCCGGAAGATGGATGGCACAAGCGACAAGTTGGACTCCTGGGGTTGAATTTTGAGGTGTCATCGCCCAATACTATCGTGTTCCAAGACCGCTTACTCAGTCGGTTACTCCGCAAGTTTCCTTTCTTGGTGGAATGTTGGTATTGGGCTTTGGTTTACTGGGTAGGTTGATTTCCTGCTTCATTATTGTCTTGGTCAAACTGATAGCTCACAATATGTGCAGACGTACCAACTCGGTCGAGCCTTTACCGCCGTGACTCTCAAGGATGACACCGTCGATGTCGCGAGGAGACACGCATTGCAACTAATCGTGATTGAGGAGAAGCTGGGTATGTTCTGGGAGATCTTGATTCAAAGACACTTCCTTCGCCAACCCCTTGTCATGCCTTGGATCAATTGGATATACTCCTTCATACACATTCCCGGGACAATCGCGTTTCTCGTCTGGCTTTATTACTACACTACCGTGCGGAATCGGATCGATGAGGCTCAGCCCGGAAAGCCCAAGGGTGCTGTGAGCGGGTCGTCTGCAGGCCCTCTTCTATACCAGGCGCGCCGGCGGACTTTGGCCGTGTGCAATCTGCTCGCTTTTGTGGTTTTCACTCTTTGGCCTTGCATGCCACCTCGGTTACTGAGTGACACAGCCCCGACGGGTGAAGAGGCGGATCTAGCCCGCAGTTATGGGTTCGTGGACACGGTGCATGGTGTCAATGGATCGGGCAGTGTTTGGACAGAAAACCGCTTCTGTAATCAATATGGCAAGTGTTGTCTGACGCGAATCCTCTCCATGAATCCTTGACTAACTCTCACCAGCGGCAATGCCTTCCTTGCATTTCGGCTACTCTCTGATGATTGGCCTCACATTGATAACAATCCCTTTACCACAGCATCATCGGCGCACAACCCGTACTCGGCTGATCCGTGCCCTGAGACTGAACATCCCATCATGGCGCCGCCTTGTTTGCGTCATAATCGGCTTCCTATATCCGTTTACCATCCTTGTGGCCATTGTTGCCACAGCCAACCATTTTATTCTGGATGCTGTCGCGGGAGCTCTTGTATGTGCCTTGGGGTGGTATTTCAATGGCATACTACTCAATCTGTTGCCACTGGAAGACTACTTCCTTTGCCTTGTCCGGATTCATAAGCCGGAACCGTCACTTCTCGTCCCTGAAGAGGATCTCCCCAGTGAAAGTGCTTCAGAACATGCTTGCATCTGAGTTCACTTAGGGTATGGCATTTCATAGTTGGTTTGGCTTTGGATTCAGCGTCTTTGTTTTAGAACTTGATACCCTGTATGAAACCCCATCAGACCAGTCGGTTTGGTTTATAATCTCTGTATATGGACCTCCTACTTATTGTTACCCAGTTCTCTCTGTGGGATCGACCAGCGTTCCACTCTACCTAAGTAGCCACCGATCAATATGTTTATACAAGATTCTTTGTTTGCTGGAAGACTCTCAAAGAAGAGCATTTGAAGATGATCCAAATACTTTTCCTTTGTATATAGCATAACTATCCCTGTACATACAAAGACAACCTGAGCATTACAACGCAAACTTCATATTTATTTTTCAGATCCGAAATATAAATACCTGGGAAAAATCATCTCAGGAAAAGGCATGAAATCGCATCATATCTGGGGTGCACTTTACAGGCACAGAAATTTAGATGCGTTTAGGAACAAGAAATCAACTTGGATTTATTCATTCCCTCGTATTCGCACCATCCGATACTTATCATACTGTGTTCGTTAAAGTATTACATGGTCATTAACACGGAAACACCGCGAGCTAATAACGTGAGGATCACATAGAGGTACAGAGTCGCGAGCTCCAAGGATGACCCTGGATGACCACGATCTGCTCACAGTTAGGTGATATTACATATCATATTTTTAAAAAGCATTTCATACTAATCGCCGGTACCCTATCTTTCGATCTATGTGCCTCTATCGCTTTAGCGAATTGCGACTGCATGCGAAGAGATACTTACGACTGAAGACCAATGTGATTGCATCGGTACTCAACACGAATACACAAGCTCTGGACCAGACTGTTGGTGTTGCTACAAAAGGAACACGTCGGTTTTCTTGGAATTGTGGCCAGGCTGGTTTGAATCGATCAAATCTGCTTGAAAAGAGTCTAACTTGAAGGAATAGACTCTTCGGCACGTGTCCATGCCCCAAATATCTATACAAGACGTCTCTTGGCACTTCACAGGGTGTGCTATCATATGCCATCAACCTGTGAATGAATGAGAGACCAGAAGATATTCTGTAGAGAAAAACAAATTGACTCTCGCATGTCAATCGCCAATCGTTGCTCTTGCCCCGTGTTGTCCAGATATACGGTGATTGTGAAGGCACACAGCAAAGAGAGACGTCTATTGACTCTTCCAGCTGCTGTGTGTTATACGCTATCAATCTGCCGGGGTATCAGAGGTGGGCATAAAGATTCACGGTGGTTCCTGGGCTTTACGTCGACATATCAGCCTGTCCACGATCTGTGATAGGCAATCCCACCATCCCACCGGCGTCACCCGTCACTTGTCACCTCCCCTTCATACCACTTACGAGTTGACAGTCGATACTCCGTATTCGCATCGTGAATACGTGCTCCAGTTGTGAAGCACCCATTGTCTGTTGACAAACTTGAAGAGGTAACTATTCAGAGATATCTCTATCCCTACATTGTGCAATACTCCATTGTTCAAACACCATCCCAAGGCTATTCAAATCTGAAAAGCGAAATAAACCTCTCCAATCCACCTTACTGTTGCGTGGTGACTTGAAAAGTTGTGGCGTCATTGGGGTCTTCCGTTCTCAGACGCGTCTTGAAGTTCCCGCGCCTTTCGCGACTCTCTTTCTTCTCCACATCTCCTACCCTCCCCTGGAAGCTCCTCCCACCACCTCTCCCCAGCTCCAATCTACCCAATCGCCTAGTGAATTTTAACTCATCTCATCCCAGCTTGCCATCATGGCTGACGAAACCCCTGTGACTGCGCCCGAGGGCGATCAGCCTGAGCGCGCTACTGAACCCACTGTCTCCGAGAAGAAGTCTGAGGATGTGACCATGTCGGAAGACAAGCCTGCCGGTAAGCATCGACCGATTGATATCAATTAATCGCTTTGCGCCTCCATTTCTCAACGCTGCGCCCCCCGGTCGGGACATCCTATTTCTGTGCGACACCACTAACCCACTGTTTCTTCCAGAGACTGAAGCTGCGACCGACAAGAAGATGGACGCTGAAGCTGAGGCTGATAAGCCTGCTTCCTCCGATGAAGTTCCTGAGCCCAAGGCCGATGGCGAAGCCACTGAAGCTGCACCTGCCGATGCAGAGGCCGCTGCGCCCGCGGAGGCCAACGGAACCCCTGCCTCGGCGAAGAAGTCCTCCAAGAATCGCCGCACCTCCACCGGTACTCAGAAGCTGAGCCGCAAGAAGTCTCAGAGTCGCATCACCCACCTGGATGCTAAGCCAGGCCAAACCTATCTCGCCCGCCTTCGCAGTTATGCGCCCTGGCCTGCTATCATCTGTGACGAGGACATTCTACCACCCAGCCTGCTTGAAACTCGTCCCGTTACCGCCATGCAACAGGATGGATCCTACAAAGGCGATTATGCCGACGGTGGCAGACGCGCCCATGAACGTACCTTCCCCGTCATGTTCTTCGATACCAATGAGTTGTGAGTCGATCATCCGCGCAGCCTCTAGGCCAGACGCGAACTTGCTACTGACTAATCTTTGATAGCGCCTGGGTTCCCAACACTAACCTGACTCCTCTTGACCCTGCCGAATGCAAAGATATCTCCGAGAAGAACAAATCCAAATCACTCATCAATGCCTACAAGGTTGCATCCGAGGGCCATAACCTTCAGTACTTCAAGAAGCTCCTGAACGACCACCAGGCAGCTATTGACCAAGAAGAGGCTGAGATTGAAGCCCAGGAAGCGGATAAGGCAGCCGCCAAGGCCGCAAAGGAGGCGAAGAAGGGTAAGCGCAAGAGCAAGGGCGCTGAGACCGATGTCGAAATGGAGGATGCGGATGACTCCAAGAAGTCCAAGGCTCCTTCTAGGAAGCGCAAGAAGGATGTCGAGACTGATGCTGAAGCGGAAAAGGTATGTGTTACAGGATCATTGTGATGTTGACCTCGCTCATCTCACAAAATCAATAGCCCGCCAAGACCCCCAAGAACAACACCAAGCTGAAGTTGACCACTCCCAAGGCTCCCGCCGAGGATACTGGAAAGAAGACTCCCGCCAGCAAGACTAAGAAAGCCCCTGCCAAGAAGGCCAAGGCAGCTCCCGCTGCCAGCGACGAAGGAGATAGTGCCGATGCTAAGGAATCCGAGAAGCCCATTGACCCAGAGGAGCTGAGAAAGAAGAAGGAGAAAGAGAGTACGCGATCCCCCATCTCCCCCGACGAGCCCGATCAGGCCAGCTTATACCTTACAGTTCTGTTCCTCCGTCACAAACTCCAGAAGGGTTTCATCTCCCGTGACCAACCCCCTAAGGAAGATGAGATGGCTAGCATGGCCAGCTACTTTGACAAGTTGGAGAAGCATTCCGACTTGGAGGTGTCGATCATCCGTTCTACCAAGATCAACAAGGTCCTTAAGATGATTGTCAAGCTCAACTCGATTCCCCGGGACGAGGAGTTCAACTTCCGTCACCGTGCCATGGCCATCTTGTCTAGCTGGAAGAACATCCTGGACGCGGACACTCCCGGCCCGGCGGACAAGGATGAGAAGCCTGCTGCTAACGGATCCAAGGAGGAGGATGGTGTTGAAACCCCCAAGCTGGAGACAGAAGAGGAAAAGGAGCCTGAGTCCAAGTCAACTAAGGACGTTGATTCCCCAATGCCCGACGTGGATGAGAAAGCCCCCGAGCCTGAGAAGGAGGAAAAGTCTGAGGAGAAGGCAGTTGAGGAACCCACCGAGGAGAAGACCGAGGAAAAGTCCGCAGAAGCTGCTGCTTAGGTGGTCTAAGAATCATGACTCTGCGATGTCTGTTTCCTTACTCTGATCCATTTGCGCCTCATTCATGTTCTCTTCTCTGTCTCTGTTCCAATCTATGCGGTTCTGCCGGTTTGTTTCCTTTTTTAACTATTTTTTGTCACCTGCCAATGCAGTACTGGGATAACGGGGCTGGACCAACCAGCAAGGCTTTTTGAATCAATTGAAAATGTGCTTGTTCTTGTTTTTTAATCGGCTTCTGCACATTGACCTGTGTCCTGGCCATGGAGCATGGGAGTTATCTGGCTCTGGATATTTCCCAGAGGTTGTACGCCAATGGTCTCTTCGGTGTCCAGCCGGTTGTGCACGAAATCTCGCCCAGGGTATCGGAGAGAATGTTGTTTTATGACGTGGGTATGAACAGAAAGGTCCCCAAGGGTACGTACTGGAGATGCTAGGTCTTCACTGCATGTATTGAGCTCTTGAATACAAGGATCCATGATGGCTGTTCAGTAAGTCAATAACTAGTAGGATGTATGCTGGTAGGACTGTTTAAAAAGTCGATATCGATGCAGTAAGGGTTATCTCCATTATAAAACCTCTATTTGAAAGTAGTCAACATATCAACGGGAAAGCATAAAATGATTATATGCCCGGCTCTTTACAAAATCAAAAAATCCTCACCCCTTCTATATATATATGCATGCAGTTATACACCATGCTCGAAAACAAATGAAGAAAACATTATGACGCCGGTTCGATGAAATGTCCAGATTTCCTGTCCAAATCCCTCATGCCTCACCCGCAGGAACGCTATCATCGACAGCGATGACAACCACAACGCAGATATCATCAACTTTCCCACCGCGGTAATAGTCACCGGGATAGTAGCGCTGAGCCTCCTTAGCAAAGGGCCCATCGCGGCGATAATCGACACTAGCAATTTTCGCCTCGCCAGCAATCGTCGCCGCGAGAACAGACTGCAAAGTGACCCCATCCTCGGGTCCGGACTCGGTATTAGCGGGGTCCTTGGAAAGCGGCGAGCCTGGCGGAGTAGGAAGAGCATGAGCCAATCCACCTGGCGCAGCCAGCGCACGCAGGTTCTCCGAGACCCCAACGCCAGACTCCGTAGCCGTCCACGCCCCAGTCATAACCATCCGGCTGGTGACAAGCTTGAGAATATCCTGATTATTGAGATTATCAAAAACGCCATCGGTAGCAACCATGAGCACATCCCCATGCTGCATCTGCACATTCGTAACGGACGCATCACGGGGGAAATCCTCCAAAAACGCCCCGCCAAAGACAGATGCCTGGGCGCGCATACGCGGCGGGATCACGCTAATCTGGTACGGGGTGTTGAAACCATGCGTTTGCGGAATCGAGTAATGATGAACCGCCGCCCTCCTCAACAACACCGAGCCCGAATCACCCAAATTGGCCAACTCGACCCGACCATCCGGCAGCGCGACGCCAACAGAGGCCGTACTCCCACCTGCGCGGATTGATGGATCCGCCACGACCTGGTCATACCCGGCCTGTAGGAGGTATTTGGGGCGCAAGCGCTCGGCAGGCTCGTGCCAGGTCTGCGCGGTGTGCGCCATGTAGTTGCACAGACCGTGGGAGAAGTCTGCCGGGTCAACGCGGGATTCCGTCCAGCCGCCTACGCCGTCTGCGACGCCGAAGGCGACAGCTTCAGCGTTTGTGTCTTGGTGGTCTGAGATGCGGTTTCCGATACGGGATACGAAGAAGGCGTCTTCGCCGGAGTCTGGGCGGTTGCGGCGACGGCTGACGGAATTCTTGTCATTTGAGACGCCTAGGGCGTCTGCAGTGGGGTCGAAGTTATACGCATTTTTGATGGGGTGGAAGCGGCGGCCTTTCCCGGAGGAGGAAACGGCGACACGGTAAGAGAGTTTTGTGGGGGAGGGTTTTTCGAAATGGGTTGTTGGTGTTGCGTGGAAGGCTCGGCGGGAGGGATGGCGGGTCAGGTTCAGGCTTAGACGGGTATCTGGTCTGGCTCTTGCGACGTGGGAGGATAAGCGGACATGTTGGGTTTTGAACAATGAGGAAGTGTATGTGCTGGGATTCGCGGAAACTGAGTAGACGCCGTCTCTAACGATGGCGTGCAGGCTACTGCAGGCGGAACTGCAGGCTCTACACGAAACGCTTGGCGGGATCATCGCAAGACTTGGGGATTATGTATAGGTCCCTCGTGGAGAATGGGTCTCCTATTTGGGGGCGAGAGAACAAGATGAGAGGAATGAGAGGTATAAAGAGAGAACCAACAAGTCCAAAAAAATCAAAGGAGCTGCATCGAATCTCAACGGATAAGACAGTACCCGCCCTTATCGCCCGACCGCCTGGCGTCATTGATTTTTCTTGGATACCCGATTCCTCAGGCAGACATTGTTAAACTGTATGGAGTTGGACTTGTAGGAAAATAGATCAAACGAATGAGTACTATTATTGCCCTCTTATGTAGTTGAATTCAAATATGTACAATTCCCTCAGACGTGAACTTGTATGCCCTTCAATGCGATACCGCCAAGGTCTATCAATTATTCTGCCGCCCGCAACATCTTCTCTCCCGCCAACCTTTTTCTCTTCACTACAATATACCCCAGTTCTTTTCTTTTACCCAAGCGCCAATCTTTATTAATCTACATTTTGAGCCACTGGAGAAGCATAGGCTTTCAAGTTGCCCAATATGATGCACCCAGCGCGACAGGCCTATGTCGAGGAGACGGAGGACACAGACATGGGGGGTATCAGCTATGCCGATCTTCGTGAGTCGTTATCGAACAGCCTTTTTTTTTTTCTGGGAACCTACTAATAAAACTTTAGCGATGGACCAAGACTATGATATGCCCACTACCGCAGGGGGGATCCCAAGCGAGCGGGCCTCCGCCATTCTATCGCAATTCGAACGGAAACGGAGAGCAGCTGCTATGGTGGTTCCAACAGATGACACACGAGTGCGCGCACGACTACGAGAGCTCGGAGAGCCCATTACCCTATTCGGCGAAGGACCATCAGAGCGACGCGATCGTCTACGTGAACTGTTGACCGACATGGCGGAGCAACAAGGCGGAGTCGAGATAGAAATGGAACAAGCCGAGGAGGAAGGGGAACAGCAAGAAGAATTCTTCACAGAGGGTGGGAACGAGTTACTCGAGGCGCGGAAAGATATTGCGCGCTATTCTTTGCCGCGCGCAAAGGCTCGAGTGGCCCGGCTCAAAGACGAATCCACAATTCCACTTCGAACGCATGTCAAGCATCGCAAAGCCGTCAAGGAGAAGCTACAAGGGTTTGATCTTTACGGATCTCAGATTGCTGGCGATCGTCCGGTTAGCATTTGTCGATTCGCGCCGGACGGGCAAACAATCGCTGCTGGGAACTGGAGCGGTGGGATCAAATTGCTCGGCGTGCCCAATCTGGAAGAAAAAGCGAGTTTTAATGCGCATACGGATCGAGTGGGTGGTTTGTCGTGGTTCCCCGGCGCCACTCTACCCACCTCGAATGTCTCACCTTCAACTGTTAATTTGATCTCCGGAGGCGGCGAAGGAAACCTTAACCTCTGGGCCCTTGATCAAGAAAAGCCGCTGGCTACGTTATCTGGTCACTCGGGGCGTGTGTGCCGTACCGAGTTCCACCCTTCAGGTCGTTATGCAGCATCGGCATCCTTCGACAGCTCATGGCGGCTGTGGGATGTTGAGACAGCCACTGAGCTGCTGCTCCAAGAAGGCCATTCGCGAGAGGTCTATACAGTGGCGTTCAACAGTGATGGCTCTCTTGTGGCTAGTGGTGGATTCGACAGTATCGGGCGTGTCTGGGATCTGCGGACAGGGCGCAACGTGATGATCCTCGACGGCCACATTCGCGAGATCTACGGTATGGACTGGGGCGTTGATGGGCACCGGGTGCTGTCTTGTTCCGGTGATGGATGGGTCAAATGCTGGGACTTGCGACAGATGAAAGAGACGGGCGGGATTGGTGCGCATAAGAGCGTGGTATCGGATCTCCGCTGGTACAAGGGTGCAGAGGCTGCGTCCTTCTTGCCTTCTACAGATGGCGGGATGGACATTGATGGCGCTCCACCAGCTGCAGTCGATAAAGCAGCGGAGGCGCCCTCGCCCAAGAAGTCGGGCACGTTCTTTGTTAGCAGTGGATTTGATAAGAGTGTCAACATTTTTAGCGCGGATGACTGGTCCCTCGTGAAGTCGCTGAGCGGCCACTCGGGTAACGTTCTCAGCACGGATGTCAGTGACGATGCAAAGTGGATTGCTAGCTGCGGTCACGACCGTACGGTGAAGCTTTGGGGGATTGCATGATTCGGGTTCATATATTGGCTCTTCAACTATCTGTCTTATGCCTCCTAATTGGAAATTGCATACAACTCAAAGAACAGCATGTAATACGTTGGATAAGATTCGTCGAATATCCAGGTCGATATCCTTCCAAGGTTCCTTTCCTGTCCAATGTATCAGAGATGTACCTGTACCTCGTTCCTGTCTGGTCACGTGGCAAATGCGGGGATGACGTAAAGCGGTATGCCGAGGGCTTTTTATCAACTTGGAAATTATAAGCCTTCCCTTGACCTTCCCTTGACCATAAAACCACTACATAGTCATGGCTTTCCGTCCACAGAGAATTGCACAGCATCTCTCTCGCACAACAACCTCACGGTCTCTCCCACGACCAACCCAGTCGCTATCAAACACAAGCCAAGATGCATGCCTGCTCTGCCGATATCGCCAGCCAGCGCGAGGACTAACAACCCTCCCAACACGTCGAGCTCCCATAAACCAGGCATTCATGACGCACCGCCGCTCTTCCTCAACAGAAGCTTCCATGTCAACAGAAGCCAACAAAATATCTCTCACCGGCGCGCCAGACATAACCAACCACTACACGATCTTCCCTCAAACGCTACCGGCAGGCCCGCCACCAGGCTCTGCATTCGCAATCTCAATCAGCGATCTCCGCCGCGAATTCCTGCAACTGCAAGGCCTTGTCCACCCTGACAAATACCCGAACGGAGCAGAGAAGCAGCTCGCCGAGGGCCTCTCAGCACGGATCAACGAAGCGTACCGGACACTCCTGGACCCGCTGCAGCGGGCACAGTACATTCTACGGGAATGGCACGGGATTGACGTGACGGCGGAAGACGCGTCGACTAAGCATGCGCTTGATGCGGAGACGCTGATGGAGGTTATGGAGGTGCAGGAGACTATTGAGGAGGTTGGGGATTCTGCTGAGGCGGAGGCGCAGATCAATGTGCTTAAGAAGGAGAATGAGGGGAGGGTTGTTGAGTGTGTGAATAGGCTTGGAGAGGCATTTGAGAAGGGGGATTTGGAGGCTGCGAGGAAGGAGTGTATTCGGTTGCGGTTTTGGTATAGTGTTGGGGAAGGGTTGAGGGAGTGGGAGCCTGGGAACACGCAGATTCGGTTGATGCATAGTAGTTAATAGGCCTATTTGGTTTATTTTGTATACTATTGGATTTGTTTTGGATATATCTAGATAGACTACCCTACTCTTTTACATAGAATATTGGATGTATGAACTGTGATTCGTTGTATATCCTAAAGGTGGCAATTATATTGGATTTGCTGCTTCTCTTCGATAGGACAGCGGAATAAGCTTGTTTCAAGGAAAAGAGGGGCGAGGAATATATTCAACCTGTAGCAGAAAAGTACTACGAGGGTTGTCATGCCTATTTTCGTAAATGTCCGTCAACATATTTGGTAAATGTCATTGCTAATCCAACCTCGGTATAATTAGGTACCTTTTTAGGGCTCCGTTGTACAACTGTTGACCGCTACATCCAAAATATCCAAAATATCTCAACCATCCAAGACAAATCAGGATAAAAAATAAGTGAAGCTTCAAATTCCAAGCCCCGATGGAGCCCTCAGGAACAAATCAACCAGTGAGGCCACAGATTGGGTTCTCTCGAGGCTGGGGATTGGGCACAAACCTGCTGACGCCAACGTCGCCCGACAATTGGACAGTCTAGGATCCAGTCAACACCGACAGTTTTGTATGGCTGCTCTGTATGGTTGTTCTGCATTGTTATTTTGTCTCGGTGATAGCGGCATCGAATTCAAATGGTTCATTTGGACGAGTGAATGGTAATTGGCATTGGGGGATACCAAACCATAGGATATCGAGAGGACAGTGTAGGGCGAGCATATACCACGACATCGATCTCTTTTGGCCCCATTTCGCATATCTCATATGGTAATCCGGTCTAGCGTTAGTGCAATGGGTCTTGGGAACTGTTCTTTCCCCATCACAGCTGCACACGTTGCATACTACTACCTTCGCCCAAGATCGCTTCCGGCGCCTTGGGAATTCGAGGTAAAATATTTAATGGCACTATCCTGCATGTTAGAACGTAGATTAATTCCATCTCATCCCTTCTGAAGCGGAAGGTCAACCGTCTCTCATGGAGTCTGTTCCCAATTTTAGCAGGTATGGAGAGCATCGCATCAGCCTATGACATAGGTATACACCATTAGCAGACCGCTAATCCAACATCTTTAGTATCATACACTCACCGTCATTCACCTTCCTCGTTGGCCCACGACATACGAAGCTGACAATCCAGTCGGGGCTCGCTCAGCATGTCTCCAAACCACTCCATAATCTCATGAACGGTCCGACGAGGGAATCAAAACACCGAATCGCTGTTCTGGAAGAAGATGATGTCGAAACCTTCGTAGCTTTCTGCGAGTATGCATACACCGGCGATTATAACGTGCCTCGTCGCGAGCGAGAGGCCCAGGAAGACCACAGGCTTGGAGTAGTCGAGAGCTCGCCGAGTACCGCCACCTGGAGAGAGAATTACCGGTCTGGTTCGATCTCGTCAACTGTGCCACCCCCGGCTCCGTCGCCGCCTCCGCAGTTTCGCCATCGGGGACAAGGAGCGTACCATCAGCCTACGCCTGAGCCCGAGCCACCAGTGGCTCAACTTGTGTCTGAGCTTGCGCCCACCGAGGCCAAGGAACCAGTGACTCCAACTCATGCGCCAGAGCCTGAGGCTGAGGCGGTTCCAGAGCCCGAGGCTCCAGTCGATGCAGTAGCGCCAGAGCCAGAGCCAGAGGCAGAGACATACCACGAAGCGGAGACTGCACCGGAGCCACCGGCCGAGGATGTGCATCCTGTGGATGACGAACGGGCAGTTCCGACCGAAGAACCTGTGTCGTGGGAGCCAGAAGAGCCCAAGGTCAACAAAAAGAAGGGAAAGAAAGGGAAGAAGGGCAAAAAGCAAGCAGAGCTTGTCGAAGAAGAATCTCCCGCACCAGTTGAGCCTGTCAGCCTTACGCCGCCATCAACACCACCCCCAGAAGTTGCTGCCGAGCCTATCCCCGAGCCAGAAGCAGAGCCCGTTGAAGAACGGACTCCAGCAGACCCTGTCCCAGAGCCGGAACCAGAATCAACAGAGAACTGGGAGCAGCCAGCTGAACAGCCTGCAAATGAACCTGAATCTACACCTGCAACTGAAGAGCCTGCGCCTGCAGAAGAACAGCCTGCGCCTGCGGCGGAATCGATAGAAAATTCCTGGACCCAAGATAGAAACTCAGGCACCAGCATTAGCCAAACACAGCCGCAAAGACCAATGCTCGACATGTCCTTTGCGCAACAGCAAGCCACCTCGCCCTGCGAGCCCGGCCTCAGTCTATGGGACGAGTTCACCTCGCTACAATACGATGACCCACCAACCTCGGAGGCCGCCCCAATCGAGACGCCGAGCACCGAGCTGCCCTACATCACCTTCCACGCGAAACTCTATGTCTTCGCCACACGGTACCTAATTCCCGCTCTCGCCCAGCTATGTCTCCGAAAGTTGCATCGCGATCTGCTCCTCCTGTCATCGACACACTTCGAAACTGCCGATCTGGGTGACTCTCAAATTCTAGACGGCTTGGCAGCAACCAAGGCGCAGATGGTGCTGGAGCTGGTGCACTACGCATACACAAAGACGTCCCGACTGGAGCCGATCTCGCCAACATCCGCGACCCAACTTCGCGAGAACCAGCTGCGCCGATTGGTGGTGCATTATGCGGCGTGCAACGTGAAGGAATTGGCACGGTATCATTCGGCAGAGGATTCAGTTTCGGCGACACCGTCTTTGCGGCCCGTTGATGCCAAGACGGAACGGGATGAGACTTCCATTTCCAATTCTCCGAAGAGTCTTCGTGCGTTGTTGGATTTGACGACGGAGCTGGCCTCTGATCTTGTTTACCGAATGATGTGAGTAGATGTTGTGATGTGATTGGGTTTGGAGATGCATATGCCCAGACTTTGTGTTTCTGCATTCTGCAGAAACTTCGACGTTGACATGATTTCATGCATTGCTGCCCTGAAGACGTTTCGAAGGACCCGCTGGCGTTCTGTTGCATATGTTCTAGTTTTGGATTTTGTCATTTGCTGAGTTCGAGGTGCATTGCATTATATTGCGTTTGTTTTGCGTCAGTTTGAACCTTCTTCTTTTTTCCTTCTTTAATCCTTCTTTGATCTTCTCTGAATGAAGTGATTTATATGGTATCCATGGATGTATCTTCCTTCCAAGGCTGTATGTAGGGTTGCGGGTGATCCCGTGAAGTTGACAGTAAGACTCCATAGACTCCATAAGAGCCAGACACTTGAGTGAAGGAAAGTGGATTTCTGATGACAGTGTGGGTTTCATCAACATACATGCGTTTCATCGCATAATGTCGTATATCACTTTCAAACAGGGTCTGGACATCTTGGCAAAATGATGAAAGATAAGCCAACCCACCCACCAATAAAAGCCAAAGACCCCTTGAAAAATGATCGACCGATCGACAGAATCCATGTCCGAAAGGTCTCTTGGCGATAATCCCAGTGCCAATAGTGTTGATTGGGGGGCTGTGAAGATAAGAAAAGAGAAAGAGAAGTTCAGGGGAAAATGCCAAGAAATTCCGACTACGTCAACGTTCCGACTCCACCTGAGATTTTGTCGACTTTCCAACATCTCAACTTCTCAACTTCTCTATTGCGTGTGTTGCAGGGTATTTCTATTGAATTTGTTTCTACGTTGTGCATACACGCAATGGTGTGACCAAGGTATTCGGCATCTCCACCAGTCCCATCTCTTCACAAAACTAAAGCTTGGCAGCGGTCCGTCAATATACTGTCGATCACTTGTTCTTGGCATTTGGCGTCCAGTCATGTTGGGTGCGCATAAGAATCCCTGTTTAGACTTTCCGTTATACATCCTCAACCTCCTATCGGAAGGTTTCGGCGAAAAACAAAGGATATCACATTCGGCCCGAATTATCTCGGGATCCAAGGGTTTGAGATTCATCATCTGAGTAACTTTTGTCTCTGATTCAGTGATGGTGTGTACTGACATATTGTATAGATTCTCAATCAGCCTTGTACTCTCTCCACTCAAGGACCAGGTCAATCATTGCGGCGCAGGAAAAGCGCTATGCGCCAATAAGTTCTACATTGTTCTTGGCAGAGTCCCCTAGGCATCGAAATTTTTTTTTTATTTGTACGGAGTACGGAGTATACGATTGTATACGTCTAACCTGATGCCCAGATCCGCAGTGGATCGCTATGCTTCCGGAACTCCCCCTAGGGGCACTAACCGCCACCCCCCTGATGCATGTGGTGATGAATCGTCCGAGCCTAACATCCTGGAACGATCTATTCTTATAGAATTTTCCTTAGTTCGATGAAATTATGGGTCCTACATGCCCATTGAGGCCGCTGGTAGGTCCGTTGCAGAGGTTTCATTGCCTTGACTACCCCCGTGCCTTGTATGGAGTCCCCTTTCTGGTTTTTGATCTTTTTCACTCTGAAAAAGTAGAGTCTTGGAATTCCTTGGCTGATCTTCGGTGAATTATGGAACTATGGAATTATGGAATTGATATGCCTGGACGTTTTGTATGTTGCTGCCCATCCTCGTATATTAACATCTCCCTTTTCGCTCCTTCTCCCAGGTCGTTCACTACAATCATTACAATCATTTCCATTCTTCGAGCCTTGACTTTGCTTTTCCATTCTATGATTTGGTTTATAGTTCTATATTCAATATATTCACTATATCCACTCTATACTTCTTTTTTTATGTTCCAGGCTTAGGGCTTCATCTATACCTCATTGCATCAACTCTATATACCCACAATGTCCGCTCCAATTCTACTACAGGCTTTGCCTAAACATAGCCAAGAGCTTCATCCTCCATCCGCGCCAATGTCCTCTCAATCAGACACACCTTTCATGCTCGACTCAGAGAAGTCCCAGAAGTACTTGACACTGAGCTTCCGCGATCGTCTTCGTCATTTCACATGGGCATGGTACACCCTCACCATGAGCGCAGGAGGTCTAGCCCTCCTCATCGCAAACCAGCCCAACCAATTCAAAGGCTGCCATGAGATCGGCCTAGCCATCTACCTCATCAACCTCTTCCTCTTCTCCCTCGTCTGCTCTCTCATGGCAGCACGGTTCACAATCCATGGCGGAATGCTCAACTCTTTCCGCCATGAACGCGAAGGCCTCTTCTTCCCAACCTTTTGGCTCTCCGTTGCAACAATGATCACCGGTCTGGACAAGTACTTCGGCGAGAACCCCACCCCAGCGTTCACGACAACCCTCGAAGTCCTCTTCTGGCTATACTGCTTCTGCACCTTCACTCTCGCCGTCGTACAATACTCCTTCGTCTTCACCTCGCACACCTACCGCCTCCAAACGATGATGCCGTCCTGGGTACTGCCCGCGTTCCCAGTAATGCTAAGCGGGACGATCGCGTCCGTCATCTCCGCAAGCCAGCCCGAGCGCGCAGCAATCCCAATCATCACCGCCGGAATAACCTTCCAAGGGCTGGGCTTCTGTATCTCGTTCATGATGTACTCGCACTACATCGGACGACTGATGGAGAGTGGACTTCCGTGCCGCGAACACAGACCAGCGATGTTCATCTGCGTTGGACCGCCAGCGTTCACGGCGCTTGCTCTCGTGGGCATGGCGCAGGGACTACCTGAGACGTTCCGGGTGATGGGGAGTGAGGACACTGCTGCTGATGGACGCATGCTGGAGATTCTGGCGTTGGCGACGGGCGCATTCTTGTGGGCGCTGAGCTTCTGGTTCTTCTGTGTCGCTGCTATTGCGGTTATTCGGTCGCCGCCGAGGAGCTTCCATCTTAGCTGGTGGGCGATGGTTTTCCCTAATACGGGGTTCACCATTGCTACTATTACGCTTGGAAATGCTTTTAATAGCGCCGGTATCAAGGGTGTTGGCTCTGCGATGACTATCTGCATTGTCTGCATGTTCCTCTTCGTCTTTGTCAACCATGGTCTTGCAGTCTATCGCCAGGATATTATGTATCCTGGTAAGGATGAGGATACTTCGGACTGAGATGCTCTCCCGACCGAGTGATTCTTGTCTCTCATGCTGTTTTTGGTTTGCTTCTTGTCACTTTTGGCATTTCTTGACTTCTTGCACAATCCTTTTTGATATTCTTTGGCCTTCTTCCATTGCACATACTACTGTCTGTTTGTCTCGTTGTCTTTTTCTTCATTGATATTGTTGACTTTCCCATTGCCCTTTCATCTCAAAAGCGTTCAAGCACTCTGTTTTCTTTGTTTTTGTCCTGTGAGAACCCCTTTTGCATGCTAGCGTCTCATGTCTTGTCTGGTCTTCTATCTCCTTAGCGTCTACTACATTTGAATAGAATTAGAATGAGAATCATTTCATTCCAACCATTCCATGACTACCGAGTAAAAAGGAAAAACAAAAACAAAAACAAAAGACCCAAAAGAACAATCCTTTCGATGTGAAGAAGTACCAAGTCCAAGAGACAAAAACAACCAAGTCACGCGACCATAAAGCCCTACCGTGTAAATCATACACAAAGACCACATCACTGCAGAGAACACTGCAGAGGGAAAAAGACACCAAAGCCCAACGAAAAAAAGAAGAAGAAGAGGCTCGTCTTGGCTTCATCCCGAAGGATTACTGGACCCCAGCACCACGATGAGGTGCGAGCCAACGCTGGGGGGTAAATGGCCAAACATATGGCAAGATAAATGACAGAAGACTTTGTAAGCTGACATGGTGACGACGTCCCTCTCTTCACTTCCCAGCCGGCACCAGGTTTCCCCAGGTCCGGTGAGCAGAAGGCGGGGGATAATTGGTAAACAAGAAGACCGAAAAATGGAAGATGAGTAAATGCCAGAAGACATTGCAAAGCAGACATGGCGACGAAGTCCCTCTCTTCACTTCCCATTCGGAACCAGGTTGCCCCGGGACTGGTGGGCAGAAGGCGGGGGATAAATGTGGACGATGGATGGATGACATGACATGACATGGACATGGTAAACAAAGATGTAAACAAATGTCAGAAAGATGTCATAGATGGCAGGCTCGTCTTGGCTTCACCCCGAAGGGTTACTGGACCCCAGCACCACGATGAGGTGCGAGCCATCGCTGGGGGGTAAATGGCCAAACATATGGCAAGATAAATGGCAGAGGACATTGCAAAGCAAACATGGTAACGACGTCCCTCTCTTCACTTCCCAGTCGGCACCAGGTTGCCCCAGGACCGGTGGGCAGAAGGCGGGGGATAAATGGCAGACAGCAAAACCGAAAGATGAAGACGAATAAATGGCAGAGGACGTTGCAAAGCAGACATGGTGACGAAGTCCCTCTCTTCACTTCCCAGTCGGCACCAGGTTGCCCCGGGACCGGTGAGCAGAAGGCGGGGGATAAATGGTAAACAAACAAAACCCGAAGATGATGAATAAATGGCAAGGCTCGTCTTGGCTTCACCCCGGAGGGCTACTGGACCCCAGCACCACGGTGATGTGCGAGCCGTCGCTGGGGGAAAACGGGGGAGAGGGTGTAAACAAAGGACAGTGAGGAAGGGGGAAGAAGAAGACAAGGAAGAAGACGATGATGGATGAATGAATGAATGAATGGATGGATGGATGATTGGGTGATGAAGATGAAGATGAAGGACGGGAGATGGGAGATGGGTGATGGGGAATGGGAATTGGGGGAAAAAAGAGAGAGATGGGGAGATGAAGAAGAGAAGAGGAAAAGGGGAGGGAGAGGGATATTTATTAAAAAAAGAGTCGATGGCCTCAGGATACACCTGGTCACCCGGGCGATAGTCTATGTATGTCACCATTATGTCAATGTGTATAGAAGTAGAAGAGAATATAATGATATTGAATCCTATGTAAGAGATTGTCACCTTGCTCTGGCAAGTTTCGTATGGGTATCATGATGACAGGAAAAAGCAGTCTTTTGCCGCACATGGCTTCGTCGCTGTGGAGCGACAGGTCGAGTTCATGCTCGACAAGTCAAGCCTTGAAAACGTCTGAGCTTCTTGGAGCACGCTGGCGTGCACTGGACAGACGGCCAGAAGCCCTCGACGCCAACGGCATGTGATGGACTACCACGTGGCCCCGTTTTTTTTTTGGGAAGGAGTGAACTGCTGAGGTGAGACTTCCCGGATTGCTTGGCAAAGACGGCCCTCAGAGTGGTGGAAGACTTGGGATGAAGTGCGAAAGCCGTCCACGGCAGCTTAAGCAACCTTTCTGCCGACGTTACCAATTCCACGGCCGACAACGCTGACAATCACATCTCCATCTCCATTGTCCGGTGCGTCTCGGATACCCCAGCCAGGGGCACCGAACTTGGATAGGTCTCGAGCGAGCTGGACCACGTTGGGATCAGCGATCACATCTCGGCCAACCTGCAGCCGACCAACGTCCTCTGAGCCCATGGTCATGAGAATGAACATGGTTGTCACAGCCGCAGGAGCCACACAACCTCCCTTGGCAACCGTCTCTAGAAGCTGGAATGCACACTGCTTTCCAATTTCCTCGGGGGCTTGACCACCCGATGGCGGAGATGCCACATCAGCTGAGAAGAGGCAGCCTGTGGAAGACTCCGCTACCAAGGACAAACCAAACCCAAGGCCGATCTTCTTCTTTGCCTGGGGGTTGGTCTTATCCGGAGCGGGTACCAAAGGCGCAGACGCAACGTCGGAGAAGATATAAGTATCAGGGCTGAGTGGGTTGAGGATACCACGGGCGGTCTCAATCATGCGAGCGTTGTTTGAGCCAGACACACCAACCGAGTATACAACACCACGGATGCGCTTGATGCGGCCTGCGTTCATCAAGTGCAGAGTCTTCGGCAGACGGACCTGGTGGCCAAACACGAGCTGGACTTCACCACCACCACCCCTGCCAGTGGGACCAGTGTTTGATCGTCTCAAGATTCGGAGTTCGATGTTGTTGAAGATACCGAATTGTTTGTACAGGGGAAGGATCGCAGTACGAACGCTGTCGACGGACATATCTCCAGTCGGTGTCGACGAGGTGATCACACCAGGTCCTGTGAAGAGCACCTTCATGGGTGCTTTGGCAAAGGGGGCCAGTAGACAGAGAGGGATCAGGAAGTAACTGAGACCGCGGTTACAGTTTGACGGAAGCTCGTAGGTGATCATGCCGCCGCTGGCTCCAGTACCGGTCGTGCTGCCAGTGACCAAACCCGGTTTGTAAACAAGCACGGTACCTGTGTAAGAGATTTCCATTTGAGAGCCATTGGTGATTGCATCTAGGAGGCGGAGGAAAGAAATCTCATGAGGCGCAAGACCCGGATTCGTGGGCGACGACGAACGAATTTGCGAGATGTGGACCGTGCGGCCGGTGAGGGTAGACAAGACCAGGCGATATACCAGATTGTGATGGGATGTAAACCGAAGAGGGGGTTGAGAGGTCGCCATTTTGTGTGGTTGGTCAAAACTCTCGCCGTTGAACACTGTAGTCCGGCTGTTAGATTCGAGATATGAAAAAGAAAAATTAGCGGAGGGAGGTTGATCCGGGCCGATGGTTAAGTCCGGGGTGGAGCTGATATCTCCGAGGATCAGATCGTCGGTTTTTTGATTTCTAAGAGTTCCGACCTCATGCGACATTTGCGAAAAAGGCTACAAAGTAGACTCGGACAAAATTAGATGTTGATATATTCACAATGCTTCTTCCAGCACTAAACATCCCCAAATGGTAAGTCCAACACTTCACATATCTTACAATACATATGTACCTCCCCCACTTTGCATATGATGGATGTACCATGCTTCATCACGCGACCAATAAGCAAGCTATCCGAAAAGCCAATTGCTAACGACATATATCCAGGCTCGAAGAAAACTCCCATCTCCTACAACCACCAGTCAATAACTACTGCGTCTACCATCCGTCAACTCCAGCCACAGCCGGCTACACAGTAATGATAGTGGGTGGGCCCAATGCCCGAACCGACTTCCACATCAACACAACACCAGAGTTCTTCTACCAATACCGAGGGTCAATGCTCCTCAAAACAGTCGACAACTCAACCACACCTCCTAGTTTCCAAGATATCCCCATCCACGAAGGCTCAATCTTCCTACTTCCCGCGAACACCCCGCACTGCCCCGTGCGCTTCAAGGACACTGTCGGTGTCGTGATGGAGCAGCCGCGTGCTAAGGATGCAGTCGATGCTATGAGATGGTATTGCAAGAACTGCAAGGAGATTGTCTGGGAGAAGAAGTTCGTGTGTGTCGACCTGGGGACGCAGGTTAAGGCTGTGGTTGAGGAGTTTGCCGCCGACGAGGAAAAGCGCAAGTGTAAGGCTTGTGGAGAGATTGCGGCGTCGAAGTATCAAGATGGGGAAATTGTGCAGCCGCCGACTCATCCTGAATAGTACATATGGATACTGATCAGGTGTATTGGAGGGTGAGCTTGGTGAGGCTGTAACTGTGCACTTCGATCATGAATGGTTATGAGTGACGAATTGAACATTCTTTGATGAGTTATGAATGCATATGTAGAAATAGAGTCAGAATAAATGAGATGGACCCCTCTCGGCATATAAAAGGGCGATTCAAGTCGAGATCAACCCGAGATACGGAATATGGAAAGCTGTTTTATACACCAACGACATCTTATTATGACCAAAGGTATGGTATTTATTACAAAAGCACAGCCTTCGCCGTGCTGCAACCCGTCTGCTTTCCTCCAACTCAAAAAGCAAACACCCATTTATTAACCGGGGTAACCGACCCAACAATCATGTACTAGAAAAACACCCCATAGATACATGCAGCAGAGAGCTGCGATCTTGCGTGGTGCACCGAACCAATGCATATCCAGAACATTATTCATCAAATGGGCAGTCGATGCTCTCATGACCATCTCGCTCACAGAGAGCACACCACTTAGAGTCATCGATGACTCCCGATGACTTACCGGCAATGGGAGCCATGGATGAGCCCAGCCCGCTGATGCCCTTCAGTCCTTCCATGACCACATCCCGACCTGTCTTGAGTGCGGGAGGAGTATCAGCATGGATGGATGAGGCTTTGGTCTGGAGGGGTTCGGTCTTCTCAACTGGGTGTTCATCGGGAAGTTCATCGGCAGGATCATGCGTGGGTTTCTTCTGTCCAGCAGACTTCTGGCCAGAGCCAAACATGCTGGTGCAGTTTAGGATGTCGTGACCGCCTGTCTCGCAGATCTCGCACCACATGGTATCCTCGTCGGAAGAGCGCTCGGATTCATGCATGGTCTCCAGTCGCGACTGAGAAGTGTTGGAGATACCGCGCTGATGGCGGGGCTCCGAGGGAGCGTCGTGCCAGTCGGTCGGGACCACTGTACGGTCAGAAAGACGGTTAGGGTTGGGGTTGTTTGAGTGATTAGAGATATTGCTCGCAGACTGGGATGGCCTGTGTTGCTTTGGTGAAAGAGTGACAGTAGAGCTGCGGCGACGGCCAGACTGCAGGTGCATTTCTTGAAGTTCACGCTCGAGCTCTTCGATCCGACTGTTTTTGCGGCTTGCGGTTTCTTCTACCTCTTGCAGTCGAGTCTCCAGCTGAGTAATGTGCTCCGGATTATGGTCATCGGCCGAGCCGTTCTGTCCCAAGGCTGCCGCACTGGGGTTTCCGCGGCTCAATGAATGTATAATGGCCTTGAGCCCTCGGATCTCATCATCCTTCTGGTCCAATTCACTACTGCTTCGGGGTCCATCTGCAGCGGCGTGCGCATCCTTCAGGGCAGCGGCTGAGTGATCACGCTCTTTCTTCAGCTCCAACTTGGTGCGCTCAACTTCACCGCGGAGGAACTCGACTTCGGCCCTAGCCTCGGCCTCTCCACGCCGGGCGTCCTCGAGGCCTTCCTCTAACTCCGAGACTAGCTCTTCTAACTGCTTGAGCTGCTGCGCAACAACCTCAACATCTTCGCCGCGGTCCTGCAACTCCTTGTTCTGCTGTATAAGCTCGTCAAGACGCTGCTCGTAGACGCGTTCTGTTTCGGAGGCTGCGATCTCCAATGTGTCGAGTGTGCTTCTGAAGTCTGCACGGTGACCGTCGAATTCGGCCGTTAATTGGTTAATCCGCTCGTTGCGTTCGCGTAGCTGCGTACGGATGGAATGACCCTCAGACCCCTCCATCTCCTCCAAGGTCTTCTGGAACTCGCCCAATGTCCCCGACTGCTCTTCGAGCTGCCTATCTCGGTCTAGAAGCTGCTTCTCTAGACTCTTGATCTGATCTTTCAAGTCTTGAGTCTCCGACGAAAGCGGACGGCGGAAGTCCGATGGCCGTCCATACGAGGAAGCATCATCATCCACACTAAGTCGCGACGAGGGTCTATCAGACAGCCGAGATGGTGCCTTGACGGGGCTACGCATGGCACTGTTCACCCCGCCGGTCTTCGATGCTGCCGACGGTGTACGCAAGCCGGCCAGGCTTAGTTTCGGAGGCGGGACAGGGACGCGCGGGGATTCGGGTCGAGGGAGAGAGGGTCGTCGGACTCGCGGGCGGGGGGTAGTAAGGGCTGCACCGACAGATTTGCTGAAGTTGACGGGTCCCCCACGTGCAGGAGTGGTCGGTGTAGAGATATTCGAGGATCGCCTTGTGACATACTTGCTGTTGTTCATGGGAACGAATATACCAGAACCCGGGATCGAGGTTACGAAGTACTTCCGGCCGTCGACATCGCCGCTGTTTTTTCCTCTTTGCGCGTGTTCGGCGCTCAGTTCGACTCCTGCGAATCGTCCGGCCTTCCCCGCTACCGGTCCCAAGTATTTGATCGTCCCATGCATGCCACCGGGGACATTCACCACGTCACCGACCCGTACATCATCGGGGTGCGCCATTGGGAAGGGATTTGGGCGATATGAATATGAGAATTAAGAAAAAAAAAAAAAGTGGGATGCGTCTTTTAAATAAGAGGCCCGAATATCAATAGCCCCTGGAAGGGTTCAGAAGTCAAGGGTGCAGAGGGAGCGTTAGGAGAATGCAAGGATATTAGGTTGACGGCCCAACTTCCACCATGGTGATTGGGAAGGGAAACAAGAGAGAGAAAGAAATTAAAACGACAGACCCAACCAGTTTCAGTTTAACCAGTTAGAATAAAAGAAAAGAGAGTGAGAAGTCCAATTTCAATTTCAATATAAGAGAAAGGGGGGAAAGACAACAAATAAATGGACTCCACTCCACGTAATGCCAATCATTGACACCTTCATCTTCCACCTCTGCATATTACTATCCTTACCTCTCTCTCCAAGACACACATCTCTACGACGATCTTCTCCATTCTGTAACCTCTGCGCATCTACCTACCGTCCCGGACGTCACCGGATCCCCTGTCATCGCATTATATACACCATGGCGCAATACTTCTTCGACCTCCTGTACAACTTCACGGATTGCATGTGTTGCTTTCCAAGCTCCCCACAGCTAAAGATCAACAACCGGAGTTTCAAGCTTCTACGTTTGTTGGGCGAGGTAAGGATACCCGATAATAAGCTGCAAGCTGGTCTGAACTGACAACGCAACAGGGCGGATTTTCTTACGTCTACCTAGTCCAAGATAAGACGACCTCTGAATTATTCGCGCTGAAAAAGATCCGCTGTCCATTCGGTCAGGAATCCGTGTCGCAAGCTCTGAAAGAAGTCGAAGCCTACAACCTCTTCAACTCCCAATCCAACATCATTCACTCAATCGACCACTGCGTTTCCACAGAATCCGGCTCGAAATTCAGATCCGATGGCGGAGATCCAGGCTCGAAAACGGTCTATATCTTACTCCCATACTACCAGCGCGGTAATCTCCAGGATGCCATCAATGCCAATCTGGTCAACCATACCAAGTTCCCGGAGAAGCGGCTGATGGTCCTGATGCTCGGTGTTGCCGGTGCGCTTCGCTCGATGCATCAGTATCGGGTAAAGAGCGGGGCGGCGTCTACGCGAAAGGCGAAGGGTGTTCGGAGAGAAGGCGAGCAGGCAGACGAGGAACGGGGCATGCAGATGAAACCGAAACGGAGGGCTAGCCATCGCATGGCTGAGGGTGAGGAGGATGAGGAGAATGAGCCCCTGATGGATGACGAGGTCACCCGGAGTCAGGAAGGTGTCGAGGATGGGGACCTGCGCCCCTATGCGCACCGAGATGTCAAGCCTGGTGAGTCAACATTTTGGTTGCAGATGCGGAACCTCCGGCTCGAGCTAACGGTCATTATAGGAAACATCATGATCGATGACAACGGCCAATCACCCATCCTGATGGATCTGGGTTCTCTGGCGCCCAGCCCCATTGCCATTACGTCGCGCTCCCTCGCCTTGGCGGTGCAAGATACCGCAGCAGAACACAGCACGATGCCATATCGCGCACCGGAGCTCTTCGATGTCAAGACAGGGTCGATGATTGATACCAAGGTTGATATCTGGTCGCTTGGCTGCACACTCTACGCCTGTCTTGTAGGCAAGAGCCCCTTCGAGGCGCGCAGTGAAGAGACCGGTGGGAGCTTGAGCATGTGCGTTCTCGGTGGTGACTGGCGATTCCCTGATGAGAAGTCCGGCGCTTCCAAGGGTAAAGGCAAGTCGGGAGAAAGCGAGGAAGCATCCAAAAGCGATGGCCCCGCGATAAGTGCACCCGTCAAGGATATTGTTCGCAAGTGTCTCACTGTTGAACCCTCGGAACGGCCCGACATTGATGAGCTCATTGAGCTCATGAAGGGTGTTATTGAACAGATGCCTGAAGATGACGCGGGCCCATCCCAATAAGATCCACTGGATCTTGAATTCCTATTTTTGTCTTCTTCTCCTTTGACCGGCAGGCTCCGTATGCGCGCGACTTCTTTAGCTGTACATTATGAATGCGAATTTGATTTTCCTGATCCCAGCGCTGATCTACTTTTTGCTGGTCGAAGTTACTCAGTTTATAAATTGCAATCTATAATTCCATTCGATTTTCATCGCCCAATTGCTCCATCACGGAGATCGAATGTACACTCCGCGATGGCTTCATGATGACGAAATGCCGGGCTTGTCCACGAATACACACCAGCACATTTCTCAACCCATCACCCTAAACCAGATAGAAGCCAGCACGATGGGCAGTACCTTCAATGACCAGACACAGGGGACGGACGTGACGAAAACGTTCCCAGACCGGGTGAAGCAAAAAACATGTACCGCCACGACCCCAACAACCCCATATTATCAAACTAACCAGCTTGCCACAACAGTCCTAATATCCGGCCTCAAACGAGGCGATCTCGCTGCAGCAACTGCAGACGCCCTTGCGCACGGCGGGGCAGGAACCATAATCTATACGGGCCGCTCACAGTCCGAGCTCCAGCCTGTGGTCGACCATATTAACCGGAAATACAAAACGGTCAAAATGATCTTTGTGACGGCTGACCCTGGCAGCCTGGCTTCCTTCCGCAAGGCAGCACATACTATCAAGGAGCTGGGCGTGTCCATTGATGGCTTCGTTGGGTTTCCCGAGGTCATGGCTGTACCATGGGAGCTCACGGAGGACGGGCTCGAGTCTCATTTCCAGAGGAACTACCTCTGTTATTTCCTGCTGCTGAATCTGCTGTGTGATATTATGAAGCCAGGGTCGAGGGTTGTTCTAGTTACGTCTAGTTTGCGGAATGAGGCGCCTGCGCCGTCGTGGGATGATTTGGGGTTTGAGGTGAGTGGTTCTATTTGTGTGATATGTTATATGCTTGCTGGTGGTAGATGCTGATTTGAATAGAATGGAGAAAATTACCATTCTCTCGATGGATATTCGCAGTCGATGCTCGCAATCGTCTTGTTTATCAAGTCTATAGCGAAGAAGTACAGCGGATCTATCGTTGCCTTTTCTGCAAATCCAGGAAGTGAGTTCATTGGTGAATGTGTGTTTTGGTTCTTCGTTCTCATTCGCTTCAGATACCAAAACCAACGTCCAGACATACGTTGCATTTGACGAGATCAAATCCTGGCTGCAGCGGAAGAAAGAAGGTATGTCCTGATAGCGAATAGCGGGGAAGACCATTTGATTTGACAGGATTTCCTTTATCCAGCCGGCGAAGACATACCGGTCCTCTTACAACAAGCGCCGAAATCCCTTGGTCAGGGTAGCGCCACGGTGCTGCGCGGATTGCTTGATCCGGAACTTGAAGGTAAGATAACGCGATAAACATGGGAGAAGTGTATATATGAGATGTACTGATTGGATGTGAGTATATCAGTCCAACCTGGAGCCTTTCTCGACCATTGCCAGACACCCAAGTTGCCGCATCTCGACTTTCCAGCGGGCGAAGAAAGTGCAGAGGCGTTATGGAAACGAAGCCATGAATTGATTGAATCGTTTCTTTCCTGAAAGGGGAGAGATCGTTAGTCCGAAATAGGAAGGCAATCTATTTGTATCGAAAAACAGGGCCAGTCCTATGATTTGTTTTGATAAGCATCTCGGACTAAACACCGAAGTTCTCCATATTCTCGGAAATTTGGAGATATTAGAGAGAAAGAGATGATTGGCTTAAAGAGAAGAGACCAAAGAGACTAAAGAGATATAAAATCAACACGCCAAGACCTTCCGAGTTTTGCGGGGAAGATCGTCTGATAGTCAGCTTCTTATCTTTTTTCCTCTTTTTTCCTTCCGAGGTCACATCTTCAATATGCATTGAGTCAATATGTCGATCTTCCCATTTAATACATCTCCCGTCTATCCTTGCTTCTCCTCAATTCCTTCTTCTCAAATCCTTCTCCTCAAATCCTTCTCTCCGATATAGGGATATCTTGCTTCCCTCTCCCTGCTACGCACGAGAAATAACCCTCTCATACTTGACCTTTTGTTCTTTCTCCGAATTAACCACATCCATACATTGCATAGGACAGAACATTGCTTCATCATGGCGCCAGTCATCGACAGCACAGTTGTCCCCGGCACCGTGACTCTGGTGGACGTGGATCATGTCATGGAGACCCGGCACTTGGACCGCGGAGATCGTGACATTGTATTGATCCCTACCCCATCAAATGACCCAGATGACCCCCTCAATTGGAGTCGGAGACGGAAGCTTTTGTCAACTGCCTGCGTGAGCATGTGAGTGCAGACAGACTTTGAGGGACCCTGTATCATATGATTAGGTGTTGATGCTTCATGTTTCTAGCTATACGATGTTCTCAGGAATTGCCTGCTCGGTTGTTTACTCAGTGATTAAGCCACTTCATGAACAAACGGGCTTGCCCGTGAGTACCCTGAACGAGGGAAGTGGGTACATGTTCCTGTTAGCTGGCTGGGGCTTGCTGTTCTGGCAGCCATTCGCTATGCAGTATGGCAAGCGGCCGACGTACATGTTATCATTGATGGGAATTTTGGTATGCTATGCTTTAGTTTCTTGGATATGAATTGAGGATCATAGCTAACCAATCCAGGGTATGACGATGTGGGGGTAAGAGAATTATACCGCGCTTATTTGTGCACAATAAGACAAGACTAACACCGGTAGACCATACGCAAACACCAAGGGTCAATGGCTCGCACGAAACATCCTCTTAGGTTTCTTCACAGCACCTGTAGAAGCGCTTCCTCAGATCTCCGTCACGGACGTGGTAAGTTAAAATCCTCAAGAAAGAAACCCAGCCACGCTCACACAGCAACAGTACTTTACCCACGAGCGAGGAACATACATGGGTCTTTATGCATTCTTCCTAGCAGGAAGTAACTACCTCGCCCCGGTCATCTGCGGCTTTATCGCCCAGTACCAGGGCTGGCGGTGGGTTTTCTACTACCCGAGTATCTTCGTCGGCTGTGCGATTATCTTCCTCTTCTTTTTCTGCGAGGAAACAAATTATGTTCGAGTACTCTCCGACGAGCCTAGCACTGTGATATCCACGAAATCTCCAAAAATCAGCTCGGATGGTGAAAAGGATAAATCCGCGGCTATTGACATGGAAGCTGCCACTAGGGTTAGTATAAGGTCGGGCTACACCAAGAAGTCATATGTGAAGAAATTGGCGCTCTGGGGGCCGAGCCAGGAGCAGAATACCTTGTTCCGGCGATTCTGGCAGTGTCTTTACTACCTGTCGTGGCCGGTCATCTTCTATGCTGGGTAAGGATGCAACGTTTCCGGGTGATATACATTTTGACTAACATGCAGGCTAGCTTCTCTTACGGATCCTACCTGGTTTACTTCAACATCATGAATGGAACGGCCTCTATCATTCTTGGCGGGGAGCCATACAACTTCGGGTTGGTGTTCTTATTACTCGGGCAATGAACGGAGCGAGCTAACGTACCCTAGATCTTCCATGGTCGGTCTGAGTTATCTAGCTCCCATCACTGGTGTGATCATGGGGTAAGATCCCAACCTTAGTCCGATACTGCAACCACAGCTGACAAAAATAGATCCATTTTCACTGGCCGATTCAGCGACTGGCTCACTGTCAAACTCGCCCGTCGGAACAACGGCGTCATGGAGGCAGAGCACCGTCTCTGGCCCTTCCTCGCTTGCTTGGTCCTTGTGCCTTCTTCCCTTATTCTATGGGGTGTTGGTGCTGCTCATGAGATCCACTGGTTTGGACTAATTGTTGGAATGTGCATTCTGGCCTTCACAAATGCCTGTGGCATCGCGCTTAGTGTCAACTACTTCATTGACAGCTACCGAGAGCTGAGTGGCATTGCAATGGCTAGTGTGATTCTGGTCCGGAATACCATGTCTTTTGCAATTGGCTATGGGTATGTTTCTCTCGAGTTCTAGCGGAAGACAGGTACTAACTTCATTTAGTATCACACCCTGGGTCGAGAACCTGGGATACCAGAACTGTTTTATCTCTGCTGCTTTTGTTGGCATGGCATGCGCTTCAGTCTTTCTCTTTATGATCAAATTTGGAAAGACATTCCGCGAACGATCTCGCGAGAAGTACTGGGAGCTGGTCCAGGAGAACTGGGAGAAGGGCATGGGCAATTAGAATAGATGTACAGTTACATTCCACTTGTACAGCTTCGAACAGACTATTCCAGACAATCTATATACTATCTATTGCACAGGCTCCTGGGCCTCCGCGAGATGAATAGCACCTTCATCATCATAAACAATCTCCCTAACCTTCACGGACCTCAAATGATCAACTCCCTGGGAAAGCTCACAGTCATGATAGAACAAGTACCACTTCCCCTGGAACTCAGCGATCGAATGATGCGTCGTCCACCCAAGCACGGGATCCAAAATGCGTCCGCGATATGTAAACGGACCCCAAGGCGAGTCACCCGTGGCATAAGCCAAGAAATGCGTATCACCCGTCGAGTAAGAGAAGTAATACATTCCGTTATAGCGATGCACCCAAGCAGCCTCAAAGAACCTCCTCTCATGATCATCCGCCAGCAAAGGCTCCCCGGTCTCCGGCGCAAGAATCACAACCTCCTTAACCGACGACGCAAGCGAAAGCATATCATCCGACAACATCGCAACACGCGGACAGAGCGCCCGAACACCCTCGCCAGCAGGCTCCTGGGGTCCAGACATACTCTCATCGAAGACAAGTCTCTTCTTCCGTCCGTCAACACCACCCTCATCCCCATCAACCCACTCCCCATCTTCCTTCTCATCCTCTTCCTTCCCTTCAACCCAGCACTGCAACTGTCCACCCCAGATCCCGCCAACGTAGAGATAAGCCTCGCCGCCCGCTTCTTCGTCAACGAAGACAGCAGGGTCGATACTGTATGTACCCTGGATGTAATTATCCTGCGGGACGAAGGGGCCTTCCGGGGATGCGGAGACTGCTACGCCGATGCGGAAGATGCCCTTGTGATCGCGGGCAGGGAAGAAGAGGTAGAATTTCCCGTTTTTTGTTGCGGCGTCTGGCGCCCAGAGTTGCTTTGAGACCCAGGGGACGTCTTGGTCGCGGAGCACGACGCCGTGGTCGGTTACGGGGCTGGTGATTGTGTCCATGGAGAGGACGTGGTAGTCGGCCATGTCGTATTGGTCGCCATTGTCGTTGAAGGCGATTGTTGTTTCGCGGTCATGGCTGGGGTAGATGTAGAGTTTGTTGTTGAAGACGTGGGCGGAGGGGTCTGCTGTGTAGATGTGGGAGACGAGAGGTTTGGACATTGTGGTGGTGGTGGTGGTGGTATAGATGGGGCTGTATAGATGAGATGTATAAAGAACTGTAGAACTAAAGGGATTGAAGGCTATTAATATTTTGATTCTCAGCTATTTTACCATTCTACAATTACCCTCATTACCCTTGTTATCCTCATTCTTCCCCATTCTCCCCCGTTATTCCCCTCATTCTCCCTATTAGCCTGGTCTCTTCTTTACCCGACGGCTAAATCAACGCGGCGCAAAGTCCGCGTCTTAGAAAGGGAATTGGGATATTATAGTATTGTCGAGATATTCATGTTTCTATTCTATTTCATCAAATCCAAATCCAAATCACTTCAAGTTCCACCGATGCGACTCCTCAGAATACGCCCTCTGCAATGCCTGCTGCCATTCCAACTCCATTTGCCGTAACACCTCGGCTTCACTCTCACTCATACTCTCCCCATTGTCATTCCCATTCCCATTCTCATCCCCATTCCCTTGTTCAACATCCTCCATATCCACATCCTCCTCACACCCCCTCAACCCAAAAAACCGCCCCAACCTCCGTACCCGCGTAGGGAGATCAATAGTCTTCTCCTCCTCCGTACCAATCCACGGTTGAATATAAACAGGATAATTAAATGTAGCCGGGACAGGCGGGTAGACCTGATCGAAATGGCGGGCGAGGTTATCGACCTGCTCCGAGGTCAGAAGGTTGTAGGCCAGCATGTTTGGTGGGAAGTCCGGGTGCTCGAGGCCTGTTTCGCTGTTGACGAGGGGCCAGAGTCGGGAGGAGAGGTGGCGTAGGAGGGGCAGGAAATGGGGGTGGAAGTTGGGGCTTTCGCGGAATGCGGGGGATTCGATTGGGAAGGGTGATTCGGTGTCTAGAGGTGTTATACTGGAGGAGATGCTCATTGGACTGAGAGTGTCTGCCAAGGTTGTGCTTGAGTTGGTGGAAACTGAGAGGGTTCGTTCGGAGAGCCAGCTGATGCTGTGAGGGGAGTTGGGGGTTGTTGGATCGTTGTCCATTTTGAATAGTGTTGATAGAAGCAAGTGAATAATGCTGACCAAAATATAGAGTACGCTCTGCAATGAAGAATGTAAGAGGAATCTAAGGACACTTATATATAAAAATGTATGCGATTGTCGAAACCCTCAAAGAAACCATCGACTATGAGATGAAACGTCCCGAAACAGCCTCTTCTTTATAACACAAAGACATCGTTCCGAACTCGCCAATCGAGGCAAGTTTCATACAGAACCTCCTTTGTTTCCAAGAAAAGAACAATAACCATGTTCATAAATATCCGTCATATACGTTTCATCTTCAAGCTTAGCCCCATTCATTGGCCCAAACGACCAACTCAAAGAGACCTATTGTTATCACAGCGACAGACTGCCCACTCCGCGTGCCAGATCGGGTGCCTCTGACACAGCCGGGAGACCCACGTACTTGTTAATCCAGTTCAAAACGGTCCGATGCCACATGAGCGAGTTTTCAGGGTTCAGAACCCAATGATTCTCGTCAGGGAACGTCAGGAACGCACTGTCAATGCCGCGCATCTGGAGCACATTAAATGCAGCCAGACCCTCAGCGATGGTCAGACGGTAATCCAACTCGTTGTGAATGATCAGATGAGGCGTTTGCCAGTGTTCCGTGAACCGCGACGGGTCCCACTTCGCCCAGTTCTCGGGTACCTTCCAGATCGGCCCCTTCAGATCATGCAGAGGGAAGTATTGCTCTTCACTAGCTATCTGGGAGGTCATGCTAAACACTCCGTCGTGAGTAACTAACGCCTTGAACTTGCGCCCGAGCAAATTGCCCTGCATCCAGTTCATCATGTAGCCGCCATACGAGGCGCCCAGGGCAACCGCGCGCGTAATGTCGACGTAATCTAGGTGGTGCTCGATATAGTCGAATCCCCTGACCAGGTCCTCGTAGGGCCGACCGCCCCACTGTCCCTGGATTCCGTCGGTGAAGGGCTGACCGTAGCCAGTACTGCCTGTTGGGTTGGGGGCAATCACAACGTAACCCTGTTCGGCGAAAACAGCCGGGTTCCAGCGCGTGCTCCACTGATCGTTCCAAGCGCCCTGGGGTCCACCGTGAATCAAATAAGCAAGCGGGTACTTGCTCCCGGGTTTGAAGTCGGACGGCTTCACGACCCACGCGTGGACAGGGTGATCTTCGGCTCCCGTGAACCAGATCTCATCGACCTGGGACGGCGACAAGCCGAATGCGCTGCCGCCCCGCCCGTTTGAGGATACCAGTTGGACAGTCTCTGGGTGGGCTGGGTCGACGATGGTCCACAGGCTGTTATCGACCAGGCTGCTGCTAGAGACGAACAGCTTGGGGGATTTGGCTGCTGCGGGAACGGCGTCATTGACGTATCCCGATCTGGTCAGTCTCTTTAGAGAGTCCGGCTTGATTGTGTTCACATTCTCTAACGGCAGCTGGTAAAGAACTCCGCGGCCAACCTCCTCGACATGAAGCAACAGCGATTTGTCATCATAAGCAAACGACACGGCCGAGGGACTGAGATCCCAGAGCCCTTCGCCATCGTCCGACTGGAAAATTTCGATCATATCTCCATTCCAAGGGTTAGGAACATACAGGATACGGTTCTTATCAGACTCATAGCCATCCTCGCGCATCGCCAGAACGGCAATAGAGCTACCATCTGAGCTAAGAACAGGAGACGACATCGCTCCCTGAAGACCGGTAACCTTGCAAATCTTCGGTTCAGACTCACTCAGGCTAGTCCATGAGAACATGGGAGCATAGTAGCAAGAGCAAGAGGTGTGAGTTGCGGGGTTCAGGTTAGGATCTTTCGCAACAAACACAATAGCCGACGGGCTAATATCAAAGTCCCCAGTACCACCAAAAGGCGGAATCGGCGACTCGACACCCGCCAGCCCCGAGACTGCGATCAAGTTTGTGAGGCCTGAGATCGAGTACTTCCCAGCTTGTCGACGGGCCGGTGACAGAGGAGCCTGTTCCAGCAAGCCATAGAAGATCGCGTTCTTCTGGGGTTCAACGTACGAGTCCCAGTGTCTAACAAAGAGGGATGTGTACAGTTTACCGGTTGTATGGGGCTTCTTCGCATCGTGGGGATTGTACAGCGATCCGTCTGGATTAGCCTTGCCTGTCACAGCGAAGCCGACCTTTCCTGGCTCCAGACTGACCACCTTCAGGTCCGATATGGGGCCTGGGACAGTGCCTGCGGTGTATGTTTCATCGGCCTGGCGGGCATCGCCGATGACGAAGCTTGTGTTGCCGTTGCCCTTGGCCTTTAGCCAGACAAGTTTGTCGCTGTCGGCCACCCACTGTGGGTTACTAGCGCCAGGGTCGTTCGTGATAAGGGCAGAGCGGCCGGAGCTGGTATCGAAAACGCGGATTTCGTTGGTCTTGGAATGTGATTCGAAGGAGTAAGACGTCTGCGTGTAGACTGCTAGAGTGCCCGCCGCGTTGGGGACAGCTGAGGACCGTCTGGGTGCTCCGAGCAGGACCCTGGAGGGGTCGGTGTCAATCCAAGTGCCCTCAAATATACTCAATGAAGATTGATGTTCAATTGGCAACTATATCAGCACTACTTACTCTGGAGTGAACTTCATGTTCCGAATTGCCATATCAGATCGTATGGGAGATAAGATAGGAAGAAGCTCGGAGCTTCCTCGGATTGAGCTTAAATGAGTATCAACAGGGTCGTAGGATAAACAAACGGAAAACACAACTATATTGATGATATCAAAGAGGGGAATAAAGAAGAGGAGAGTTGGAGAAGAAGGAGGTTGGGGAGCAACGTGATCATGCGGGGGTTTTGGCCCTGATCGGGTTAAGCGCCATGTACCTTGCAGGCATTGCCATAGTGTTACATCGAAGAAAAGCAAAGGAATGACAGTGATATAGAACACATTTTATATCAGGCTTCAGAAACATAACTATTATTACAAATTGTAAAACCAGATCATGACATTTACTCTTCTTCTTCCTCGCTCTCATCCTCGTCCATTCCCTCAGCCGCATTGATACGGAAAGTAGGAGCCTGATCCACGCCAACATAGCTGTCGCTCATAAGGTAGAGCGTCAACTCATGGTCTCCAGGAGTAGGCACAACATATTCCAGGCGCAGCTCGAGTTTGCGACCGATGGTAACACGCTTGATAGCCAACAGGCTCTTGGTCTTCTCGTCGCCAACAACCAACCACCAGTTCTCCATCTTTTGGCTGGGGTAGAATGGTGCGTGGACGGTAGCGTCGGGCTCCTCGTCTTCTTCGATGTCCCGCTCGATCTTGACCTTGAGGTATGCGGGTTCGCCCGAAGTGATGCTCTCGGGATCCTCAACTTGGAAGTCAAGCTCGATGTTGGGGTACTTCTCATTGGTGAAAGCCGCAGCTTGAGCCAACTGCTTGTTGTCGAGGCCGAGACGCTTGACCAAAGTAGCGTAGTCCTTGTTCTCCGATGGGTCCATGGCCTCCATGAATTCGAAGATATCATTGATCCTGTACAAAAGGAGATTAGCAAATGCATCTGGAAGTTTTCCTGATGATACATACTTGTACTCATTGGCCACCTTGATGACATCAGGAGAGAAGTGAGGAATCTGCTTCAGAGGGCTGTCACGATCCCACATGGCCTGAACCACCATTTGGGACAATTCCATTGCGTTCATCGCGTTGATATGACCCTCGGATGAGAGGACGTCCACACAAGCGCTGAGCAGGTTGAGAACCTTGCGAACAATATCTTCCTGATCCTTGGCAAGATCAAGAGGGAGCTGCATGCGGGAGAAGTGGGCCTGGAGGAGGACGAAGGCCTTGAAATGAGGAGAGTCGAAGGAAACCTCTGACATCTTGACCGGTACGCGATCATACACGCGGCGGAGAATGTGATTCTCATGGCGACGCATCTGGATAGACTCGAACTCAGTCGCTGAGGTGACAATCTCCAGGATGCCCTTGAGCTTGGTCCGCGATGAGAGCGACAACAAGAAGGTTTGCATTGTGATAAACGAGATGTTGTAGTAAGCACCGATCATGGCAGCGTTCAAAGGCGAAACGCTGTCATCTTCTTCATCAACGTCGATGATCTTGGCCTCTGACAACTCCTTCAATGTGTTCTCCACCAGCTCTGACAGGAAGGTGCTGAGTCCCTCGTGGCTCACGTCGCTAAGACCATAGAAACTGGGGTTGGCAAGGAGACGGCGATAGAAATAGGTGTATGTCATCCAATCAACCGCATCCTGTGTGGAGGAGATGGTCCTGGTGCTGGCTTCAGTCACAAAGGCATCGTGGAGGTAGACCTGCAGGTGACTCTCAACGGGCAAGGCCTCGTTCAAGAACTTCTTGTAGTAGTCTCGCTTCACTGCTGGCACCATAAGAACACCACGGCCAAGCTTGTCCTGGCCGGGACGGGAGGCCTTGCCGAACATTTGCAAGATATCGCTGATGGGGTAGTCGATATAACGATGCTCACGACCTTCGAAGAATTGAGTGTTCATAACGATGACCAAGTGAGCCGTGATATCCAGTTCCCAGCACACATCTCTCGAAGCTAACAGCACCTGGATCGCACCGATGCTGAACAGGTGCAAGACAATGCGCTTGTCAGTGGCATTGAGAGCTTCGTGGTAGTAGCCAATACCGTGAGAAAGCGATGTGGCAAGGGTCTGCTCGTGGATACGCCCAAGCAAAGGAGCAAGCTCATTGACATCGGCGTTCAGGAAACGATCTTCGTCGTTATCGATGGCACATGCCGATAGGAGATCTGCAGCGGTCGCACGGACCTGCTTGCGGCTCGGAACAAAGACCAGAGCAGGCTTATCTGGGGAGAGCTGCAAAATCGATTGATAAGCCGGGCGGGCCATCGCAAGCATGGCAGACGGGAAGTGGGGGATGGAGAATGATTGAAGGTGAAGCTCCAGGGGCACAGGACGGGCATGCGGGCTGAAGTTGTAGATTGTGTGCTTGTTGGCACCGATCCACTCTCCGATGTCCCGAGCATTGGAAAGAGGCACACTTAGACCAACAATGCGCATTTCGTTTTCAGTCTGGAGAGCGATGTAGTGCATGCGGGACACGATCACTTCATACACGTATCCAGCGTAGCCGCCGAGCAAGTGAAGCTCGTCGGGGATGAACAGTTGCACTGTCTGAATGTTCTTACGTCGCTGCCACTGGCGAGACAACACATCCCACTGAGTGGGAGTGGCAAGCACGAGATCAGCCTGTTCGAGAAGCTTCAAATCGGCTGTGGTTTCGCCCGTAAGCTTGACAATCGTCTTGCCTCCATCCAGTCCACCAAGGCGCTTCTGCCAGTCAGCTAGCCGTTGGTCGACAAGCTCTTGGAAGGGCGCAATGTAGACTGCACGACCGCTATTCTGTTTCGACCAGTGACGAAGCAAGGCCAACTCAGCGCAAACAGTCTTCCCACTTCCTGTGGGAGCGCCGATGAAGATGTTGTCGTCGGTGTCGAATACTGACTTGAAGACCTGAGACTGGATCTTGTTGAAATGCTGCCAGTTGGGGTACAACGCTTGGTAGTCCTCACGCTTCAGTGCCTTGACAGGTGCGCGCTGCATGTCGAGGAGAGGTGTATGGGGAGGGAAGCGCTCCGGTAGAATCAGCTTCTGGAAGGAGACGGCAATCTTCATCTCAGAATGCATCCATCGGTCAGACACAAGCGAGATGAAGTAGTTGGGAGGCATCGGCTCAGTGACAGGGACGGTGAACTCGACAAGATGCTCATTCATCTCGGACTTGGCAAATTCACCACGAAGCAAGAATCGATCGTGGAATAAGATCTCTTCTCCGTCACAGTCCTCAACCAAAATCCAGAAGTCTTGAGCATTGCCATGGATTTCGTCATCCCAGACAAAGTTAGGCGAAATGGTCAACTCTACACGCAGCATGGATCGCGTGATGGGCTGGACTTGAGCTTGAACATCGAGTCGAGGGAACTTGGACACCAAGTCGCACACAACACGTCCAGCTTTGGGCATGCTCAGAAGCTCACCCATGCGGGGAGGATCCAAATCGAAATAACTGCCCCAAGGCACGTCAATGCGCTCCGCCTTCTGCAACACATCTCGTGGGCAGTGGGGGAATTGACGAAGGGGGGACATCGTCGGCCACATGCGCTTCTCGGCCATTTTGCACAGATCAAGCGCAGTCTTGGCCACCGAGGCCCAGCCTTTCTTCAGGCAAATCTCGAAAATCGCGCGGATGATACGTCCAGCAGATTGAGTGACATAAACCATGTCTGCCATCAGCGCAAGCCCCTCAAGTTTGAGTCTCGAGATGTAAGCCTGCAAAAGAACATTAATCTTGGCATGGGGCTCATCAATGGTCTCCTTCACAGGGACGGGCACACGGCCTAGCAGTTTTCCAAGCTCAAGCTTCTCATCCTGGCGGACTGGGATGTACTTGAACTCGTCACTCAGGGCAAAGATTCGGAACAACTCAATGGTCGTAATGGAGGGTTGGAGGTGTTGGGAGTAGGTGAGCATTGAGTTGTGACCAATGTAGTAGTGCGAAGAGATACGTCCAAGCTCAGTCGACTGCAGACGTCCAGTCTTCTTTTCATACTTGACAAGACCGGCCTTCTCAAGGACCGCAGCAGCGGAGTGAATAAGATCAACTCGCTTTTGCTCCAGGGCATCATCGTCCTGGTAATCAGCGCCAACACTGTACAGACCAGGTGATCGGAGCATCCGAACGTAAAGGTAAGTGTAGCCTAGCCAATCCACACCTTCATCACGGGTGCGAACATTACCAAGTACAATCTCTGCATTCAGATTGTCAACCAACTTGCTCATCAGCTGCGACTCAATTGGAAGCTGTTGGTTCAAGAGCGAGAGATAGTACTGAATCTCTGCTTGCGATGTGATAATGATACCCTCACCGAAGGTATCATATTGGGGTCGACCAGCTCGTCCCAACATTTGCAGAACGTCTTGCGGGCTCAACTCGACCCAGGCACCCTTCTCAGGCGAGTAGACCTGGGTTCCCTTGATGATAACAGTGTGGGCGGGAAGGTTGACACCCCAGGCCAGTGTCGCTGTACAAACGAGGACCTGGATGCTTCCGTCCGCGAAGAGTGCTTGGACTGAATCACGGTCGGCAAGACTCAGGCCAGCATGGTGAATACCGAGACCGTACGGCATGAGATCCTTGAGACTAGCATCATCCACAGAGTCTGCCTCTTCGGAGAGGATGGCACGACTAGCAGCGTCACTGCGCAGAATCTGACCAATTGTTTCATTTTCAAGGGCCTTGTCTCTGATGTACTTAGCGGTCTTGGCGGTCTCCTTTCGAGAGTGGACGAAGATAAGCATTTGGTTTCGGTGTTGCCCGACCTGCTCCATGACCTTGGTATAACAAATGTCGTTCATAGTCTTTAACTGCTTGATGGCCTTCTTTTCGGTGACACCGATGAATTCCTGCTTGAGGGGGCAAGGACGGTAGCTGCCGTCGAAATGGAACATGCCCTTGACAGGATCTGCTCGCAGGAAGCTTCCCACATCACGGTAGTTGGGAAGAGTAGCACTGAGACCCACGATTCGCACCGGCTCTCCAGTCTGCTCGGTTTTGCGAATGGTTCGGCTGACGATGCTCTCAAGGACGGGACCACGTTCATCGTGGAGAAGGTGAATCTCGTCGATGACAACAAGGCGAACAAGGTTGGTGTAGCTAGTCTCGGTTGCCTTTCTGGTGATAACGTCGTACTTCTCAGGGGTGGTGACGATGATCTGGGTATCGGCAATTTGCTGCTTGGTGAGCTGACGATCACCCGTAAGCTCGGACACTCGGATACCGTAAGGCTCCAGGCGCTTGCCAAGGTTGCCAACTTGTTCTTGGACCAAAGCCTTCAAGGGAGAGATGTATACAATTTTGAAGTCATCCAGCATAATCTCTCCCGTTTCAGGGTTGCGATTCTTCCCGATTTCTCGAAGAATTGTGAGCATAGCAACGTTGGTCTTTCCGGAACCTGTGGGGGCACAGACAAGCATGTTTCCATCGTCATGGAACGCTGAAGGATAGCACCTTGTTTGCACACGGTTGAGTTCTTTTGAGGTTCCAAATCCAACACGGGCCCATTCCGGTAGCTCGGTGGTCGGGATATTCTTCTCTCCAGCCTCCTTCTTGGCCTTGGGTGGTGGCACATGGATCTCTTCGTATCCCTTGAATGCTCGCTTGGTTGAGCCCTGGGGAAGTTTAACATTGGGGTTGGTCATAAGATGGTTGCCTTGATGGAAGACTAAGTTTTCCAAATTGATCGTTCTCTTGGGCTGAAGAATGCCACCCTCGCCAACTTCGGCAGGTTTTTGGTCGGTAGGTGGGCCTGAAGGAACATCGACATCCATCAAGTCAAACTTCATCTTCTTACCAGGTGGTGCGCCGAGTTCCTCGCCAACTTCTTTGCCACGGATTTCATCGAGGATGGCACGTTGACCGGCTTCGACCATCTCAATCTCTACGAGATTGCGAGCATCGGGATCCTCTGCGACTCTTCTCCAGCGGGTAACCCAGACGGTCTTGTCGCGGTTGGTGACTAGTTTAGCAACAAGATCGGGATGGTCATAGTCGAAAAGTTCCATGAGGTCGTTCTCAACGTCGCGCAGAGGTTTTAATGTTCCATCCTCCTCCTTTCCGCCGAGGATCTGAAGGGCCTCATCGGTTTTTTCATGCTGGGTGTGAGGATCTGTGTATATGGCACCGATTTGACGCTGCAGCCAGTAAGCATCGATTTCACGAGCGGAGACCTTCAACCCGGCCTTTTCTGTGGCTTTATCAGTCCGGCCAAAACCTCCATCGATGACCATTTCATCTCCGTCTTCGTCTTGGGCTGCTGCAGCATCTTCGGTTGCGAGTTGTTCTTGTTCATCCTCTTCTTCTTCGTCGGTAAGCTCGTCCTCGTCTCGAACTTCGTCCACGGTTCCCATGCGCTCATCATCTTCATCTTCGTCGAAGACAACAGCTACACCCTGGCGTTCATCAAGTTCGCCACCTTCTTCGTCGAGGCCACCTTCCATCTCTTCTTCTTCATCCTGGGCATCATAGTCTGTAATTTTTTTGCCCAGGTTCACAAGCTCGTTGAACTCCTTGGGGTTCATTGAGGTTCCCAGAAGATCATCAATCTCCTTCTTTTTATCGAAATCTTTCATATCTTCGTCCTTCAGTAGTTCCAATACAGCATCGGCGGCACTTCGAATGACTTCGTGGGGGACATCACCGAGCTGGCTTCCGGTGATTGTGAGAATAAGGTCATACGTGGCTCGTGTGGCGGGCGTGCGAGGACGATATTTCAATCCTTCAACGAAGGCATCGGCTGCTGAAAGGATTCCCTGGCCTCGTAGTTGTGCTGGTTGGCCGCGGTGGCGCTTTTTCTGTTCGCGTAAAAGCACATCTTCGCCCTCGCCGATTGCGCCCCGCTCGAGAGCTGCCGGAGCTGCCTTTTTAGATTTGGGCGCATCCTCACGCGCAACTCGTGCACCCATCTCGCGGATCCCAATGCGACCCGCGAGGGACTCCGGGTCTCCAGAGGGTTCGTCATTGGTGCGACTGATAAAACGACGGTCCGCCTGGAGAACCAGGTTGGACATCGCCGAGTACTTGTACTGCGAAATATTTTGGTCCGCCATCTTGGTGGTTATGTGCTGGATCAAGGGGAAAAACGATGAAAGAAAAGAGTGAGTTGCGACAAGAATCTGCCTGCGGAGGGTCAAGATTCAGGCCGCGCCGAGACAAGACGATGTCGGCGATTGATCAAATTCAAATGGTCTCACAAACCTGGCTCATCCTCCTGCCGCAAGTAATGTCACTTGTAAGGGAGAAATATCACCCAAGGTTGTAGATAGATGAAGTCAAGGAGAGTTGCAGCTCGGGAAGATTTCGGTGGCGAAGGCGGAAGGAGGGGAGCTTGGATGGTTCTGCCACCCCAAACGGTTTGGAGCGCGTCGCAACAATGCGCCCTGGTCTGTCGATTTCTCTTTTAATGCCAGTTTATATGAGGCCTCTGACGACCTTGATACGTTCATCTCATTGCTGCCACATACACCGGACCATCTGTCACCATGCGCGTCGACCCTCCAGCTCACGCGTGTCCACCGCCGCACCAAAAGTATACATACGAGGCGCAAAAACTAAAGCGACAGTAAAGTTGAAAGACCTTCCTCAGGGAGTTTTGAAACTGGAGGCATACGATGATCGGGTGGATGAGGCTCCTCGTTATCCTACTGTGGTACAGGGGCACCGAAACAATATGCAGACGTTCAAGAATTGTGTTGTCTTGACCCGAGTCGGGGGCTTCTATGAGGTACGATAATAGGCACTACATGCCTAGAGAACTCCATGCTAAGGTTATATTCTGTAGCTCTATTTTGAACAAGCAGAGGAGCTAGCACCATTGCTCAATCTCAAGCTCGCGACCAAAAAGACCAACGGCGGGCCAGTTCCGATGGCTGGCTTCCCCTTCTTCCAGCTCGATCGTTTCCTCAAAACTCTCGTCGGAGACCTCAACAAATATGTGGCTATTAGCGAAGAGTTCGCCGTCAATGCAGAAGACAAGACACGCGCAGGAGGCCTTATGTTTGATCGAAAGGTTGCTAGAATCATCACACCTGGCACCCTGATTGACGAGAAGTTCATTGATCCTTCTGAGCATAATTTCCTGTTGGCCGTATACCTGGATGTCCCGTCTTTGCAATCGCAGTTGAAGCAACATGCTGACAATGGTTCCCAATCATCGCATCAGCATATATTGTCCTCTGTGCCCCAACAAGTAGGATTGTCATGGCTTGACCTCTCAACTGGCGATTTCTTCACTCAGCTCACAACGACTCAAATGCTTCCATCTGCGATTGCACGGATTGGAGCTCGTGAGATTCTGGTTGATCAGAACGTACAAGACATTATTGGACATGAATTGCAAATGCTTGTCGGACACGATCATCGCCTTGTCACATTCTTCCAATACCCAGGGGCATTCAAACCAGTATCTGAATGGGGTGCAATGTTAGAGTCTCCGATTCCTGAGGATGCTCGCGCCTCATTCACGCCGGAGGAAGTAGCAGCTGGATACAGTCTGCTTGAGTACATTCGCGTGCAGTTGCAAGGATCGAATCTTAAGCTCCAGCCTCCAATTCGAAGACATTTGAATGAATCGATGAGCATTGACCGTAACAGTCTGAGTGGTCTCGAGATTCTAGAAACAGCGAGAGACGGTTTTGGGAAAGGAAGTCTTCTGCATGCTGTGCGAAGGACTTGTACAAAAAGTGGTGCACGGCTTTTACGAGACCGGCTGAGTGTGTCCAACCAAAATTTTGAACGTTGTTGTGGCTTTTACTGATGCATTACATGTAGCCTCTCCATCTACATCCTTACAAGTCATCAATGAGCGTCTGGACCTTGTCTCGGTCTTTATAGAACATGTGGAGCTTCGTGACCGTATCATTCAACTCTTGAAGCGCAGCCATGATTCTCAACGCCTGGTTCAGAAATTCACTTTTGGGAAAGGTGACCCAGATGACTTGATCTGTCTTTCCCGTGCCATTGAGGCCTCTAAGGAAGTCAGGCAAGTTCTTCTAGATCACAATAGACTTTCGGTGTCATCCAGCACTTCAGATCTGAATCACAGTCTCACTATCATGATCTCACGGCTTTTCCTCGATGGTCCCATCGCGCTAGCGGACCAAATCCTTGCTGCAATTGACGAAGAAGGCTTGCTACAAAAGCAACGCATCGAGGATAGTACCGCAGCAGAGGCAGCCAATCTAGCAGAAAAAGTTGCTATGGATGAAGCCACATCTAGCGAGCTCGAAGCACTGCCGAAAAAGGTCAGAGCGAAGAAGGGCGAGCGAACAGTTGTGGCTGATACAGACTCCGGCCCCCTCGATACCTGGATTATGAGGCGTGACGCAAGTGAGACTTTGAATGCACTCCACGCTGAACTAGAACGGTTGGGCGATGAAAAGACTTCATTGACTCAACGTCTCCGTGATTCGGTCGATTCGTCAGCTTTGAGCCTTAAATGGACACCAGGGTTGGGCCACATCTGCCACGTCAAAGGGGTAAAGATATCCCAAAAATCCCTGGAAGACTTGGGGGTCACTCGAAATGTCTCATCGACCAAATCTACCCGGTCGTTCTATTTACCGGCCTGGACAGAGCTAGGAGTCAAAATGGACCACGTGAAGATTAGGATCCGCCAAGAGGAGCAAACGATCTTTGATCGTCTGCGCCGTGAGGTGATACTGAACCTTGTCAAAATTCGCCGGAACGCAGCAGTCATGGATGAGTTGGACGTGGCGTGTTCATTTGCAACTCTCGCCCAGGAACAACAAATGGTACGGCCGATTCTCAACGACGGCACCTGTCATAAGATCGTCGCTGGAAGACATCCCACGGTCAAGTTGGGTCTCGAGGAACAAGGACGATCGTTCGTCAGCAATGATTGCTTCCTGGGTGATTCCGAGCGGATCTGGCTCATTACTGGTCCCAACATGGCAGGCAAAAGCACCTTTTTGCGCCAAAATGCTTTAATCACAATCCTCGCACAAGTCGGATCTTTCGTACCCGCGGCTTATGCTGAGATCGGTATCGTCGATCAGATCTTCAGCCGAATCGGTGCAGCGGACGACCTCTTCCGTGACCAGTCGACGTTCATGGTGGAGATGTTGGAAACAGCTACTATTCTCAAACAAGCCACACCCAAGTCGTTTGTGATTATGGATGAAGTGGGCCGAGGCACAACCCCCGAAGATGGCACGGCTGTTAGCTTTGCGTGTCTGCATCATTTACACAATCACAACCAGTCCCGAGTGCTTTTTGCTACTCATTTCCATGCTCTTGCGGACATGACAGAGGACTTCGAGAAATTGGCGAGATACTGCACGGATGTGAAAGACATGGCTTCAGGTGCCTTCTCTTTCGTCCACCGGCTACGGAAAGGTGTCAATCGCCAGTCTCATGCTCTGAAGGTTGCCCAGCTGGCTGGTTTGCCCAAAGAGACCCTCGAGCTGGCTACGCGGGTCCGCCAGGAAATGAGGGATGCACTTCCACCACGGGTTGCTGATGAAGATCAACCTTAGCCTCAGCGTCATTGAATGTTGTGGTTAATATGTACTTCAAGGCACTATGTATGATATTTATGTACAGTATTTCGGCTTCTCTTGTTAAAGATACCACCAAATCATAAAGCAAGGCTGGCAAATGCCTCGCATCTATTTTCAATGCCAACTGTCAGAATCTTCGGTTTCAACCCAGACCCCAACACTTGCGGATGTTTCGTAGATATGCATCTACAGGTCAGAGCTTAGCCGACCACAGCCTCGGACCCTTCTCAACCCGACCAAGTTGTCCCTTCCGACCAAGATCAACAACCACACCCTCTCCAAACGCAGCCTCTTGACAATCCTCATCCCCAACCCCATTAACAAACTGCACAACAACAAAATCAACCCTCCTACGGCCCAAAACCACCATAGGCGCATGCCACGTTCCAACACCATAAGTAACAGCCTGACCACCACGCGCCACAAACGCCTTAATATTATTCAGATCCGGCGGGTCACGAATAGTGACCGTCTCGCCCGCCTCATTCTTCGCGGTAGCAGTCTTTCCCTTCAAAGTGGGCGCAACAACGACTAAAAACAGCGGCTCTTCCTCACCATCCCCGACCTTCGAATGGGCCGACAGATCAACGGGAATGAAAGTCTGATTCGTAAACGGATGGCGCTCAAGGATCCGCACATCAAAGACCTCCCTATCAGACAGCTGGGGGCCGGTGCTGACAGTGCGCAGATTGCGTGGGAAGCAGCAGAACATGGTCATGCGTGCCTCAGAGGGCTGCCCGCTTGGACAGGCATTGGTGTAGCGGTCGAGGAGCGGGGAGATGGGACTGTACTTGAGCGCGGAGTTTTGGTTCGCCAGGACCGGGGTTGGGTCGTGTGGCGGTAGGGATGATGGTTGAGGGGCGATGTTTAATTCTCTTGGTAATGGGGACACCACTGCTGTACCGAATTGTGCAAAGTTCTTCGGTGTAAGCGGCACCGGGGTGAGCGTGACTGTCGGGTTGGTTGAGAGGATCGGCGCCATGGTGAGCTTTTAGTTGTCTCGCGGTGTGTATGGATGTGTGTGTTGGTCAATCGCTTGGTGTCCGCCACGTCTTTAGCGTGCCGCTCTACCGCTCTATGAGAGAGGAAGGAAAAAAAGAAGAGAAATTGGATTGGATGTGGTTTATGAAGCTAATGCGGAGATGTCGGCGTCCTCCGGTGATAAGATAAGCGGCCGGGACCGGGGAAGTATAGGATTTGTTCATTTTTATATTCATTTTATAAAGAACGTTACACGGAGAACTACATAAAGGCTGCTTGGATTACTTTTACGGTGCTTGTGTGCTCATGTCAAGCAAGTCATAAGCTCTTCAGGGTGTTGCCGCTTAGCTCTGCGTCCAAGCTTGGAGAAAACGCCAGTTGCTGACGACAAAATTAAAACTGGTCCTTGCACAAAACGGGAACGGGAACTGTTCCCAAGTTGGTTCCAATATCCTGGCACTGAAGTCCGTGCTGAGGACCTTTGGGATAGTACAATAATGAGTTGGTACCCAGATAGACATAGTACGTGGGATGTAACATAGCGCGGGGAAACTCAATATTGTCTTATGGATGTTTCTTTCACCGTTCATATACATACATTTAGCCATGGGGATGACATTGATTCGCTCTTGAATCTAACACTGTCGGTCTGGGAGACATAAATGCGTTGTAGATGTACATGTACTCTGCAGCCCTGGAGTGACCCGGCTAGCACGGGTAGATCTAAAAGATCTGAGACAGCCAATCTATAGACAGGATATTTCCATATGGTTCGCACGCTAGCCGCAAGGCAACCACTGCTGGTAGTTAGTTTTATAAACTTGACCGTGTTTGCTCCTCGATGAGGCTCTCCGTACTGCGAAATAATACACTGGGCCGATATTACCTGCACATACTTAACACTGGCCAATGATTTAAATATTCGATCCCTCAATGACATCCGCAAAATGACGGCGTTAATAGCTATTGGTCCATTGGGTCCGTTTCTCCGGGACTGATACCTAATCCAGTGCAATATAGAATTCGATGATGTTCACACACCGGTGTTTGAAAGCGAACACGGTGACATTGAACTCTTTGTCTTGGTTAATGCTATATGAAAGACTTGGATATAAATCAACTGTTATTTCCTCTCCAGAGCTCAGCGCACTCTACCCTCCTTCTGATACTTGAAACGGCTTACTCGTTTTTAACTGTACTTGGAATACTGTGAGCCTATTCCAAGTGCTAGAGTAACTATACCGATTCTAGCAACAATGGATTCTTCGAATCAGTCTTCCCCCCAACAAACCTCTACACAAACTTCTACGCCCAACACGGGCACTTCAAATGCTGCCGTTGCAAGCTCATCCACTCCTCTTACAAGCTCTAACTATACCTACTCCGAACAGAAATTAAGGTAAGACCGATATTTGATATCTGGCCTATCCCAATTTGAGTATAACCAGCTAACGCAAACACGATAACTCAAATAGTGACGACGAGGAATTCAAACGAAATACCAACTACATGGGCGGTTGGATCCAAAACCTCAACCACCCAGATCAATTTTCATTGCCTAAGTCCTGAGTGAACAATCAAGTCCACCCAGCGTTGACTCCACGAGCATATCAACAATGCGGCTACTTGAGGGGTGTGAGAACGATACGTGCAGGGAATAGTGAGCTGGTTCGTGTTTATGATGCATTGGTTTGTCCATAAACCCAATCATGCATCTGAACTCCGAGCATTCCCGAGATTGACAGTTTCATTCTGCCTATGACGCCTATTTGGGGAAGGACGCACTAATGCATGTATACTTGGAGTTGGGAGGCCTAGCGAGGGGTCAGGACAGAACTGGGACCGATGGTACGAACATACGACATGGCTTTTATTTTATTTTTCTTGTTTGGTCTTTTCCTTTTATCATTACTCTGGACGAAAAACATGTGATAGGAAGAAAATTGAGGGGGAGACTGACTAGGGTATGCAGCCATTACTCGTGCATGATATGCCAGCAGAACGGCAGATGGCAACATTTCCCGGAGATCCGACGCTTTGGGAATGGAATTCAAGCCCAAAAAGGGAATTTGATGTTTTAGCCGACGGACTATGTGTTGTCGATGTCGACTTGGTATACTGATGCGGCGCTTTTCCCCTCTTTTCTTACCTCGGACATTTAGCCTCCGGGTTTGCTGTTAAAATGTTAATATCACGCGTTATGGTGGTGCAGGTCACCAACTTATTTGACTGGACTTGAATCGTTAAACATGCATGTACATGTAACATCAAGTCGCATCCTTAATGCAGCCGTGCCCAAACTGGAATGACGCGTATGCGCAAGATTACGGGATTTAACATCATAACGGAGTCAGATACAGCAAGGATGACATGGCCAAGAACTGCTAGCTAGCTCATGGCTTACTTTAATAGGGCTTGGAAGCCCTTGGCACGTATGAAGCTCTATACCCGATGCCACTTTACGCGTAATGGATAATCATTCATCCCCAGAATATTCTAGTAGATACACGTCTCGCCAGAGAGATTGTACCATTATTTATATGGCCCCATGAGGAAATAGGCTATCTACTTGCAGTGGATCTTTAATATGAGGTTGTAGTAGAGGCAATGCTCGGGAATGATAGAATCCAAATGTGAAATAATATAAAAAAGCAATGAGTAACCCAATATTCGAAAATTCAAGAGACTACATATTAGGTTCCATGGGGCATTTGCATAAAAGGCAAGTAGCGACATATCAACAGAAGTTGATAGATTAAGTCGATTAATGGATGAAACTGTTGAGCGTAGGTATCTAAGCATTTGAGAGGGAAAAGAAAAGTAGGATTGATTTGCCACAAAGGTGGTCCACGGCGCCAGGTGTCCAACGAATGTTATGTGGAGTGCGATGCTTTCTGTGTGGTTTATGCCCTGATTGAGATCTGGTAGTGCCTCCTGTACAGCCCTGAAAGTGGTCACAGGCTTTGTCCTTTCAGGCATCGTTAACTGAGAACTGATGGTGGTGATGGTGAGGTGGTGTTTAACTTGAATACACTAGGCTGGTGTTTACACCACACTTTGCAGACCACCCTGCAGAGAGTATCCAGCCAGGGCCTTGTCCCTGCATTTGAACTGTCTCTGCCATTCCAAGGATATCACGGTACTGGAAGACCGATCCCATCAGCATCCATTGTTTAGTCTCTTGCGAGAGTAAGGTTGAAAATAGGTGTTTGATGGCTTGTACCCACGTCTCGGCAGCTATATCTACAACCTCGTGACACTGGACGAAATCGGTGACCACAGCGATTTCACTAAGCCTCTGTGGGGACAATACCCAGGAAACATCTCGCAGACCATGTATCAGCCGTGGCACTATCGTATATCTGGCTTGCAGATAGTACCGGGAAGCTCGACAGACCCATTCCTAAAATTTATGTCCTTTAGGCCAGCGACTTTGTAGTACCGTCTTGAATAAGGCAAAGCTAGCTTGTGGTGTTTAAAAAAGACCTGGAACCGATCAGTGGACCCCCCGATGCAGCCTATGGACTTGCTGATAAGAACAGCACCTGGTGTATGGAGAATGATATCTCCATCGGGATAACATGGATCGGGGACAAGCTGGTTGACTTAGGCTAACAGAACTAGGGGCATGACCCTAGGATGAGGCTATAGGTGGTATTGGAATGCTGTCAGTAGAGCCAGGCCGAGGTACCTGTGATAAGGATATAAGAGATATGTGAGAGAGTGTGACAAAGATATGGGATGCTTCCACTTATAATTCCAATTTTCTTCTGTAGTTAGTTATACCTCATCTACCTATCATCTTGAAATATCAAGATGTCAAAGACCTTGGGGAGGTGTAGCAACTAGAAGCTGATCCATATAATGTTTTTGATCCACCTCTCCAGCTTCTCTATATTTTCCTATGATGCTCATCCTTCATCCACTTTGAGACCTTCACCTATACTGCTTGTTTTCGAATCAGTCATATCCCTCACTTCTGATATCCTTTGAAAGGTAGGATAATCGTCACTCTAAAGCGGTGAATTCGGAATCAAACGTTGACTCCGTAAATGATCCACCGGTCCCTCGACTTTGTTTACACCTCCTCAAGACATAATCCTGACTTTATTCATAGATCTCTGCTACTCCCTCTGCATTCTCTTTGCCTCTATCTGACTTTAGATGTCAACATCGTCTACATCTACGGCTTCGGAGCAGGATCAGGACCATAAACCCACATCGACTGAATTGACAGAAATGCATACCCACCAAGTTGATCCAGATGGAGATATCATTCTCTTCACACCGGCAACCTTAGAAACTTCCTTAGTCGACGTCACCGAAGGCAATGTGCCTAGAGAGCACACTCGCTTTCAAGTCTCGTCGAAGCACCTCACACTTGCTTCAGATTATTTCAAGCGGATGCTAAAAGCGTGCTGGGCTGAAGGGGTTGCTCTTTCGACAAATGGGTCCGTAGAGATTCCCGTCAACGACTGCAAACCAGAAATTCTTCTGATCATTTTGAACATTATTCATGGACGTTCACGACAAGTCCCTCGAAAGTTGTCTCTACCGCAATTGACCGATATCGCCGTGGCCACCGACTTCTTCCAATGCCACGAGGCACTCGAGTTGTTTGCTGGTACTTGGATTCAAGACCTTAAGCCGCTTATTTTGTCCTCGTTCTCAGAAGATACAAAAAAGTGGATGATGATCGCCTGGGTCTTCAAGTCCAATGATATTCTTCGAGAGACAGAAACAATTGCCATGCAGCAAGGAACAGGTCCCTTTCATACAAGCAATCTACCGATTCCAAAAAGCATTAAAGGTGTGTTGGTGAAAACCAATGTTTGATTGATCTTGAGATCTAACTAACTACGTGGTACTAGACAAAATCGATCAAGCCAGACAAAAATACATAGAATTGCTCCAAGAAAAGATTGGAGAACGGATTGAAACCCTGTTGAACAGCCCGGCTGCGAAGAAAAAGTCTTGTTGTGCCCCCGGGTGTGATGCAAAACACCTTGGTCTTGTCCTTCGCGAACTGACCGAAAACAAGATATCTTACTCAGCCAGCGTACCTTCGCTTTCATACAAGCCTTGCTCCCCCTTTTTCACAGTCTGCCTTGGAAATGTCAGTCCTAGAACCATCATCTTTATGGTCGAATGTGGGAGATCGAACGGCCGGGCCTATTGTGCTCCCGGTAAGCCTTGTGAAAACTACCGCGACAGCCTTTTCGGAAATGATGCTGCACGCGAAGCACGGAAACTTCCAACTTCGGGATAGGAATCCGAGATTTCTTCCATGTCATTTATCGACCGCGGTCAATCCATTAACATCAAATTATCTCTATTTCTCTGTTACACCCATAGACATCCAACCCCGTACAACCAGTTTTCAAGTCTGTTGAAGTCTGGATGCTTGAGCTGTGCTTTTACTTGCGAAGGAAGGGGATGTGAAATCGCGCATTCTACATCAATTCCTAGGGGAATGGGCTCATGAGCCCCCGAACTACAAGACCTGCGTGTGCTGAAGATCACTGGCAGCATGCACTCCTACCAAAGGGCACACAGGTACCGTGACATGCCTCAAGTTGCATAGCAAGTACCTTATCTCTGGTGGTTCTGATCGGGAGGCTCGCGTCTGGGACATTGAAACCGGCGAATGCAACTAGGTGCTCGGAGGCCACGCGAAGGGATGGGTGATGAGCGTCTCACTAGTCCAATAGTAAGTTGCCCCAGCTGAGTTTATTAGAACCACAAGCCTAAATAATCCGAACTCTTGCTGCAGGATATTGCGCCATCTGTAGGCTGTTTTATTGGTAGCCGAATAACAAAGATGTTGCATTATATATCTATTTCTACCCATTCGTAAACAGTAGATTCGCTAAATGGAAAGTCAATAAGCATTAGCGTACCCAAGGACTAGATGGATTCTCTTGTGCCTATATACAAAGTTCAGTCTGCAAATATGTCTATCAAGGGCGCGGTTCAAGGCCAAAATAAGATCCCAGGTACGATTTCTATATGTTAGTATAAGACCTGGGGATGGAGTTGACTATGAACGACAGTTATTCTAAAACCTACATAGTTATCTATGTAGGTAAACTCCGAATCATACTCATTGAAACAGAGGGCTTTCTATGACTACAAACAACTCAAAAGTATGTGCATTGGTGGCCTGGTAGCGGATACTGAGATCCGTCCACATAACCCATTCCATATCACCCATTCCAGATATCCATGGATGGTATACTTGGATATTGTAGACAAGTCCCGGGAGCTACCATAGCAACGGCACCATCGTAATGACGACTATATTTCACGTCTGAAAGTGAAGGACAACAGTAATCAATACACCGGTTCAGCAATATTCTTCAAGAGATGATAGAATATCTCCGAGTAACATATTGTTTTGCTCTTCAGCGGCGCGTGCATCACCATGGTGTATTGGGGAGCGTTTGCAGTCACAGCGGTTGCTCAAAAGTCTGGGAGTGTTTCGACAATCTCGGCTCACCACTTGACACTCGCTAATAGTAGGCCAGAATATATCAATATCCCTGGATTCTGCCGGTAACAGAGGAACGGACTCCCTCGGTATGAAAATTCAAAGATGTCGTAGCAAGTTCAGATCAAGTAGCATTCTCCCCTTTTGCGTCAAACCGTGCTTTCTTGGCTCGTCTTTTGATTTCTCGCTTAGACAAAGGCTTGTCAGCGTCCTCGGGGACAGGCTCGGAACTAATAGAAGCCTTCCTCTTGAGATTGTCCGCTCCAGTTTCTGGCTGCGCGGGTTCTTTGGTTTTTGGTGCAACCTTTTGCTTTGGCGCGGGTCCTTCAGGCTTAGCTTTCTCCCCGCCGTGGACGATATCCACTATGCCTCGCCAACTGGTTCGTCTCAATTTGGCCAAAGCGGTCACCTTCCGTGACTCTTCGCAGACTGCTTCCTTTCCACGCTCTTGTGATAAACCCCAGACACAGGCAAGATTGATCACGTCCCACGGGGCTCGTAGACTCAAAGCTCTTCTTGCTTCGCTAGACACAATGATCCCTCGACCGCGTGTCGCGCGGATCAAGGATGTTGCATTCCCAATGAGGTTTCTTCGCGCATCAAGTCCACTCCCCGTGATCCCTGGCCCATAGCATATTTCTATACGGATTCCACGTGAGATTGCCGCGGACAGCATCTTGAATTTGAAGTGGTATGGAAGTCGCACCGAGAGATCCACAGAGATCACGTCGCATTCCAAGTTGGTGCACGCATTTAGAAGTGACTTTTCATTTGTGGGACGGAGAGCAACAAGGTCGTACGCTTGACTCAGGGCGGCTAGGCGCTGATTCTGCGCGGGGTCGGCCAGAGTCAGGTTCAACCGGGTCAGCAGTTGGAGGGATTTCGGCGCGTTTGTTGGAAGAGGAGGTGCAGCGAGAGTTGGCGGAAGCTTCCCGTTGATCGTTTGAGACAAGGCAACGGTAGTGTAACCAACTAAAAAGTCAGGTCAGTCCCTCATGTGCTCTTAACTGCCGGATCTTGTGCCGCAGAGCGCAATGAATGACTTACGTTCGGCGAGGAAATTCAGAGTGTGGGGCACCTCCGGGTCATCGGGGCTGTAAGGTACATTCAGGTCGTAAAACATGGTGGGTTTAAAAGAAGGCCAGCCCTGCCCGTGGGAATTGTTGCTTGACTTTCTCAGCGCTCTTGGTCACATCGAACTGTCCCAAAAAGGCAACCAGAAAATCTACCGGATTAACAGAGGATCCGTCTCTCTTCGCACTAACTGCTTTGGGTCGGGTCCCCACAAAACCTCTCTGATCCCGTGATCTCAGGCGGAACGGTTCTCATTCTACTGATCATATCACGACAATATCTCACTTCGTCCATCCCATTGCTCAAGGCCTCTTGCGAGCACTGCGTTTGGGCTGAATAGTCGCTGGGTCTGTTGCTACCTGTATCATCCGCCAACCTAATCCCCGGCCCCTCTCTCCGTCACACGGCCGCGCCCCTCGTGACCCCGCCGCACATCTCTCAATTGTGGGCGCACTCGGAAACCGCCTGTCATCGTCAAGATGGCGCGTGTCTATGCCGATGTCAACGAGCATATGCCTCGGTCCTACTGGGATTATGACAGTGTCAACATCTCTTGGGGTGTCCTTGAAAATTATGAAATCGTTCGCAAGATAGGTGAGAAATGATCAAATCCTGTCCTTATGCGGGATGTCGGAGATAGTTGCCGCAAGCTGTGAACTGCAGGTAGGATTTGAGAACAAACATTCTGACTATCTACTTCAGGTCGGGGAAAGTACTCCGAGGTTTTCGAGGGCATCAATGTCGTCAACTACCAGAAATGCGTTATCAAGGTCCTCAAGCCTGTCAAGAAGAAGAAGATCAAGCGTGAAATCAAGATTCTGCAGAACCTCGCGGGTGGACCCAATGTCGTGGCTTTGCTGGACGTTGTTCGCGACAACCAGAGCAAGACTCCTAGTCTGGTCTTCGAGGCTATCAATAACACCGACTTCCGCACACTGTACCCCCGCTTTTCTGATTACGATGTTCGCTTCTACGTTTTCGAGCTGCTTAAGGCGCTGGACTTCTGTCACAGCAAGGGCATCATGCATCGGGATGTGAAGCCCCACAATGTCATGATTGATCATGAGAAGCGCAAGGTTAGTGGACTTGTCAATTGGTTGTGGTGGAAAAGTATGGTACTAACATATCATAGCTTCGTCTGATCGATTGGGGTCTGGCTGAGTTCTACCACAAGGGCACAGAATACAACGTCCGCGTTGCATCTCGCTATTTCAAGGGCCCCGAGCTGCTGGTTGATTTCCAGGAATACGACTATTCTCTGGATATGTGGTCCCTGGGTGCTATGTTCGCATCCATGATCTTCCGTAAGGAGCCTTTCTTCCACGGAGGTAGCAATACGGACCAGTTGGTCAAGATCGCCAAGGTTCTTGGCACCGAGGAGCTCTTTGAGTACTTGGACAAGTACGACATTGAACTGGACCCGCAATACGACGACATCCTCTCCCGTTTCCCCCGGAAGCCGTGGCACTCATTTGTGAACGCTGAGAACCAGCGTTTCATCAGTGACGAGGCCATTGACTTCCTTGACAAGCTTCTGCGCTACGACCATGCTGTAAGTTGTTCTAACATCTGTATAAGGTCCCCATACTGACCTATCTTGAAGGACCGTTTGACTGCTCAGGAGGCCATGGCACACGCATACTTTGACCCAGTGCGCGCCGATGCAGCGGCCCTTAGCCACAACAATGTGACACTGCCCTGAATCCCTCCCGCATGAACTGTCGATGATCACGGCTCTGATCTCCTTGCTGCGATGCACGGTTTCGAAGTCCTCCGCACTCTGTCGTCAAGATTGCGTCGGGCATCACGACAATTACGTACCTTTTGCATTTGAAATATTCCGATATGAACGGCACAACGATGATCGAAAAACATGAAATGGCCTTGGTCTTCGTACTCCCTGCTCCTCTTTCTCACCCGCCTTTCGAATGATGGGCTGCGGCAAACGATCAAATCCTGAATGAAGACGACTTTGATGACAAGACATCATGACATTTAATTTGCTGGGTCCCTCCAAGCCTCTTATCGCCTAGGTCGTTTGGCATGTCAATGAGCGTGATAAACCAACGTCTTAGATGGGGAAATCACTCTTCTTTTTCATCTTTTCCTATTTGTATAGCGCTGCCCATGGGTTTCCTCAATTGATCTCTCCCTTGTTAATTGAATTGGTGTTTTGGCCTTTCTGCTGGGTGCTTCGTTTTTCAAGGGATGCTTTTTCCTAAGACAACCCATTGCATTTTCTTAACGCTTCCATATTTATGAATGAAACATTGGACGAAATTCTCAAAAAAAAAAGGATGAAGAACCCCTAGAATTATATGGATTGATTGAACATCGTAGGTAGGGTTCTATATATGAGGTTCTATACATGACCCGTACAATATGGGACAACCCATCTACAGAATGGTATGATATACATGGACTCGGGACCAGACTAACAAAAACTGATACCAAGTATAAATAATCCAAGTATATAATCCCAATCTTCCAAATCTTGTTCTTATAGATGTAGCCTCAGATCACCCGTTGGCTCCGGCGTATCACGTGAGGATTATCGCTCGCAATGTCTTTCTGGCCGAACAAATAAAAGAAGAGATGAATTGCAAGCAAAGAACGTCCGAAAAAAGGAACATAAGATACCCAATAATACCTAATACCCCAATGAGTGTTGACTGCCACATAAACGCGCTTCATTGAGCCCGCCGACTCCACCGAACCTCCCACCAAGCCCCGCGCTCTCATTCGTTCATTCAGCGTGGGAAATTTAATTGCCCGCATTTCGCACAACCACCCCTCCTTATACTTCTCCATCTCTCAAGATACTTATCCGGCGATTCGTGGCGCGATCGGCGCCTTGGAGATTTACTCCTCAATATCGTGCATTCTCAAGGATGGCTCAAAACTCTGCCTCCCAAACCCCCAGTGAGTTTCATGACTCATTCTCGGATGTCGCAGAAGCTTATAGTGAACAGCGGGTGAGCCCACGGCTCCTGTGACCAGCGCACCTCCCCAGACCGCCGATACCACCGCAAAGGATCCCCAGGGTCAGCAGGACGGACCTGCTGGAGCTCCCAAGGTGAAGACCGAGAAGGAGTGTATGTTGCCATCAAAATCTATACGGGGAACCTTTCTCGGAAATCGTTGTTATATCATGAGCATTTGCTGATACTTTTGGTGATTCCTAGTGGAAAGGGAGCGCAAGAAGGCCGAAAAGAACAAGAAGTTCGAAGAGAAGCAGGCGGCCAAGGCCAAGGCTGCCGCCAGCAAGGCCGCAGCTCCCAAGGTCGAGAAGAAGGCGAAACCCGAGAAGGACAAGACCGCCGATGCCTACGACCCCGTTGCCATTGAGACCGGTCGTCTCGAATGGTGGGAGGAGCGTGATCTCTTCAAGCCCGAGTTCGGACCTGATGGCAAGGTCAAGCCGGAAGGCTCCTTCGTCATCCCCATTCCCCCTCCCAATGTTACCGGTTCTCTCCACATGGGCCATGCCCTCACCAACGCTCTCCAGGATACTATGATTCGGTGGCAAAGAATGAAGGGCAAGACTACCCTGTGGCTTCCTGGAATGGACCACGCCGGTATCTCGACCCAGAGTGTCGTCGAGAAGATGTTGTGGAAGAAGGAGAAGAAGTCCCGCCACGACATTGGCCGAGAGGCCATGGTCAACTTGATCTGGGATTGGAAGGATGAATACCACAAGAACATCAAGAATGCCCTGCGCAGACTCGGTGGTTCGTTCGACTGGAGCCGTGAGGCCTTCACCATGGACCCCAACCTATCAGCTGCTGTGACCGAGACCTTCGTTCGCCTCCACGAGGAGGGTATCATCTACCGTGCCAACCGCCTGGTCAACTGGTGTGTGGCTCTGAACACCTCCTTGTCCAACCTCGAGGTCGAGAACAAGGAGATCGAGGGCCGGACGCTTCTCGACGTGCCTGGCTACGACAAGAAGGTCGAGTTCGGTGTCCTGACTCACTTCTGCTACGAGATTGACGGAACCACTGAGCGCATCGAAATTGCTACCACTCGTCCCGAGACCATGGTTGGTGATACTGGTATTGCCGTCCACCCCGACGACAAGCGCTACCAGCACCTGATCGGCAAGAGCGCTCGCCATCCGTTCTTGGATCGTCTGCTCCCTATCGTTGCTGATCCCGAAGTCGAGCCCGAATTCGGTACTGGTGCGGTCAAGATCACTCCTGCCCACGATTTCAACGATTTCAACCGCGGTAAGGCCCACAACCTGGAGTTCATCTCTGTCATGAACGACGATGGTACGTTCAACAAGCACGCTGGTCCCTTTGCTGGCATGAAGCGCTTCGATGCCCGTTACAAGGTCATCGAGGACCTTAAGGAGAAGGGTCTGTACGTGAAGTGGGAGCACAACCCCATGAAGGTGCCTCGTTGCGCCAAGTCCAACGATGTCATTGAGCCTATCATGAAGCCGCAATGGTGGATGAAGATGGAAAGCCTGGTTCAGCCTGCCATTGATGCAGTTGAGAAAGGCGATATCGTTATCCGCCCCGAGTCCGCCGAGAAGAGCTACTTCCGCTGGATGCGCAACTTGAATGATTGGTGTCTTTCCCGTCAGCTCTGGTGGGGACACCAGGCTCCTGCTTACTTCGTCAAGATTGAAGGCGAGGATAGCGATGACAGTGACGGTAACCTCTGGGTCACTGGCCGTACCGAGGAAGATGCTCGCAAGAAGGCCGAGGAGAAGTTCCCCGGTAAGAAGTTCTCTCTGGTCCGTGATCCCGATGTTCTCGACACTTGGTTCTCTTCTGGCCTATGGCCCTTCTCTACTCTGGGCTGGCCCCGCAAGACCCATGACTTCGAGAACCTGTACCCTACCTCCGTTCTGGAGACCGGTTGGGATATTCTCTTCTTCTGGGTTGCCCGTATGATCATGCTTGGTCTCAAGATGACTGGTCAGGTTCCCTTCCGCGAGGTCTACTGCCACTCACTCATCAGAGATTCTGACGGCCGCAAGATGTCCAAGTCTCTGGGCAACGTTATCGATCCTATCGATGTCATGGAGGGTATTCAGCTGCAGAGTCTTCACGACAAGCTGCAGTTGGGTAACATCGCCGATAAGGAGATTGCTGCTGCTACCAGGTACCAGAAGAAGGCCTTCCCCAAGGGTATCCCCGAGTGTGGTGCCGACGCTCTCCGCTTCGCCCTTGTCTCTTACACCACTGGTGGTAGGTTTCGTCTCATGTCCCGACTTGATTCTATTTGCTAATCATGATTTGCAGGAGGTGATATCGCTTTCGATATCCAGGTCATTCACGGCTACCGTAAGTTCTGTAACAAGATCTACCAGGCCACCAAGTTCGTCCTCGGCAAGCTGGGCGATGACTTCAAACCCCAGGCTGGTGTTAAGAAGACTGGTAATGAATCTCTTTCCGAGCGCTGGATTCTGCACAAGTTCAACACCGCCGCTAAGGAGATGAACGAGGTTCTTGAGCAGCGTGATTTCTCCAACTCTGCCCAGATTTCCTACCAGTACTGGTACTCCCAGCTGTGTGATGTGTTCCTCGAGAATTCCAAGTACCTGCTGGCGGACGATGCCTCGGCCGAGACCAAGGAGTCTGCCAAGCAGACCCTCTACACTGCTCTCGAGGGTGCCCTGACCCTGATCCACCCCATCATGCCGTTTGTCACTGAGCACCTGTGGCAACGTCTGCCCCGCCGCGCGGGCGATGAGACCATCTCGATCATGAAGGCCAAGTACCCCGAGTACGTCGCCGAGTTCGACGACCCCACCGCCGCCAAGGCCTACGAGCTCATCCTCAACACCTCCAAGGCCATCCGCTCGATCCTGTCCCAGTACGACGTTAAGACCCAGGGCGACATCATCATCCAGACCTACGACGCTACCAGCCAAAAGACCGTCTCTGAGGAGATGACCACCATCAAGTCTCTGGGTGGTAAGACCCTCGGCGAGCTGTCCCACCTCGGCCCGGAGAACAAGACCCCTCCCTCTGGCTGCGTGGTGGCTGCTGTCGGTGCCGAGGCTGCTGTCTACCTCCGCGTCTCCAAGGAAGTTGCCTTGGAGCAGGAGGAGAAGGCCAAGGCTAGCCTTGACAAGGCCCGCGAGACTGTTCGCAGGTCCCAGGGTATCATCAACGGCCCTGGCTGGAAGGAGAAGGTCAAGGCTGAGGTCCGTGAGCAGGAGGAGAAGCGTCTGCGTGATGCTGAGGGCGAGGCTGCCCGTCTCGAGGAGCAGATTAAGGAGTTTGAGAAGCTGCGCTTGGAGTAAATTGTCTGTTGGATAGATTTAAACAAAATATATCAATTGATTCCCTTTTTTCAAGTTGTGATTTTCAATGTAGATTTATCCCTAGATAAATATATATATATTTTTTTCCCATGCATCCATGCAGCAATATATATCAGACGACATAGCAGCATTAATATATACAACTAGAACATACAATCCTAAAAACACATACAAACAATTTTTCCTGGGGAGCAAAAATACCCCCGTATCTGCTGATAGTTTGTTTATCTAGAGACAAAAAAAAAAGAGTGAAAGAAAGGAAATTCCATGTTGGATATTAAACCGAATAAAAAGAAGTACCTTTGCTAATATTTAACTAGCAAAAATACCAAAAATAGTTTCCCTGGGAATCGAACCCAGAACCTTTCCGGAACATCTGCTAATCGCATTTGTTAACGGAAAATCATAACCGCTAGACCAGGAAACTGCTTGATGGAAAGGATAGCCATTATTGACATTATGAGGCTAAATCAATTGAGATTGTTAAGTGCCAAACAGTCGAAGCCCGATGTACTTTATGCTGTGTGCTGGGAATTATGATAAATTTGTTGAAATCCATTCCGTCCGAGGACGCATTGCAGCCGTCGTCTTCTTGTTCTCGCTGTATTGTTGGCAGATTTCCTTTTATTGGCCACATTGGGAGCGAGACCCAACGAGGAAAGGGGATATAAATGAAGCAAAGTGCATACCTTTAGTAAAAATGTTCCTGTTTATAACTATTCTCCTATGTGCTCCTCATCTCGACCATACATATATGTACAGTTGACTTTCTGTCACTCCACTTAATTAATCAACTTTGGGAACTCGCAACCAAAATCGCTGAACAGTCTATCCACCAACTATATGAACATGTAAACGCAAAAATATATAGAAAGCAACGCAGTCTATCTGTCTTATATGTCAAGAGGCTTTGCCACTCGAATTCCTCCAAAGATTCAACGTAAGCCGGTCAATATAGAATTTAAACATATCCACTCGCACGAAATTTGTCAAGTGTCGGCATCTTCCTCAGTATCCTGCGATATCCCATTTCCCGGGTGGGAATTGCGCCTTCTCACCTGCTCTTTGTGAGTCCATAGATACACGCTGACGGTAATGATCGCCAAGATGATTGTAGCAACAACATAGATCCAGAATTGCTTAGATATTCTGAATTCCTCGGTTGTCCCATCGTCAAACTTGAACAAGTTCATCCCGAAAATAGACTATTAAGTGGTGAGAACAAATTTTTTTGGGGGGTCTTGGGATACTTACCGACACAAGGCTTGCAGGTAAGTATATAAGGGTCAATATAGTGACCACCTTGACCGTTGCATTGTCATCAAAGCTTTTAGTTCCAAGTTCGAGCAGCTGTTGATTTGCGTTGAGCATGCGGTTGTTTAATTCAACCATTCGGTTGTTTAGGTCTAGCATCTGGTTGGTCATCCTGAAATCCAACCCTAATGTAGTCTGCATGCCTATCAGCAAGGGGCTTAGTTGCTATATCCTGGCGGTTGTTGCTTACCATGTTTAAGATATCCTTGACCTTCTCCTTTAGGACTTCTACCCCAACAACGAGTCCCTCGACACGATCTTTGTGGTATGCCACACACGTGGCAAGTTGTCGAAAGCCATTGTCTGCAGCGGTACACTGTGAGCCCAGAATACTGCTCAAATAACCTAGTTTCGTGAGAGTTTCCAATAGGACCCTCAATCTGTATGAAGTGGGCAAGAGAAGGTCGCGTGTGTTGTGAATGGCTGTTAAGTTGCTGTCACCTCCGGCGGTCAAAAAGTGGTCGATATTTCTCAAGATAAAGCCCAGAGATCTGTCACTCTAAAATGCAAGTCAGACAAGCCGAGCGGCAAATATTGCGGACACAGATACTGACATGTCTATCCACGTCATAACCTAGACGGTTAACATAGGAGCGCCAATTATGTAGACAAGAAGAGAACGCAGAAGAATGAAGTGCAAGCCACGCATGATCTGAGCGCAGCCCCTGCTGAGACAGTGCGGCATATTGCTCAATTTCTTTCTGCATGGGTGTGTCACGGCCGACATGGAAGAAGACCCAGAGATTTTCAAGGTTGTTAGGATCATGGTGGTGGAAAACACCCATTTGGCGCATAGTCCAGTCCTCAGCTCCCACCGGCGTCGGGAATGTGAGTCTGTAAGAAATATCTAAAATATGGCTTAGGTTCTGTGAGTATAACGGTTAAGGTCTGGAGAATAGCCTACCTTGGATACCATTCTCTCCACTTTGTACTTTCATTGCCCCTTCACCTACAGCTGCACTCGTGGGTTTGTCTCCGAATGTCGAAGTCAAGTCCCATAATTCATCGCCAATCTTATATGCATCCTTGAGCATCTGGAGAGCATCCTTTGAGATCTGAAGTGGCGTGATTGATGACTTGGAGTGTATTGAGCTGGATCCCACAGAAATCAGAGTAAGCCAAGCTGGAGGAATCTATAAATGAATATAAGAATCTTACACGATGCGTAATTTTGGAAGTGGTGCTGTTGAAATATGTTCTTGGAACAAGCCGTTGTCGTTGAAAACAGGAGCAATGAGTCTACCTGGTGTGTCAACTATAAGGTGCAAACGTCAGCACCGGTTCAGCTTTTTCAAATAATGCCAGACTGACCATGACTCTGGTAAAGAGAAATGCTGACCGGAGCATCGTGGAGACAAAATGTAGGATACATTGAATTGGTAACCATCTCCAATCTGGGCGCTGCAGAGAATTATCCCTTGGATTCAAGTAGACTTTGAGGAAAGACTTGAAGAATTATCGCTATGCAAGGTTACTGATACTTAAATATAAACTCCAAGTCGCCAAAGCAGCCTTGCAAAGGGAAAAGAAATAAAAAAAAGACGCCTTGCCCTGTCAAGCTTAGGGTTCATTGGTGCAGCGTAGGAAATCAGGCAATACATAGAGACGGTTCACGCCCGACTCATGACAATCTCGCACCCCTGAAATACAGACCATTAGAGAGCTGGGCTGCATTAATCACTAGCTGGAGGCTATGGATGAGATTTAATTTGCATAGGGTATATTCTCCTATTACGCCCACGCTGAAAATGGGGTCAGGAGGGCCGAGGTAGGGCACAGCCCCTTGGATCCTCTTAGGCCAAAATTACGATAATAGCTAAGCCGCAAGGCAGATTTTTACATAGTTTCATTTTAAAGAAAATAATTTGAATGCTGAAAATGAGTTCTAGAACCCTGGCATAGACCTTCTTCAGTTCCAGTTGACCCGTTCATCTTCGCAGAGGTCCCTATTCAAGCCAAATATCAGCAACTATCCAGACGGCTTTGAAAAATCTACGTACGCAATCTCATGCTAGAGTTAAAAAAATAATCGTTAGCAACAGGCAATCAATATTATCTTCAGACGGAAGACTTACCTCTTTAACTTCTCGTTTTGCTTGGAAAGTAATTAGGCCGCAAAAGTACTGCGAGATATGGTTGGTTTAGCCTTCACACTGAGCCTGTACGGGGGATATCATCGTAATGCTTACTACAACTTCGATTCTCCGCCCGAATATCTCATAAAGCCTATTCTCAAGCTTTGCACGGCTAATATAACCGCTTATTCCTTCTCTGAGCGTGGTGGAAACCAATTCAGTTTGTGGATAGCTTGAAGACATTTTGAGGCTATGTTTGGGAATTCGAGGCCAAGTCCGGAGTACATAGTGGATTAGGACCCAAGACCAGAAGTGGAAGATTTAATAGGATCAATAAGGATAGCGATCACATTGACAGCAGCACACAGTCGGGGTTTCCCGAAGAGCCCCTTCGTATAGCCCTTTGATGATTCCAAGGTCCTACCGTATCTTTAATTTGATTGACAGATGTCACCCGACGCCTGGCATCGGGTTAATTTCAATCAAGACCAACTAAGACCAACTGTGGCTGTGATGGTCAATCTCAGCCAATTATTATCTTTCCAGCCTGTCCCCCTATGCAAGCTCTGCCATAGCGTAGTCGATGCATGTTTGCTTTCTACGCGGCATACGCCCATAGGTGCGTATTGTCTGTTAATTTCACCCCTGCTCGTGAGGGGTAAATAGAAACAAAATCACCCGGGCTTTCGGGGATCTATTGACGTATGGCATGGTTTACTCCTCATGTCTAGCATTAACATGTGGGCAAGCCATATTTCGGCTTGAAAATCTCCGTAGAGTAAGATACCCCGAGAAAACATGGGGTAATTCTGGGGAAATCGACTATCAAAGACTAACATACCAACGCTTTCTTCCGCAGCTATCCGTAATTCAGCTTCTATATTTGTCGAAGTTCGTCCTAGGGCGAGCTTAGCGCAATTTATCATAGAGGGCTTTTGATGTTCGCTCGGAAGATGTCAGATCAACTGTCAAATCCACTGCGCCTTGGCGCTAAGATGATCAAAATCCATAGGAGAGGATATTTGCCCAGGTGAAAAGTAAGAGGCTCTTATAAAAACCCCTCAAACGTGTATTGACTCAGCAAGAGGATTTCTCACCTGGGCCCAGGATTCGTGCTTCTACTTGTCTTCTCACCAATTATTTCCTCTTGCTTTGCTGTACATTCTTTTTTCTAAGCCCTTTCGAACGTGCTGATTGGCAAGGCTGCAAGATGAGTGAAGAAGCGCAACCTTCGATCCCCCCAACGTAACACATGACCCTCCCAAGCCCTGTTTCTTGAAGCAACTTCTAATGGCTTTTGATCAATCAGAATAGACAACCCACTCGCCAACCAAGAACCCGCCCAATTAGAGGCCGAAGTCGAGGAATTTCATAAGCGTGTTAATCTCAACGGCGTCGTCGATTTGGAAATTCTTATCAGGGGCGCAAGGATAGCACAACAGCGATGGGGCGATGCTCCGCCCGGGTTCACCCCTGCGGAGTTCGAGGCTATAAAGAACGAGAATTCGAAGAGTTATCTGTCGTTCTTGCAAACTAGGGGTCTTCTCGTGACTGTCATGGCCACGGCTTGTGCGGCAATCACACAGTATGTCTATTCTGTTAGCCAATGGGGAGAATCTTTTGACAATTATAATAGGGGATGGCAACAATCAACAATCAATGCCAGCTCTCTTTTTTTAAAGTGGGATGTTGATTTTGGCCTCAATGATAAGCTTGTGATTGGATTCATCAATGCAGCTCCTTGGCTTTCGGGAAGTTTGATGTATGTGTGTCTCAACATCTTACTGTTTATACTCTAACAACTACAGAGGGACATGGTTGAGTGATCCGCTGCAAGAAAGGTTTGGAAGACGCCCCGCGCTCTTCATTTCTGCTGTTTTCTGTGTCGCTCTTGTGATAGGTAGTATTTGACCCTAAACCTTCCAAGGTTCCTTGACGACTGATCCCAATATTAAACAGGAACGGCTCGTTGCACTACTTGGAAGACACTACTCGTCTGCCGAGTACTTCTTGGTGTGGGAGTATGTTGATTATTTTTCTCTCATTTCCTATTCCCATCCCGTTTCTCGTTCTTACTATCTGACACCTTCTGATAGATCGGATCAAAAGCTTCTATAGCCCCTATATTTGCTGCCGAAGCAGCACCTGATAGACATCGAGGTAAAGTCTTGATGATGTGGCAACTTTTCGATGCACTGTACGTCCGAACTCTCTTCACAGGCCATTATCTAACTGTCATCTAGTGGAATATTTCTCGGTTTCTTATGCGCCCTAATTGTAATGGACAGTTGGAGAGTACTGCTCGCGACCGCGATAATCCCCGCCATCGTCCTTTTATTTTTGGTGTTTATGTGTCCCGAGTCGCCGCGATTTCTGATACAAAGGAATCGATATCCCGAGGCATACAAAAGCCTCCTTGAGCTCCGAGGAACACCCATTCAAGCTGCCCGGGATCTTTACTACATCCATGCACAGCTTCAGACAGAAGCTGTGACAGTGTGGGACCGTCACGAAGGGAACTCATGGTGGTCAGAGGGAGAACAGATCTATGCCTACCAAAAATGGATCAACAAAGGCAATTTCTTCAAGCGGATGATGTACCTAGCCACCGATAAACGAACTCGAAGAGCGTGCACGGTTGCTTCGATCGTGATGGCGTCACAACAACTATGTGGTGTAAGCTCTCTACACGTCTCGAATATTCTATGGTTGCACTTGACTGATGCCTGGTCTCCTCTAAACCGACAGATCAACGTTTTAACATTCTATTCCTCCTCGATTTTGCATCCTGGGCACGTTGACGCGGGGGAACCGAGTGAAGGCTTGTTTCCTAACGCCACGGCCGTCAAATGGTACAATTTCGGTACGTGATTATGAAAAGAATATCCTGACAAGACAAGGATCCAACTAATTCGAAACAAAAAGCCTTTGGCCTAGCCAATTTTCTGTTTACTTTTCCTGCATACATATACATTGACTTGCGTGGACGCCGACCTCTGCTACTTGTCTCATTTATTGGGATGTTTTTCAGTCTGGTCGCAGTTAGTGGCTTCTTCGAAATTGTAGACCATCAGACCCGGTTAATCCTGGTCTCAGTATTTACCAGTGTATTTTTTGTGTTCTTCTACTCAATTGGTGCTGGACCTATTCCTTTCACGCTGAGTGCCGAGGTGTTTCCTCTATGCGTGCGCGGTATATTGATCCTCTTCTTCACTTTGCTACTTTGCTATCACAGACTAACGAATGCCAGAGGTGGGAATGAGCTTCAGTGTCATGATCAATTTCCTTGGTCTTGGGCTCTTAGTACTTTTTGTGCCTGAGTTGACCAAGGCATTTGGGCGCGAGGCACATCTTCTCTTCTTCTTCTCGTGAGATTACCGTTTCCAATGTCTCATCCGCTTATATACTGACTATCAATATAGAGGCATGAACGTATTGGCACTCATCCTGATTTTCCTGCTGGTTAGTCTCTGTTTCTTCTATTCTACGCTTCATGCTAATATTCCAGGTCCCCGAAACGAAGGACGTGTCTCTAGAAAACATGAACTCGATATGTAAGGTTTCAGTGCTCACGCCAACTGAACTGTGCTGATAATATCATAGTCAACCGCACAACAAAAGAACAGGTTCTGATTCATGCTCCGTTCTTGGAACCCCTATACCCGAAGACATCATGCCAGGAAGACAGGGAGAGTACAACTCTGGGAAATATGACATGAAGTGAATATATTTGAGAATGTGAATATGCAGATGGTGTCTTTTGTCAATATTAATGAAAAGGAAATGTACATTCGCAGTCGAATCCTTCAAAATCGAACGACAGCGCTGGGAGGATATAAAACTGGAGGTAACGAAACAAACGAGAAATGAAAAATTGTACAGGAAAGTCAATGCCCCGGAACTGGATGTTCTCTCTTTACAATTTTGAGCAATTTTTTGATGTGATTCGAGGTTCCATGCGGTACGGAGTAGCCCACTGGAAGGGTTGCACCCGCACCGACAAGCGCCTTGACAACCAGGAGGTTATTTTGCATCACAGCAATTTCTAAAGGACTCATCTCCAAAGGGGTACCTGCGTCGTACGTCCTTTTTACACTCGCTCCTCCTTCTAAAAGTGCCTTGAACTTCCTTCCCCACAAAGAGTCTGGCTCCAAAGATGTATATGAACCGTTCAGCGCGAGGCGGATGTGCATCATCATCGGCGTCACGTATGCCACCGATTTTGGTAGATTCCCTCCACTATCGAGTGGCTTATCGGGCGGAAGCTGATCGAAGATCATCTTGTGCTTGAAAGCCCCGATGACGTCTTCTTTGGCGTGATTACCAAATTTCACCGCATAATGTAGGCAGTTCAGCTTTTGTTGTTGCACGCAGATTCTGTGGTCCGCACCCCGTTCCAGAAGTAATGAGATCACACCAGTGTGACCAAGGAAGGCCGCTTGCATGAGCGGAGTCTTATCATCGCACAGTTCATTCAGCAAAGTATTGGTGTCGGCGTTTGAATCAGGACCAATATAAGCATCGATCACAGCTTCCACAGTATCGACGTCGCCCTTGCAAATCGCAAGATAGAGTGGTGTTTTCCCTTTGGACGAAGGGGCGCGCACGTTCAAATTTCGATTGTGGAATGTTCGCTGATATTCGGAAAGTGCTCTGATCTTAGCAGGGTTGGTCACTTCAATAGCATGGATCAAAGGCCTTTCACCCTGGTCGCACTGTTCCACGTCAACATTTCCTCGTAGAGCTTGACGGACATTGTCGATGGTCCCAGACTTTATGACAGTGACAAGAACACCCACTCCTTCCACTGGTGCGGACGGGTGAAGTGGGTCGATACCGGGATCGGTTCCCTGGTAGGTCTCAGTACTGGCTGGGGAATGGATTGACATCCTTGATGATCCGCTTGAATGAAGTGCATGTAAATCGCTTCGAACTTCATGTGCCGATGAGCGTTGATGGTAATCTATCTGAAGCATTGAGCGAAGAAGCTTCTGCATTTTCTCAAGGAAACCAAGGTTATGGGAAGTGTGATATTGGGCTGGTAAACTTTGAATCCAAAATTCAATACTTGGATGAAGAGCAGGAGGATCCTTTTGATAGAAAGAATCGTCGAGGACGCGTCCGACCAGTGGCTTTCTTCGACTTTCGTCAAGTTCTGCCAAACTCGCAGGATCAAGACCCAAGGCGAAAATGCGCACTAGTATGCACCCGAACGACCAGACGTCGCTCCTTCGTTGAGTACGGGCCTCTGGTGCCTGGTATGCGCCCCCTTTTGGCGAATGATCATTCAAACTAGTCGTGTATCCTGAGCCTCGCCTCCTAGTTTCCGACAGAGCACGCCTTGCTACTCGTGAGACACCGAAATCGGAAATTCGCCAAACTCCCGTAGAAGAACCCTCGCGCCTGAAGACCAATATATTTCGGGGCTTGAGATCCGCGTGGCAGATTGCTAGGTGGCGAAATTCCTCCCATTCACTTTCGAGTTGGAGATTTTCGTGTAGGAAATGAATGGCAGAGGCAACCTTTCTGGACTCCTCGATTAGATCGTCCAGGAGAGGTGCAGGTGGAGTAGATTGCATTTCTCTGTAACCTCCGGCCAAGAAATCTTCCAAATCCATGTCCGCCCATGGCATGATGATGTTCCATTCATTTCTAATCTTAAATATCGCAAGATTAGAAACGATTTGCTTGTGGCTGGACAGGCTTGATCGGAGAAGTTTCAATAGTCTCACTTCAAGGTCGGAATTTGCCCTGGGGAAGAAGCGCTTTCGGGCAACGATGAGTTTGACCTGCCCGAAAAAGAAACCTATAAGCGACCAGCCGTATTAAGTCATGCACTATGAAACTTACTGGATAAGGTGCCTTTGGTATACCAATGTCATCGCTCAAATGGCCCAAGATGATATGGTTGGGAGGTATGATCTCCTTGGTCACTTCTCCGTAGCCACCCTGTCGAAGCACATGGTCCTCCCTGAAAAGTGGTAGCCGGTAGTTCTCTCCATAAGAGTCTTCCTCATCTTCCCCATCTGCCTCATTGTCGTTCAAAACAACTGGAAAGTAACTCCACCTATGAGTCACGAAGTGGCCCGCCAGGTTGGTATCCCGAAGAAAGGAGTCGCGCTCAAGTTCCTCTCTGGTGAAGTCGAGGATGTTTTTGTCACGGCGTCGATCGGCGACCTCATCATCTGGCGGGAAGAAAATTTGTCTGAACCTTGACCATCCCGACCAATCTCGAGGAACGACACCGGTGAGTATGGATATCGTACGCAATAAGCCCTCTCGAGCTACAGCTATGTCTGATCTACCCAGACTTGGATCTTGGGTCTTCAGAAACTGTTCCAGCCGATCCCCGGCCCATATCTTTTGGACACTTTCATACGGGATAAATGCCTCTGGTGTGTCGTAGTGGTATGTCTCTTTCTTGAGATCGCTCTGGATATCCTCGAAGCTCATTTGACTGGCGACCAACAAAAAGACGAGCAAAGGCAGCGCAGGAGTGATCTTCGTGGGCGTAGCTCGACTATGTTGATTTTGGCTTGTTCGAGAAAAAGAGTTTGGCGAAGAGGTGGAGAAGCTAGAGTGACAGAGATAAATGTCAGCAGGGACAGCTGCAAGATGCTTTCATTTTATAGCAAGCTCAGCCTCTATTTCCGATGATTGTCTGCCAAGATTCTGGTTGCGGCGCAGTATCGAGGCATCGCGTCGTCACTGCCAGCTCAAGTAGGTGAGTTTCTTTTGCCTGGTTGCCTCGTTGCCTCTTCACCTTCAAGTTAATGAAATAACAAGTTGGGAAAACAAGTCGATATTTGAGGCTCGAGAATTGGGAGAGTGCGGGGAAGTTTCAAATTGCGGAGTAAGACCGGCGTATTTCATATTTAGCTACGCGGCACACGTTACCGGTATAAACTAAAAGTTCTATTTATTCAGATCTATGCCAACTGTGAAAAAGCGCTCTCAAAAGCCGCCAGAGGAGGAGCGATATGAGATTCTTCGAAGATCAGCATAGGGCGCAACCGAACAGTTTGGACACCGCAGCTCCCAATATTGATGCCCAACTCGCGCATATTCTTCAGCAGAGTGCTTGAGTCAGGCGTGTCAAAGGCAATATATGTGTCCTTATTTTTGCCACCGAGATTCTGGATCCAGTTGGGGTACTTGGCTGCCAAATTAGCGAGACTGTCGTAGAGGACTACACCGACTTGAGCCTGTTGAGGAAAGGATGGTGTTAGATATAACACGCCTTCACCGGATAAGAAGGATGAGGCTTACCGTATTTCGACCAGCTTCTTGCTAAGAATCTCGTCAATGACGGCATTGCAGATGATGATTTGGGCGGCATCTCCCATCCATCTCGTTAACGTGGTCAGGTTATCTTATTTTTCGCAATAACCATGGTATTTTCCTTACGAGTTCCCAATGCCCCTGTCATAATCAATGATCATCTGCACAGTGCAGACATTGATGACAGCATCTAAATCCTCTTTTTTATTTCTTGAAGATTATGGCGATGGGTTTGGTCAAGCCGTGAGTGCTTGAATCACGAGAGGAAAATCTTATTATTGTTGTCTTCACTTTTCTAATTGAACAAGAAGGGAATTCATCTCACGCAGGCAGCATCAAGTGAACCATTCCTGCGGGGCATCTCATTCATTCGACGCAAAATTCACATACCTATGGCCCTGTAGGCGCGGATACACGACCAACCAGTCATACATTTCGAAGATCCAATCAAATTATCAGGGGACATATTTGCATCATTGGCTTCTCCTAGAACCGTCCCGGCCGTATGTAACATGCGCCTATGGCGCTGGCTAACTTCAATATTGTGCAGGATATGGGCTGGCGAAAATGGATCTTCTGGCATATCACCCAAGTAAGGGCTAGCTTCTAAAGTGAGGTTGTGTTGTGCGAGAAGATCACGTTTCAGTACTTCCTCGGCCAAAAGAGCGACCCAATTGGAATCGAATGGGCCTTCGCGATGCGGCCAGGAGTGTAGGAGTCTGATAGCGCGCCACCGCACGCGATAATCAATGCAGGAGATTGAGGCATGATAAAGAGGTGCAATGACGCCAATGTCCATGGTGAAGGTTGGACGTGTCGGGAATTTCTTCAAGATCGCTTCCGCGAGGCAGACGACGGCCTCGAGGTCAGACGTGTAATAAGCCAGTGCTGCACTGTTCTTTCCAAGCACACAGGTTCGTATGGATGTACTTAAGCTGAGACACTGTAGATAGATGATATCGGCGCTTCGTTGCTCTTTGTGAGTCAAGCGTGCATAGGATTCGCAGTAGAAGATCTTGTAGACACACACAAACTCACTGAACCGAGACCAGACCTGGAATTGCCGCGGGAGGATCATGTCGTAGTTTTGCGCGATCTCTTCATCTGCCATGCCCATGCATGGCGCAATGAAGCCATGTGCAGCACTTAGAATGGGCTCAAAGGCATCTCTTGCCTCTTTCATATTGTGGAACATCATAATGGGTCTCGGGTTGGCTGGCAGGGCATCGATACAGAGGAGAGGGCCGCCGACCCCAAAGTGCGCCGAAAGGATATCGAGGTGCGCGAAGGCAGCGACAAGACACCGTTCGATTCTTCTCTCTTGTGCTGTTGGTGCGACGAGTTCTCGGTCGGCCTGGAGCTCTTGAAGAATGCGAAGGCCACTTTGGAGATGGTTAAGCGCGCTGTCGTAATGCCCCCAGAGCAGGTCAGAGAGGACAAACAACAAGCAGCAGAGCAAGGTTACATTGCGCAAGGTTGGGTCATGAGAGGCATGACGGCGTGTGAGAAGGTTGAAAGCGCGTCCCAGCTGGTCTTGCGCAAATAGAAGCGAAGTGTTTTCTGGTTCAAAGGGAATGTCTGCCGCTAATGGCATCCCCTTGGCCTCAGTATCCTGGTGAATCGCACTGAGGGCGACTGCCGCGTGGAACACCGCTGGGTCCGACTGGCTCATCTGCAAGACCAGGTTTTGCCAAAGCGAGGATTCGAAGAATTCCAGGAAAGTGGGGACTGTATGGTGTTGAAAGAAGGAGAAGCAGCGCCGCTCGTCAGATGTCATCACCCAACGAAAGCCGTTTCCCACATCGGCGGAGATGCTTGCTGATGCCAGGGCTTTGATAAATGATTGGCCACCGACCGGCAGTCGATGCACGTAGCCATCGCAAATCCGCCCGGTCGAGCCGCAATTTTGACAGCTCCCCGGGGCTTCATCGCACTTGACATGACGAAGCCTATAATCCGCAATTAGTGATCGACAGCATTTTACCGATATTGACTTCCAGACTCACCGACAGGTGCGACAACCAGTCCTGGATTTCTTTCCGCCGGTTCGACGTCTACGAACTGGTATAGTCGTATCCATTATAAAAGGGTATAATATGAGAACTTGGACTTCGATATGCACAAGTGATCTTGCTCAAGGTCATCATGGATACTGTAGAGACAAAAATTGTGACCAGAGCGGTCCATCTTCACGTCTCAGGGGTCGATGCGGCTGTTGACGCCCCGCATCTCGGACAGATCGCGACCAACTTTTGATTTGGCACTTCTCTCCACATCTTAGATCTCGAGTTTTCCGGCAATACGGGCTCCATGCGACGCTGGAATATTGGTCAGGACAGTCCTGACTGAATGTAGTGTGGATTTGGTATAACCCACGTTAGAATTCGGAGGCTGTATACACACTCTTACCTACATCAAATGAGCCTAAACAGATTCTGGTAAGAATTTCCACAAAAGGAAAAGGGGTATTTCCCGAAAGACGGCACTATTGGGCTTGTGGGATATTGATGTGGAGATCTCTCAAACTTTGCGACCTGTCTCTTGCGGGAGAACAAGCCCATTCTTCCGTGTGAGTATCCATCTAGTAGCCTCCAAGGTCAAGAGGGGGCGTAAACTTCAAATAGCGAAATCTTAGGCCCAGCTTTGCAACCGCTGTATTTTGGGTATCCAGAATAAATCGTGTCCACTGGGCCACATATCAGCCGACCGCACGGGTAGTGATTGTCGTCCCGAAAATGATAAGCCTCGGTGGGCGGAGTACTCCGTATGTGGATAAGCAATTGGTGTAGCTGCGTGAGCAGATACGCTATAGATTCCAGACATGCCAAGCTGACAGTTCAAAGGTGTTAAGGCAAGAATGTTTCCTGATTAGGAAAAAGGTGGGTGCAGGTACCATCTACCTAGATATATGTTAAGTATGCCCCACGAACAATGGGGGCAACCTCATGGATATCAATCAACAATTGCGTTAGATGGGTAAAAGCAAATAGGTGCATATATAAAAACAACAGAGGTCATAACATGGGTCAGCTATTCATTAATCTAGTCCTCACGTTTGACATCCACCGCTGGACCAGAATACTCTTTCCGTCCCTTGATGACATACATGGCAAGACTAAGAATGAAAACAGCTCCAAAGATCACGACACTCCAGTTAAAGTTTACAGCTGTAACCGGCAGCTCACCTGGCCAGAATGACCAAAACATCGCGAAAACAGAGTAACATAGGCCAATGATATTCACAGCCAACCCCCAGTTCCGCCCCAGATCCCATCGATGAGTAGGCAGGGTATCGGGATGGCAGATCTTTCGCCAGATCACACAAGTGATTGAGATCACGTAGGTGTACATCAAGGCAGCGGTGTTGAGAGAGATGATGGCGTTGAACGCAGTATCAGAGCCAATGTTGATCAGAGAAAGCAGGCAGCTGAAGAGGCAAGTGAGGGCGATAGAATTGACGGGGATCTTGCGCTTAGGATCAATTTTGGAAATCCATCGAGAACAGGGAAGACCCTTGTCACGAGCAAAAGCCCACGTTTGGCGAGAGGTGGAGGCGTTGAACATGATGTTGCTGAAAATGACAGGTAACAAGATGATGGCTGTTAACCCGTTGACCCCTGCCGTGTTGGTAGCCTGCTTGAACACGTAGAGAAAGGGAAATCCGGTAACGTCGTTAAGAGAATCCACGACGGACGGGGTGGCGAAGAGGTAGGCAATCAGCAAGATGGCAGCCATGATTCCATTGATGAAATATCCCCAGGCCATAGCCCGTGGTACGTTCCGGCCGGCGTCTTTAATTTCTTCCGACATATGGGCGCACGCATCAGAACCTAGGGCTAGTTAGTCTATTTTCCACAGACTGCTCTCTATAACAATAAGACAAGTGGAACTTACTAAGACAGCCGTAGATAGCTGAGATTTGTCCAACCATCACACTCAGTCCCATTGTAGGTAACCCACCTAGATTCTGCCAGTCCGAGACGAAAACAGCTTCAGCAGATCGGTGAGGAGACATAGCCCACAGGACGATCAAGATCACTGCCCAGGAAAGGACGTGAAGAATCATCAACACGTTACTCAAGATTGGCATCAGCTCTGACGCATAGACATTGAAAACATATGACACTAGAACCATTAAAAACACAAGTAGAGTGCCTTGCCAGCCTTTAGGATCATAATCCGGATTGCGGACACTGATCAATCCCTGGATGATGGTGCCGGTGAGGAAGGACCCAGAAGCTGTTCCGGATTGCCATGCCAGTACGGACATCCAGCCAGTGATGTAGCTGAGAAACTTCTGGTATCGAGGCGAGGAAAACTCCGATACCCAGTGATATTGGCCTCCATCGGTAGGTGCTATCGAAGCCATTTCCGACAACGACGCAATGATGAATCCGAATCCGATAAATGTCCAAATATATGACCAGAACATGCCTGCTAGGCCTCCATTCTCCAGTCCCTGGTAGTTCGAACTGGAAGGAGTTAATGTGTTTGTCCTGTATACCTGTTGGGGAAAGGATTTTTAAATAGCTCACATGATCAGAAATTCCCAAGTGGCTTGCAATATTGATGCAAAGCTCAATGCCGCAAGAGGCCGCATATTTCTCTAATTGAAGTCGCTAAACATTAGCTATGAATGTGATACCTGCAAAAGCGAGTGAACGAACCTTGAATTCTTGAATTTTTCCCATGCGATGCATTTCATGGTCGTCCAGTACCGTCCCGCCTTGCTGGGAGGCCGCTGGGTTCCGATGATCTATACCCATGTCCAGCGTCTCCAACGCGGTGGCTTTGATTGAGGCTTCCATGATCCAATGAATACCGATCCAGGCAAAAGAGTGACAGAGATGGAGTTGGATCCACCAGGATTAAGGGGCTGTGGGAGTAAAGTACCAAATATCTCGATGGAAGGCCGGAATACCCGTGAAAGAATGGATCCCTTACAGCGTACGGAGTACCTCCTTGCCATTCTAAAGCTTCCATTTCGGCTAATCACTAGTCAGTTGGCCGCGTGTTTCGCTTTAAAGGCGTACCATAATTTGAACTTTTTATCGGGGCCTAGAGCGGCTTTGTTTCAAAGAAAGCATGTTATTGCGGCACTAGGCCAGGGCTGCATGGACCATTTCCTTCGTGCCTTTACTAAGTGGGGAAATATATGCGATGTAACAATGAGAAGAGATGTACGGAGTACAAAGTACCAAAAGCCAAGACATTCCAAAGTGCTTATGGTGCTATCGAATCTCGGGAAGTTCTCCATAAGGGCATTGGACTGATTGGACTTGATTGGGGAGCGGGAACGGGACCTCCGAAATATTCCAAGGTTGGGCTGAACCTTCGTAGACATACCGCCCTCTAAATTCTGCCGGTTCTGCCAGACTAAAACAAACTCCTAAAGTTAGTGTGTGAGCACGTGATCTAGCAGGATTAGTAGTTAGTTAGTTATATTATCTATAGTTACAAATAGGATACGATCTAAGATACTATACTCTATTAAGATCTAGGTTATAGTTTTACTAAGGTTTTTACTAGTATAGGAGCTATAGAGAGGCTTAAAGCCTAAAAGATCCTTATAATAATCCTAGTTATACTCGATGAAGTAACTAGTGATAGCTAACTATCAAGACCTATTAGAAAGGAGAGATCTAGTAATCTAAGGCTATTAATAGTCGATACCCTTTTAGAAGCCTCTATAGAATCTTTTTCTAATTATTTTAGATTATTATATTAAGACAATATCGAATAGTTGTAAAGGATATGCCTGGGCGCATACTCTTCCGCTAGGCCAAAAGACCACTATATCAGAGCTCTCGCTCTGATATGCCGTCGGCAGTAGAGAACTGTCAGCAAACCACTCAAAAGTACGGGCAAAATCTACATAGAATCTGTGAGTTATCAGTTCCTACTGTTTGATCATACGCGGGTCACCAGCGGGTCTCGCCGTGGTATATTCAAATATTCCAGCGACAAAATGATCAGGGCTGCTTTCCAATGGTGCATGAAAGGGGAGTCAAATTGGTAAGGCTTGTCCCGTTAGGAGATGGCATCAAATTCAAGGAAGCAAAGAGTGGTATTATTTGATGTGGACTAGATCTGTGCTATTCTAGGTGAATTCTACCTTGAAGCAAGAAACCCGAAAGTAGATGATATCTTTTTTCTGTCATATGCTCATTGCTCACGACTGGATGAGAAGTATTGATTCTTTCCCGACAGACACCTCACACACTTCTATATTTTCACTCGAAGACGAGGTCCAGATATAATGATGCGCGTCCCGACTAGAGCCAACACACCTACAATCAAAGCGGCACCTGCCCAGATCTGTCCAGAAAGATAGCTACCTCCCGTCCGAGCTATCAACGCCCCCGCGACAGAAGGGCCAGTCAAGGGTCCGAAGCTCATCAACGTGAGCATCATCCCAACTCGAGTTCCAATTTTGTCCAGGTCTTTAGTCAACGAAGGCACAGTACCAGCAAACAAAGCCATGGCGGCTGCCGAGGCCAGACCGTAGAATACGGCGAATACGTAGAGTTCGACGACAGTATGAACTGCGGCCCAACAGAACATTAGAATACCGCACAGACCTACCCAGGGAATCAGACAGTTAAGTGGGCCAATGTATCGATCGGCCAAGTATCCGCAGGGCGCGCGAATTGGAATACCGCATGCATTAATGACAATAATAAGGTTGACGGCGGCTGACTGAGAAAGGTGCAGCGTTTCCGTCGCATAAACTTGAACCTAAATTTTGAAAATTAGAAATCCGGTCAGCGTCATGTATCGATGATAGAGTTCAATAACATACGTAGAAGAAAGCAAAATACAGTGTCCAATAAAGGAGAAATACCCCAAGAGTGAAAAGCATATAAGCCGGCTCTTTGAATGCTTCCAATTCAACAAGTGGACCTGACTTGCGGGGAGGAAGCCTTGGACGTAGGAGCGCGAGGACGATGAGAACCATAACCAGGGCGACAAGTCCCATGCAACGAACCGCCCAAAAGAACCCTGTGACTCGTCCATGCAATATATTAGTAAAGTAATAGGATTCCAATTGCGATGATACAACCCACCAATTTGAGGAGTGAGATACTGGATCATTGCCGGGAAAATGATACCCCCTGTACTCGTACCAGTGGCCGCAGTTGTGACAGCGAAGACACGGTGGCGCGCAAAGTACGTGGAAATCAATGTCACACTCGGCAGCCACATCAGACCTTGACCGATACCTATGCAGAGGCCCTGTGCTAGGAAAATTTGCCAGTAATCCGTGGCCAGACTTGTCATGAATGTGCCTAATAGCAGAAAAAACGCGCCCAGGGCTACTACCGGTCGGGCAAGCCCGGCATCTGTTGCTCGCCCAGATAGCGTGGAAATAAATAAGAGACAGAACACTTGGAATCCACCTATCCATGAGATATCTGAAGGAGTTTGCGGCAGAGTGGCTTGATAGTGATTTTGGAATACCCCAAAGCTAGAAGCGTAACCCCATGTCAGAGCGACGACTAAGTGGCCCGATACAACTTGGGCCCACGCATGGAACCCGCCATCTGGAGGTGGCACAGCTGAGGTCACTGATGTTGATGGACGAACCGGTCGGTCAGATGTGTCCATTGTAGAGGATTGATGGCTTTTCGAAGAGACCCTGCTTCCGTTTGAAGGTTAAACCCAATACAGTTCGAATATCTTGCAAAGATCAAGAGAATGGGAAAGAAGGAACAAGGAGAAGAGAATGAAATAGTCGATTCTGCAACTTGTCACATGAAATAGAGAGAGAGAGAGAAAGCGCGAGAGCCAGTTCTGGCATAACTCAGCACAGATCCATGCCACGTGATGTTAGATGGCGAATGAAAAACGATGGAAGCAGAGAAAGCCTCGGTTATTACCCTAGCATGTAGCCAGTAAGCTACTTTGCGAAGGATTTAACCCTCGGTGGGTCTTGTTTCGCACTACAGCATTCGTGTTAACGACGGCGTTATCCCAGACGGGAGAACCAAACTATTGATTGGCCCTCAGATCCCTGTACGTTAACTGTGCTTCAAAGGTTCCTGTCAGGTCAGCACGCCATAGCGCCCTACATGATCACCCTGATCGCCCTTATACTGAACTACTTTAGTTAACTACATGATTTCAATATATCAGGATCTAACCTAAGCTTTTTAATATTCTGTGGTAGGTAAGACTAGAAAACTCTCCAGGAGTGCTCGTATACGACGGCGAACACCATTACTCATTCATAAGAGGAGAAAGATTGTATCATCCTCAGTCAATGCTTACATGGCTTCCCCAGGGGAAACTCAACCAAAACACTTGCATATCACTATTATGTCAATTCTATGGAGTAAGCCACTTCTAAAGTAAGGCAAAATCACTCTGTACCGCCTTGGGTGGTAAGAGGGTCAGCGGCAGGAGGAGTATTGTCAACTTGAATCCCGCCTCGCTTAGGATGAAAACTGTCATGGAAGGGAAGAGCCCAGCCTCCCTCCTGCTCCGGAGTGCCGATCCAGGTACGCAACAGGTATCTTGGGGGTTTAGGAGGCGCAGGATCCGTAAATCCAGTGCGAGCATGGAAGGTCTGGCAGCAAGAAACGAACTGGATATCGCCGACTTCACAGTCATAGACGAGGCCGAAACGCTGACAAGTCTCCTCCAGAACTTTCATGGCCTCGAGTTGCTCTGAAGAAAGGGGTGGTATCAACCCCTTGTCACTAAACCGAGACAGGGACTTGACAAAGTACGGATCCCATCTATGAAAATTGTGGGTTGTTAGTGAAGCCCCAGTGCTTGGGACGTCTTGCCCATTTCACCAAAAGCGTGGACAATCAAGACTCACTTCACGTAGACACGCTCCTTACCACCAGGCTCCACCATAAACACGGGGTTTCTGAACCAGGGTTCTTGACCATCGGTTGTCTCCCCCTTACGATCCACATACCAGATGTTGGAAGATAAGGTTTTGGCAACATCTGGTCGCTCTTTGATTAAAGCGTTCCATACCGTGTGCGCTGACGCACAGCCCGATGCACCCCCAGTCTCACCAGGAGCGCAGAAGAGCAGCCCTACAATATCTGTCTCATCGGTATGATAAAATTGCCTGGATCGTGGCGGTTAGGAAATGAACGCTTATAGCTAATACACCTGCATGAGTCCTGGAAGGGCAAGTTGCAACACTTACGGGGCATTCGTTGCAGAGATCTTGATTTTATCCAGACTATTATGATAGTCGGCGCCTTGATTTGTCACATGGCCCAGGATGAGTCCAAGTTTATTCTGAGACAGCAGGTATCCGAAATGCGCGGAAATCCCCATAGTTGCAACGGCGGCCTTATATCTGCCCCATTGTTCAATTGGCAAGCCTCTAAAGACAATGAACCCACGGCCGTTGAGGATATCGTCGCGAATTTTCTGTAGCTGGGGCTCAAACTTTGGCATACAGAAATTGTTCTGGAAGATTATTTCAATTAGTGATTTGTGATGGTATTGAAATAACCACTTATTCGCAGATACCTTGTTGATGCTGATCAGAGGGGTTCCGGAGGCGATGAAGCTATCAACCGCATGCAAAAGTTCCTCGAGTTCACTTTCGGTCCACAGATGAATCCACAATTCTGGATGATCGATCATTTCCTGTGGAGTCCAAACAGTTGGCCCTGCAATCTCCAATGGAAAATCTTCGAAAGCGCACAATTGTCCTTCCACGGGTGGATGCTGACCGCTGGTACGCAACCCATCGGGGAATAACTTGCGATCCACAGGAACCAGACGAGGAAGACCAGCGGGCATTCCCCGGAGACCTGGTGCCACATCAGGCAGAGCAGACATATTGATGAAAAGGTAAAATTCGAATATTAAGCAAAATGAATTACGTCAATCAATGAGAAATCAAGCTTCATTCGTGTGCATGTATGCTTTCAATTTATATATCAAGAGAAAGGAGTTGCTACACTTTCAGCTTCAAATGTTTATGCATGTCCACATGTGGAAAGACAAACCTCGGAATATGACATCTAGATGCCTGGACAAAGACAACACTCTGAAACACCTCAAGTACTGCTTATGGTAGTCCCCGAGAGATCCACCATTCGCTCCGCCTCAATCCAGCTGGAAACATTTTGTGCCATTTACCGTCGTAATGAAAAATCATAACATACCAAGTTCGGACTTTGAAAGAAAAGTATCTTGATCAAATCACGGCCTCGGGATTATAGTGAATAGGCAAATGGGGTCCGAATTCTCGGGATTAGGAAGACCTCGGTAGTGAACAAAGGACGTTACGTTGAACTTGAAGGTGGGTTCTGCTAGAGTAGGCCCTTGCAGTTCCCAGATTAGTGAAACGAATTAGATACTTTAGAGGGATAAAACACAATCATCAGATAGTCTAGAAGGGCCGCGGGGGACATCCAAAGCTAACAAGTAAGGAAATCGTGCATGTGATAGCCTTGAGTATGCCGTTTGAGCGTCTTGAAGTCGCAATGGCTGGTGAGGCCATTTTCCTTTTTCGTAGGATCCCCGGGTACGATTATGGCGGGGTAAATGATACGATTTCTTCCCTAATACCACCAAGCCGTGCATGTAATGTATGGATGGGTCTAGAGCTTCTAGGTTCCGACATTGCTGCAGTCAGCACCACTTCAAGTTCACCCGCATATGTTCACATGCATACTAGTCCGGAACCAGTAGCAGAACTGTTCTGAACATGGAAAAGCAGGTTCTCAAAAGCCGTCAACAGCAGAATGTAAAGTGTATAGCTGGAATTCCGATATACCCAATGTAAAAGAACGTTGTGGCCCGATACTCTCCCGTTGTGAGCTGGATTGGGATTTCGAACGCTTCGGGGAGTTTTTTCTGGGCGCTTGAACAGCTCAACCATACGGGGGAAAGAGCTCATTGAGCTTGATAAATACATGTCATAAGATTATGATACGGCGGAGTATATTGGAATGTCCTCCTTCAATTTTCTCTTGTTTGTATTTACTGCCGGTTTATGTTATCATGCAATCATATCTGGATTAATGTCGGATAGATATCCAAGTCCAAATGTGTCCCAAAGTAGGAACAAACATAGCAGCACAACATTGGAGTCAGAGATGTTTGAAAGGCTTACCAAACCCTCCGCAAGGGCCATTATCCCATTCGCAATGTCCTTTTGAGACGCAACAGAAGATTTTGATCTCGCTGCATCCTTATGCGCCTAGGCCATTTGCACCCTCTCCCACCGCATCAAGAGACCTGTCACCAGCACAGTTGCAGCTCCCCCAATTGATATGCCGAAGACCTTAGCGATGGTACTTCCGATAGCATCCGACGCGATAGCACGCACCTCGGGAGTACCGTCGGTCAGGATGGCCGAGTATCCACCGGCAAGAGCTTCACGAATCTCACCAGTGGAATATCCTCTCCCACTGAGGGCACTTTGCAACGTGTTGAAACCGACATTCTGAAAGACTGTCCCTGCTATCGCTAATGCCAAAGCTCCACCACCTAGTTGTGCCACGTTGATGAAGCTGATGACCGAGTTTGCCTTATCGGGCCCAGATTTGCTCAGGGCGATGGAGTAAGCAGCTTGGAAGGTCAGACCGCAACCAGCGCCGACCAAGACCTCAAATCCGTAGAGGTTCCTTGAAGGTGTTGCAGTAGAGATGAGGAACAAGAGCACGCTCCCGACCAACGCTATTATGCCGGAAATGAGGTACCAAAGGGCATAAATGTTGAGTTTCGGCAAGAGAGCTCCACATAGAAGCGAACTGAGTATCATGAGGATTATGAAGGGTAGCAGCCGAGCCGCGACCGAGATAGGACCGTCTCCCTTCGTGAATTCGAAAAACAGAGAAAGGTAGTAGATGTTACATTGTAAAATGGCGCTGCTGCCGGCTGTCCCAATGTACAATAAAATCAATGATCGAACTTTGAGACACCACACTGGATAGATTCGATCTTCTTTGGTCGTACAGAATGTGGTCCATTGTTGAAGCGCAAAAAGAATGGTGGTAATTCCAGTAATGACCCAGAGGGCAATTACTGAGCCTGAGTCCCATGGCCAAGTAGTGCCGCTATATGTGCACGAGATTATGAAGAGAGCGTATGTTGCGGCGTTGAGTAATGCTCCAATCCAGTCTAGATTCATGATCCGTGGAAGAATCTTTTCATGTCGATGCGTGCCATGGCGTGGGAGGCAGAATATATAGATTGGGGCAGTAACTCCTCCAAGGACGAGATTGATGTAGAAGGCCCTTTTCAGTGTTAGTGAGAAAAAGTCGAAGCTTTCTTTGGTGCTTACACTCACCAACGCCATGTTGCCTTACTCTGAGCAAATGCACCACCGATGGCAGGGCCAAGAATGGCGCCTAGACCCCAGAATCTAATGGCCCTTGTCAATTGTCCAGTTCCATTTTAAGATTGGTCGAATGGAGACGTACGTGCTGATCAAGGCAGTATAAAGTGGCATTTTTGGCGGGCTCACAAAGAAGGAGATGTAGCTTATACCTCTTTCTTGATGGTCAGCGTATACTCACTGCAGTAGTGTCATGACTGCGCTCACCCAAGATAGACACCTGAACCCCCTATTCCTGCCACAACTCGACCGACAACCATGGCCTGCATATTAGGCGCCGCGCCACAAATCGCACTCCCAATCTCAAAGATAAGAATGCTGCTGAGGTACAACCATTTGACCTCTAGCTTGGTGTACAACGAGCCGAACAACGAGACGGTAGCCACCGATCCGAGCAAAAATCCAGTACCCACCCATGGAAGGAGATGAAGCTGACCGAGAGAAGCCAGAATAGGTCCTTGCACATCAGCAGAAATCGTGGAGTCCAGCCCATACAGGAACGCAGTCAAGTACAGCCCAATACATACGACGAACCAGCGAAGGTTGCCCATTTGCTTGACCGCGAAATTGCCAGTGTTTTGATCTAGCGTATCGGAGCGATCGTGGCCGAGGGAGATGGACCCGGGGGACGAGGGACTAGTGGCTGGTAACTTTTCGACATCTCGAGGGTGAAAGTGGCTTGTGGACTGGGTGCTTGTGGACTGTGTCTCCGAAACCATGATGATGGCACACAAAGCAGCAGTGATGATGGTACTAAAATTGAAGCATGGGGTTGGAGGCCGGGCAGGGCGTGATGCGCCGGCTGCTAGTCTAATATGAGGGAGACACAAGTGATGAGCAGCGCCACTAGCATCGCTACCTGTACACAAGGGTACAGAGCGGCACTTGCACACCTACGCTCTCCTATTGTAGGTAATGGATTGATAAAAACGCCATACATTGACTTTTGTGATCTGCCTGTCCGTAAATGGCAGGCGCCGCTTTCCATTTTAGGAAGAGCCCGGCTGGTGCCTGGGCCGAACCGATGGGAGTCAAGCCGGCCACATCATCTACATCCGGTGGTACAAAAGAATTAGGAGGCACAATCAGTTATACATACTGGATGTAGGAGGCCGAGGCTACTCACCTCAGCCACGTGCACGCATAGTAGGTGTACCCGCACGAGACGTGCTAGAGGGGTGAGTCGGGCCGATTCAACGGTAGACATTGTCAGTCACATTGGGAATCCCGCCGTCGGACCGTCCCGTCCTGACCCATGGCACTCACGGAACGGGAGATGGGACTGACTTTGCTGCCCCCATTTTTTTGGTGTCTACGACATAGCATGTGAAATTGCTAGCCAGAAGCGATCGTCTGAGCACCGGGGGAGGATAGCTCGCACACGTGAAAGTGAATGTAGCTAAGAGGGTTCCGGGAAAGTACGGAGTAGGGAGTAACCACCTAGGTAGTCCGAGAAACCTCGGCTCTTACATTCTGCTTATCACCTGCTCCACTTAGTCCCGAATTTAGTATATGAGACTACGGATTGAGCGGTCCGGCTATTACGACCTGAAAATGGAGATAACTAGGGTTTATTAGACGAAATTTGCTTTCTCCAAAGTTATAGTAGTAGGTTTGTCACTGAATTCAAAAGTATTTAAGTGTGTAGGCTAAGACAGCTGGTGAGGGGAACTCGGCGTCTTGGCTGCGTGCTAAGTTTCCGCTAAGCTCCTGCACATCAGCCTCAGATCATTTATTAGACCAGTGAGCGATTGCAAAGTGCTCAGGTGGAGTTCCGGCCAATGGCTCCCTCCTTGCCAATGCTTATCGCCAATCACAATAGCCGTCAGCAGATCGATCATCGAGCTAGGACCCCAGCCTGAACCTGCGACTTTGCGCTAGTGCAATTACTCTACATATAACATTTCCATTGGACAGAAGAACAGGTAATTTATGTATATAGTTTGGCCCCCATGGGGTGTCTCTCTGGGTATTTCGAGTTCTCGGAGAAGCCCGGGGGGCTAAAAAAGATTCATAATGTATAACCGTTGTCGCTACGGTGCTGTACTTATCTTCAGCCTTTATCATTGTTGTGAAGTACTTTGCACCCGATACAGTGCCTTGGAGCTGTTATCATGTTCGGCACGCTGGTTTCCACGGACCTCGACCGAGAGACCTTGGAGTTCATTCAGAACCCAGATCCTGTTGCTGCAGTCAGCCGTAACGTTCAAGAAAATATACGCATTGCTTGTATGCATTGCCGTTCTAGAAAGGTGTGGCCGTTCAGACTCCCAACCCTGTGCATGCAACCATGGATGAATACCCATGTTTCCCTCTAGTGTACTGTGACTTGAGGTTTCTAATAACATGAAATGATAGGTACGATGCTCCGGAGGTCGGAAAAATTGCCAAAGATGCCTAGCGATGGGACTCGAGTGCGTGTATCCAGAAACCCAGGGGCGGAACAAACGACAGGAAAACAGCAAAAACCATCGGGCGGTAAGTAACGAAGGAATGGATATCATGGTTGCAAAATCGAGTCCTTAACTCACTGGATTTAAACAGGGAATTCGGCGAGATGCCAACCTTGCAACCCGAATTGCATGCGATGAAGCAGAGCCTGGTGAGAGGACTGGCCAGGTAAAATATTTGGGATTGGATGACCTACACAATAATAAGCTCGGTGACGGGTGCATTGACGAGTCTCTCTTTACGCCTTGGATTCTGGATACACCCATGCAGCACAGTCTAGACGGCAGATCTAGCTCAAGCAGCAGTGGCATTCCAACCCGTAAGTGCCTAGGTTTTATTAATTGATTGGGCCTACTGGGCTGACACCTTCGATAGCCGCCGTCGATACTATCACATTAAGCAAATCTCCTTTATTAGCAAGGAGTCGCAGTGCCACAGTGGCATCCTCTGACCAGCTTCCTGGGCTACCGGCGGCAGATACGTCCTTGGCGTCGCTACTCAGGCCATCGACAACGGCTAGCACAGGCGATCCGGAATCTTGGCAAAGGTCTCACATCGCGGACGACGATTTCGCTTGGGAGGAAACTGCAAATGGACACCGTACTGTAGGCTCGAGATGGGACGCAATGTCTCTCGAGCCTTTGGGGAAACCACCCGCAGGATCAGGAAGTTGTTGTTGTCTATTGGACTCCGTATCGTTTCTCGAAAGACTCTCCTCCAGGACGGCTTCGCGTGAGAGCCGTATGGATCTATTACTCGCCGACGTTCGAAACTCCATTGAGACCTTGGCGATATTCATATCATGCGAGAGATGCGCGGCTCGAGTAGAGCAGAATATGTTGCTCGCCATGGCGGCCCGGCAAATAGGCGCCATTTGCGGAAAGATGGCCAACTATTGCAAGGCCATGCACCGGTGTGGCTTCGGCAATATAAACTCATCCCAGCAAAAGGCCGAGCCTGTTTCCTCTCCGGTTCCCGTCGACATTTCTGTTTCAACATATCGCGTCAACCAACGTGAGAAGCTACACGTGCTTGAAAGTCTTGTAACTCTCCAGATTATGGATTTTCAGCGGCAAATCAACACAATCAAGTCTCGGTATCGCGATCAGCCAAATAAAGGTCAAACAGAAGCTCTGAATGAAGCAGAGAACTATGTCAAGCTAGCACAGGTTTCTATCAGCAGCAATTCATGACATCATGGGATGCCTACGGCGAACTCAGAAATATTATTGTTCATTCCTCAGGCCTTTCACAGTTTCTGCCCATGCAGTCCCTACCTAGTCTGCACCGCTCCGTTTAACATGGACAGTTTGAATTTAACCCCATTTGACAATACAACCAACATTCTGCATCACCTCGTAAAAGCCACTCGTCCTGTCCAGATGTCGCGTCTGCGAACACGATGACCGCCTTGACTATTTGGTGCTAGGCTCCAATGATTTCTCCTTTATTTTATTTATTGTATCTTTTCACTGGGACTTCCTACCTGATATGAAAAGATATCATTTATGTGTTCCATATCTTATATCTAAATAGAGTTAGGCGAAGTACGATCTAGACCTGTATAAATCATGGCTCATGGACATTAAAGGTGGGTCTATTTTAGTGTAAACCTTGATATACAGAAGGTGCTAAACTTAAAACAGGAAATGGGGCTATGTTTTGAAAATTCAGGTGTGTTTGTAACAATTCGTTATCTCGCGCCATTGTGGCGGTGACACGGCTCGGCTAACCCCTACCTAAAGCCGAGGTGCTGCAGAGTTCGACACCGACGGGCATTAGCAATCAGAGATGTTGAATAAATGGCCCAATCCACTCAAATTTAGCAATAGTGCTGGGCAGAAAGTGAAGGCACAACGTCTACATTCCATTCATTAAGCTAGTAGGACAGGTGTTAAAGAGTACTGAAATATCAATTTTATAAAGAACAACAATATCCTGTTATTAGTGACATAGGACAAGCAGCCGTTAAATTCACTTCAAATTCATCATCCCAAATTCACCACTTGCAAATGGATAAAAGTTCGTTTTTTTAGTCGTCTCCTGCAGCAACCTTGACCAATTGGCTCTTTGATGCAATATTGGCTGCTAGATCGGCCAGCGGCATAGCACTCAAGATGTCAAAAACAGAAATATCACTTTTCATATTCTTCTGGGCACGATTCCGAATCTCAACAGCCTGTAACGAATCAACTATATTAGAGCATTAGTACAAGCCTTGTATGTAAAAATTATTTCATACTTACCACCATAGTCGTAGAGAGGCTTTTGAGCATCAACCTCTTCCGAAGAAACACCCATGGCCGCAGCGACAAGGTCCTTGATGTTTTCTTCCACAGCTGCGGCAGCCTCGGCCATGGTCGTCGCATCGGCCAAGAGGCTGCCCACATCTTGCTTTGCCTTGCCGTCGCCGGCCTCGCTGCTGATTTTTACGACGCGGAGCTCAAACTTCTTGTCCCTCGAGAACCCTACGGCGTGCTCGTTGAGTTCAATGCGATCACCCAGACCGAGAATTATCTGGGCGGGTGGGCTCTGTCCATTGCTGGTCGAGCCTCGCATGACGGCACGGATCACGACGCCGAGCTCGTCAAGGTTCACCTGAAGCCCTCGCCAGCCGTGCTGGTATCTGCCCAGATAGGTGTTGAGGTCGCCGAACTCACCAGCTGTGGTAAAGTGCGACGAGTCGGAGACCAGGCCGACGTCAATGCTAGTAGCGTTGATACCGAGATGGTTGCGAGCGTGGTGTGCCAGCGCGTCCTCAAAGGTATTTCCAGAAGCATAGTTTGCTTGCGCTGTGTTGCCGATAACACCGGTAATGGAAGACAGTAGAATAAAGAAGGGCTTGTCGTCCGGCCAGATATTGGCAAGTAGGTTGCGGGAGCCCTTGGTCTTGGGCTCGATCGCTTGCCGCCACTGATCGAAGGACATGCTGTCGAATATGCCGTCTTTGAGAACCATGGCGAGTTGGATTATGCCGGCAATCCTGCTACCACGTGCTTTGATGGAGTCGAACACTTTGGCAACACTGACAGCATCGTTAACATTGCATTTGAATGCTTCGACTCGGACAGAGCGCTCGACGAGCATTTGCAGATCTTGTTGATTCTTTACGCCGCCCGATCGGGACAGAAAAACCAGGTTCTTCGCACCGCATTCTATCATCCAGTTGGCAATGTCTAGGCCAAGAGCGCCCAGACCGCCGGCCAACACATAAGTTGCTTCACTGTCGAGCTTCAATTCCTCAGCTGGGGGTGGACGCATGAGCACAGCACTGGCATCGTCCAAGGATATAACAGCTTGCTCGGTGTGGATGTCATTCATCAAAGCGGAGAGATCGGTAGCCGATACCACTGTCAATGGGGAAGGTCCCTGTAGGATGTACTGCTTGAATGCCTGCTGAAAGAGCTTGCTGACAATAGCAGGTCTGTATTGGATTAAGGCGGCCATGTCGACGCGAGCGAGAGTTATGTTGGTCTTGGAGGCCGGAAGAAGCGCTCTGGAGCTCTCACCGTTCATGTCCACAAACTGGCCAAAGTCGCTCAGAATTGAAACGGCTCCATCGACATGTGTACCGGTCTGCTGGCTAACGAAGACATCGACACCACAGTTCTGAGTGGCACTCTGAATAAGCGGCACGAAGTTGTCCAAAGCCGTGTCAAAGATGCGGTCTGCAGGGATGTCATATCGGCTAGCAATGATATCTCGGGCTGCTTTGGTGTGGACTAAAGCAAATATGTCGGCCCCAACAGCCTTCGCAATCTGTACCAGGGCTTGTCCGACGTGGCTTCCCGCATCATCAAGCAGCAATCTCTGGCCTTGACTGAGATGAGCGATCTCAATGAGCGCATACTGTGCAGTAATCAGTGGCTCGACAAGTGCAACAGCCTCTTGAGGCGCAAGACCGTCGGAGAGTGGTGCGACCAGGTTTTGGCTTTGGCGGACATGAGTCTTTCCAGTAGCGTCGCAGAAAGCAATGACGCGCTGACCGAGTTGAAAAGTCTTGACCAAGTCGCCCTGACGAGTAACGATGCCAACGGCATGGCGGACGGAGTCTAATGACCGGCCTGTTCCGACTCCAGCATACTCGACCTTGATTTCGACTTGGCATGCTTCAAGTGGTGATTCGGCCTGCTGATCTCTGATCCAGATGTAACCTTGGCTGTTTGCTGACTCGGCTGCCTTCAGCGGCTTCCCAGCAGCGCCCAAGGCCGACACGATTGGCTTCGCAGTATTGCTCGCCAGCTGCAATTCGTAGTCAAAGCCAGTATCTTCAGTGGCACGAGGGATGTAAATCAAGCCGTTGCCTTCGGCGTACTCCATTTCGGCATCCTCAGACAGAGAACTTTTCCAAACGTCAATAATCAGATCTGCGTATTGGGCATTGGAAATGTCAGCGACTGCGGACAGATCCATAGAAGGTAATATGGCCATTGGGTATTCGTTACGCATCACGCGGAACAAACCCTGACTTGTCGCGAATTCCATGCCATTCGACCAACTCTCCAGCACACTGCCACGGCTAATCCAGAAAAGATGTCCAACAGTGGACACCAGCGTCTTGAATGTATTGAATTGCTCTTCGCCCCAGGCATACACTAGTGGGCTGTCAATCTCGAGAAGAGAAACAACATGCTTGCGAGCGAGTGAGGCCACGCCACTGGGAGTGAGATTTGTCTCTGAGACTGAGGCACCGGAGCCTTCCAGCTTGGTCTGAATTGCGGCAGCGAGTGTAGTGAGGGCAGCGGATGGTGATTCAGGCAACAGAAGCACCACAGAGCTGGGCAATTCAACCGAGGGAGAACTGGCGCTTGATGCCAACAGCACGTAGACGTCATCGTCCGCCAGGTGTCCAATACACTTGCTAGCTGGTACAATATCTTTGATCTCACTTGGCTGACCAACGTGGGTGAGGCATACCAGAGGAGCCAGCGTCGCAAGCGTGCCAGCATTCTTAGCCATGTCAGGAACGCCTAAGCCGATGACGACATCATTGCTTCCTGGAGCCAGCATCTCCAATAGCTCGCTCTCTGGAAGCCACTTATGGGTGATGGTGATACTCTCAGTACCTTCACCAAGGGTGTCTCGCATCAAGTGCGATGCCGACTCAGATACGGCGAGGGCGGTGATGTGCTTGGGGCCATATATTTGGCTCCTGAACCGGCGGAGAACGTCAATACTAGACTCAGACTCATCGAACAAGACAACAAGGGCGGTAGTGTTTGATGTCTTCTGGAAGACTGGGTCAAGCCAGCTGCCAACGACCGAGGCTGCCTTTCCGGGGGAAATGAGCTTCGTAAGGTTCTCGTTACTGGCCAAGAAGGAGTAATCAGGAACCCAAGTCATGCCGGCGCACTTCTTAATGGGCTGACTGGACGACACGGCTCCATAAATTTCAGAGCCACCTCCAGAAGAAACCTCGCGAAGGGCAAAGTTTTTGACAGTAAGCTTTGGCTTTGCCCACTCCTGGTCAGAGACAACCAGTTCGGTGGTGATTTCATGGCCATTAGAGGACAAAAGACGACCATAGCCGCAGTAAATTGCCCCAACCTCCTTTGGCTGATCATGGGCGATATAAATCTCATCGATGCTATACGGCACCGCGGCTTGCTTGACTGGTTGGCCAGCATTGAGGGACGCAATTACTAAGTGGAAGATAGAGTCCATAGTTGCCGGATGGATAATATGGGGTGTCTCGTAATTCCTAGGCATCGTCGATCTAGTGTCTGGAACTGTCACACATCCGTACGAGGCTTTCTTGGAAGGCACTGCCGTAAGGGACTGGACATTGCGGAATGATGGGCCATACTGCATGCCAATAGTGTCCAGATTATTGTAGAACTCATCAGCGTTGACCTCTGCGGAGTCGGCTTCGGACAACAGAGTCTTGCGTGAGCCCAATTGCTTCTGCCACAAGGCATCTACACTTTCATCTTCGACCTCGCTTGGTTCCTTCTTGTACACGACAGCAACGGTGCCAGCACAGTGCTTCGCCCAGGGCGAACCCTTTGTCATTGAATAAACAGCGAATATCCATAAGCCGGGTTTTGTGCTGTGGGGGTGGAAACTGATGCGCGTCTCCACGGGAGACTCCTCATCCATGGTGATGACCAGTCCACGCTCAAACATGACATCGGTCATGCGGAAGCCCTCAATTATCTTGGACGGGTCGGCGGTGCGCAATGCGCCTTCCAAGGCCATGACAAGCATGCCTGCGGCTGGGTATAGCACGGTTCCAGTAATGATGTGGTCTTCAATCCATGGGTTTTCAGAGATGCGAAGGTAGTTTCTCCATCGCGGCTCATGGCTGTTATAGGAGTCCTCAGCCATGCCCAGGTAGTCGTTTCGCATGTGGGGAGGGAAGCGGTACGAGCGTGACGAGTAGGATTCGTGCCAGAAGCTCCTTGTGTGGTTCCAAGGATAACTGGGCAGGTTACAAAGCATCTGAGGTGTGCTGCTCCCTGTTGAGGCCTGCCGGTTTACTGCAGCCATATCAACGTTGTAGCCAGCAGCCCAGAGCACACCGGCAGCGTTCAGGGCTGTCTCGGTTGCGTCTTTGCCGCGAACGAGCATAGACGTGTAAGGAGCGGACTTAGCAAACTTGCTGTTGCTTGCGTCGATGATCTGTCGCACGGGGCCCTGGAGAGCTGCGTGAGGACCAACCTCGAGAAAGCCTCCCCACTGTAGAGCTACGGGGCGGGTGCCGCCTGAGGCGACCTTCTTATGCTTCAGCAATGCCAAGAACCCCTGTGAGAACTTCACGGCATTCTGCATGTTGTTGACCCAATATTGGGCGTTTAGCTCGGAAGAAGACACGATAGATCCGGTAAGCGAGGAATACATGACTGGGATGTTTTCTGTCTCATCTGGCTCCTTCGGTGTTATTTCCCCAATCATCTCAAGATAGTTTGGTGAGACCTCGCGCATATGAGGAGAGTGATACGCGGTAGTGACCTTAAGTTTGCGCGCGAATTTGCCATCGTTAGAAATCAATACCTCCAACTGGTCAATGGCGTCAACATCCCCGGAGAGCGTCACGCTGGATGGACTGTTGATGCAGGCAACAACTGCAGACCCGGCTGGGACCTTCTCAAGGTAGGCCTGGGTATCATCCTCGGAAAGTCCAGCAGCCATCATCGCACCTTGCTTAGAGACAGCGGCAGAGCTGACACCTCGAACATAGGCAAGTTTGATGGCATCATGGTGTGTGAGCAGCGACGCCGCATATGCAGCGGCAATCTCGCCGCTCGAGTGTCCAATCGTGGCTTTGGGAAAAATCTTCCAGAAGCGAAGAAGATCAACCAGCGCGATCTGGATCACCGTACAGAGCGGCTGGCTGTACTCTGGGAGGTTGACGTTCGAGTTGGTTGTCTTAGTCAACTCTGCAACTGCATTCCACTTGCAGCCGAAGGCCTCGAGGTAAGACTGCGAAGCATCAATGCTTGCACGGAAGATGGGGTTCGCGAAAAGTTCGCGACCCATCTCCGGCCACTGAGCACCCTGGCCGGTGAATACCATGACGAGGTTGTTACCATGACGTTGTGATCGAGTTGCTGCTGGCAGACCCTTCGAGAGCCTTTCTGTCAGCTCAGACGGCAAACTTGCAATCGCAAAAGTTCTGTGCTCTAAATGTGTCCGGCGCTGCGCCAGTGTGAATGCGAGATTTTCCAACAAGGATGGGTCATGGGTATCCTCTGAACCTTCTTGCAGCCATGCGTTTAAGCCCTCTGACACACGCTTGGCTCCGGTCTGGTCTTTGCCAGTGAAGAGAAACAGCTTTTTGGATGTGTCGTGGGGGACTTCGCTGACAGATGTATCCTCAACACCTGAATCAGAATCAGAGTCATCCATCACGGTGTTGTGCTTGCCAGTCAATCCCCTTTCTTTGAGGTAGTGGTAAGTATCGTCCAGAATTACATGGGCATTAGCACCACCGAACCCGAATGAGTTGACACTGATTCGACGCAGTCCTGGTGCCGGCCACCTGGCGACATTTGCTGGAAGTGTCAGATGCCAGTCGTTTAACTTTAATTTCGGGTTCACCCGATCTACACCATATGTAGGGACCATCATTCCTTTTTCAAGGAGCAGAATAGACTTGAAAACGCCTGCAAGACCTGCACATCCCTCTGTGTGGCCTACAGTAGGCTTGATACTTCCAATGTGGAGAGGAGGCTTTCCAGCTGCGCGCCTGGCTGCACCAAGAGTCGAAGCAATCGCAGCAAGCTCAAGAGGGTCGCCTACCGGCGTTCCTGTGCCGTGACATTCGAAGTATCCTGTTTCTGACAGATCCAGGCCTGCATCCTCGTATGTTTGATTGATCAGTTCGGCTTGTGCTGTGGAACTTGGTTGCGTAACACTGGGTGTTTTGCCATCGGCGTTGACACTAGAGCCACGGATCACGGCACGGATGGTGTCGCCATCGTGAATGGCATCTGATAGACGTTTGACAACCATGGCGCCAATGCCGTCACCACGGCCATAGCCGTTGGCACGGTCATCGAATGTGTGTGAAATACCCTCAGGGCTGAGCATGTGCATGGCAGTCAGTTGATGTGAGGTATTGGGATTAATTATGAGGTTGACTCCGGTGACAAGAGACTACATAAATCGAGTAAGCTACCAGGTTACACGCCCAAAATGTATCCTGTCTCAACCTACCATATTGGTTTCTTTCAGTCTAAGTGACTGACATGCGAGGTGAAGAGCGTAAAGTGAGGAGCTGCAAGCGGTGTCAAGTGTCAAACTGGGTCCCTTAAGACCAAAGAACCAGGAGACACGATTAGCGGTCATGGCTTCGCTTAGACCCGTTGCTGCCGGATGTCCGATGTCATAGATGTCGTGCAAAGAGATCATTTCATAATCATTTGTCATGCAACCAACGTAGCAACCTGTACGGCTGTTCATCAAACTCTCAATGGGAATACCAGCTGCAGGCTCGTGATCAGCACCGCATTCTCATCGACAGGCCCAGAGAGTCATATCACCTACCATTCTCAAAGCCTTCGTAACATACTTCGAGCAACATCCTTTTCATTGGGTCCATAGAAGCAGCCTCTTTGGCTGTTACCGAGAAGAAGGGAGCGTCGAAGTGGCTGAGGTCTTGCTCCAGGAAGTACCCATGTTGTGGACTGATTCCACCTTTTCGGTCGGGATCAGGATGATGCCACCTATTGCTGTCCCATCTATCGCTGGGGACTGGACCGTGGCCAGTCTTCACCTTGCTGATCATATCCCATAGTGAACCTACAGAGGAGGCCTCACCAGCAAAGCGACATGCGGCACCAATAATAGCGATGGGCTCCTGCTTATCTGAATATGAAAAGTCCATGGTGGAGTGTTGGTGCCTGGAATTGGGTATAAACTCGGCCCCGAAGGAATTACAAAAGTATCAAGCCCAAGGATGAGAGCACTTGAGTTAGATTGACAGGGGTGAAGAAGGGTACGGAAGCTGGTGACATCCCAGCTTAATAGGATTTTCGTAGAGATTGGGTTGGATTTCACTGTGGATATCCTGTATCCCTGTCCGGCCACATGTCTTGACCAGATCCCGCATTTCCTTACAAAACGGCCGAGCCGCCGTCTGCCTTGGAGTACGCTTACGACTCGAGTTAGTTGGACATGCATCGAGACTCCATCAAACCTACTTTGGGACGCGGGTCGTGCGTAGAAGGGGGGAGCCGCATCGCGCTCGGCTCTCCGCTGCTACAGCCAGTGTCACAAAAAGTGGGCCAAAGTACATCGAAATATATTCCTTTTTTGGAACCGAAGTATCATTAAATACAAATCTAGAAACACAATGTACTATCTCGTGGCTGTTACCCTAACGCATTCAACATACGTTCTATTATACGAAGATTATACGATATTCCAACTGCATTTATTGTTCATGTAATAGAATTCATGAAATCAAAATAGCAACGTTGGAAAAGAAGAGAGTGCTTTCAAGCCATCTAGATACAATAGGCTGACCTACATGTTGTAGCGGGCTTCCTGATTTACGGAAGGCCGAGTGCCCGCGACGATCAATCGATGTCCCTTGAGTTGGTTGCGTCAAAAACAGAAGGACGGCGAGTTGTCAGATTCGGCATGTATGAATTAGCGCCAAAGTCAATGTCGCGCGAAGAGATTCGTGGACCCTGCGGCCCGTTTCAAATTAGTCGTTTCTCCATTAGAGACCCACCAGGGGCAGAGAATCGCACCGTATGTAGAAAACATGGCCAGAACAGTAACATTCTAAGTCTTTTGTCTTCAATTGCTAAGTTCTCGACTGCTATTTCTTTGGTTTCCCCGCGTAAAGGTGTAGCCGATACTTTACACGCAAAAATGAGGATTCTCTGTCTCCATGGTGTTGGCAGCTCCGGTGCCATTCTTGAAAAGCAGATGTCTAATCTGCGGCGCGAACTGGACCCCAGCTTCGAGCTTATCTTTGCAGACGGTCCATTCGAGTGTCAAAGAGGGCCTGGTACGTATGCCCTGTGACGGATAGACCTTGAGGTTGTCGTTAACACTATACATTCCAGGGGTCTCAGAATACCAGGACGGCCCGTACTTATCTCACACCCAAGGCTATTCTCCTGCCGATATCGCACAAGCGGTCGGTTACCTTGAGGGGATCCTTGAAGATGAGGGCCCCTTCGATGGCATCTTTGGGTTCAGTCAGGGCTCAGCTTTGACGCTGACATATTTATATCAGCAACAGACAGCCGGAAACCTGATGGCAGTCAGATTCGCATGTCTCTTTTCAACTGCTATGCCGTGCAGTTCTGATGAAAGTTTGGGGCATGATGTTATATCGAAGTTGCGAGCTAGGGAATACGACGTTACGGACCGAGCAGGCGCTAATGGGAGAGACCTGACAGGCGAAGAGCGAGAGTTTGTGGAGATGCTACAGCGGACAGTTGTCGAAGCCGCTATCCAAGATCCGCAGTTCCCGTGGACTGACATGGATGTATATCGTCGCGGAGAACTTGGCGCTATTCCTCGCGTGATGTATCCATCAGCGCTGGCACAACAGATTCAGATTCCCACCATCCATGTGTGGGGTCGGAATGATTTCGAGTATATGATCCATATGGCTGAATTATCCCGAAGTCTATGTGACAAGTCCCTATCGAAAACTGTTTTGCACAGTGGTTCGCACGACATGCCGAAGAAACAGACTGAAATCAAAGCTGTGCTTCGAGAAATCGACTGGGCTATATCCCAGGCATAGTGCTAAAGGGAAGGAAAGTCAAAATATTCCTTCTGACTGTAAATACTCTATCCTTCCATCATAGCAATAATATTGTAATAATAACAATAGACATCTGGAACCATATCTAACTCAAATACCCGTTGCATTGCGATGACTGGAAAGGGTAAGCCTTGGCAGGTGGATACCTAGTTAGTACAAGCACTTGAGATTGGGGGTAACTCCCAATTTGGCAAATCACCGTCACTAACATTTGGAGGAAACGTAAACATCGGGCTTATCCCGCAGATATATACAACTCAAAAACTGCATTTAACCTCCTTACCCCGCTATCTCCTTCAGTTGTTCAGCAACGATATCCAAGCCTGAAACCTGAATTATAACCATGAGAGCTGCACGAGTTCGACCTACTTCCCCCGAAGGGACACCTTATGGTTTTCCTGGAAATGTAGCTCCGTCCTCAGCGATTGAAATTCACGACGACGCCCCCAAACCGCAAATCTCAAAGCCTGGCGAATTATTGATCCGGGTGAAAGCCTCTACGGTGTACAAAGACAACCTTGAGTGGAATGAGCTGTACCCGCCCAGCCATGCCACCTTGGGAAATGACTTTTCCGGCATAGTTACCGCCGTACATGACAGCAAGCAAAACTTCAGCGTCGGTGATCATGTATATGGTATGACACATGCGAATCGGGGAGGGACATGGGCAGAGTATGCCATCGTCACAACGGAAGAAGCAATCAAGAAGCCGGATAACCTATCGTGGGAGGAAGCTGCTGCGATTCCAGGGAGTGCCCTCACGGCTGATCAGGCCCTGTTCAGGCATGTTGGACTGGAGATCACGGCGCAAAACGGTCAGAAGAGGGTTTTGATTACAGGAGCTGGTGGTGGCATTGGCACATTTTTGGTGCAGTTTGCCACCCTGGCTGGGCACCACGTTGTGGCGGCGTCTAGCTCGAACGAGCGGAACGAGTCATTCCTGCACTCGATTGGCGCCCATGAAGTGGTTGAATACAAAGATTTCGCCACTTTGGACAAGGTCGACGTCATTGTTGATACTGTCGGGTTCCAGGTACTCGCGGACTGCTGGAGCGTTATCAAGCCAGATGGCACTCTCTTGTCTTTTGACGCGCGCAGCTGGGGCTATAGAGAAGAACACAAAAGGAAGGGCGTCAGCAAAGGAAAGGAAAGTGTGCGGGCACTTTACATGATTGCTGAGCCTTCGAGAGAGAGCATGGCGCGGATTGCGGAACATGTCGCCAACGGAAATATAAAAGGGCGTGTATCGAAAGTGGTATCCCTGAACGACGTGCGAGAAGCCTATGAATCTGCTCATTCTAGAGGGATTGCGCGCGGCAAGATTGCGGTGTTGATCTAAATAAATCTTGGCTTTGAATCAACTGCAATCTCAGTTATAGAGTTCAAATGTTTATTTGTCGTCTCCTGGAAGTTGCCTTTGCCCTCGTCTACGTCTGCGCCAGAACGCGTCTATTAAGAAGTATAGATATGCATTTGGATTCTCATACAACTGAGATTATATCACTCAAAATCTAGACAGTTATTGTGTAGTAGTTTCCCAGTCAGATCCCTCCGCCTTCGCCACACCCATACGTTGACTAAGTGTCACCCAAGCACCACAATATACCAACCGTCGGAAGGCTTTGGGGTCTGCTGTCTCACCCCACGCATTCTCCCTATCCTCCTGAATCGTTTCCCAGCTGACAAAGCCCAGTGCCTCTACAGCCTCTTGCGTCAGTAACGTCTCGAACATGCGACACAATGGTCCACCCTTGGCCCATCGAGTTGGTGCAAGAAAAGGATGCTTCTTCCGCCTGTACAGCTCATCCGTAATGTAGGGGCGCACCGCCTGTCGCAGGATCCACTTTTCATTCAGTGATAGTAAGGCTACACTGGACTTGGTCCAGATGGGGCCCAGCTCGCCAGCATCATTTGCCGCGTCGGCGGAGTAGCGCAATTTGACACTGGGCGGCAACCGGTTAACATACTCGGTGAGATGGTGGTCTAGGAATGGGGTGCGTGCTTCAACACTGTGTGCCATCTCCATACGATCACCAAGGCATGATAGCAGAACGTTGGTCAACGAGTTCTTGTTCCACATGTACATGGACGTGTGCAAAGGGTGCCATCGTGACCGCATTTTGGCTTGAATATCGCATGGGTACGAATTCAGGACCGTCTTGCGGCAGTCATAGTTATTTTGTTGAGTTTGTATCCAGGGAGCAAAGAGAGTGGCCATGGGATGCCACGCCAACAGATTATCACTCATGTCCGTTGCTCCCGCTCCGGCGATAGATGCAGGAGCTGGTCTATCCTCGTATGCTGTTGCACCACCTTTTTGCCAGATTCCTTTCATTTCCTGCTGCGCTGACTTGAACATGTCGTTTCGAAGATCGCTATCTTGGGACAAACGAGAGTCAGACAAAGCTTCGTCAGCTTCGCGAAGGAATTCGCTAGCGAAGTACGGATAGCCAGCAAAGTGCTCGTCGGCGCCTTCACCAGTCAGAACGACCTTGACGCCGTGCTCACGGGTGATGTTTGAGAGCGCAAACTTGGCCACAAAATTAAGGTCAAAATGGTGATGCTCGCAGTGGAATACGGCGTGTCCAAAGTCTTCAGCCAGGGTATCCTCCGTAATAGTCTTCTTTATAGTCCTCACTCCGAGCCATTCAGCTGTACGCTCGGCAATATCTTGTGTTCGTTAGCTTGTATGGTACTATTAGGAGAAACGCTTGCGCAGTTGTCAAGACTTACGTGATTCGTCATACCCAGACGCCTCAGGAAACCCAACACTGAAGCAGGTCACGCGAGTAGCCTCTTCGTTTCCAATCTTGACCTTTTCCTTGCGTGCAAGCTCAGTGACTATACCAGCAATAGCAGAAGAGTCGATTCCACCGGACAGGTAGATCCCGATAGGGACATCAGCACGCAGGCGGAGACGAACAGACTCGACTAGCCTTTCACGTACGCCAGCTACCATTTCGTCCATGGAACGGGTTTCGGGTTTCCTCTGCAATGCAGTTAGTTGTGAGCGCTCACATTTTGAACGTTCAATTGGCGAACCTTGTCTTCATATTCAGCATCCCAGTACTTGACCTGCTGCACACCACCTTGTTCTGTAATATCAAGATAGTGACCAGGAAGAACCTTTCTAACACCACGGAAAAGCGTTCGATCATCAAACATCCACCCAGCGTCGGCGATTGCGCGCACGTCCCAGCGCGGCTTCCAGCCCATGCGCAAGAATGCCTTGGCCTCAGAAGCGACAAGTAGCTTCGACCCGAGGCGAGTATACACCAGCGGCTTAATGCCATACCGGTCACGTCCAGCAATTACGCGCTGGGAACCATGTCGGTTATCATAGAGGACTAGTGAGAATTCACCTCGCAGGTGCGTAAAGAGACTCGGTGCGCCGAATATATCGTAGAGCGCCAAAACAAGCTCGCTGTCGCTGTCGCTCTGGAAAACGTACTTGTGAACGGTTTCACATTCATAGCGAAGGCGATCGTAGTCGTAAATCTCGCCATTTACCACGGCGTGGATTTGGCCGTCGCTGCTGTGGAGGGGCTGTCGCCCTGCAGAGGACAGATCGTTGATGGAGAGTCGGCAGTGGGCCAGGCCTACTTGCTCGTTGGCACTGATCCATACGTCCGAATCATCGGGGCCACGGTGGGAAATAGTGTCAATCGAAGCTTTGAGCTGCGTGGCAAGGTCCTTTGCTATACCGTTGACTTGGGGATCCGACTTGATTTCCCGTTCGCTTGGGTACTCTGTGCAGCCATCATGGCCGTTGATGCTTTCCTTTGCAAGCAAAATACAAGCAGAAATCCCGCACATTTTTCTTTTCTTCTTCTTTAGATGATTGTGATAATCGAAAAGAGAGTTGCGAAAGAGACCCCAAGCAAAGTAGATGTTTTACCTAAACCAGCAGTTTCGTGCACCACAGTAAAGGGTCGACTAACTATACGGGTCCGTGATATAACACCACGCATAACTGACCAGGTAACAAGGGAAGAACCGGTGTACTGACTCAGCCAAGGTAGCCGAGTCCGAGACACGCCGCACGGCTGAATTGGCACCGTGCGCAGTGGACTGAATCAGTGAGAAGCCCTGTGCTGCACAGCGGGCCGAATTAAATCGGGACCTCCGACGTCCAGGCGCCATCCATATCCGGCTATCACCCTAAAACGCGCCGCGGCGTTTTTCAACAACTCTAGCTCCTGGTTGAGGTTCAGCCCGGGATATTGGTGGTTTCCTAAAAGAAATCTTGAGTGGGAACAATCTCTCGCATGACTACTAAACACGCACCGGCCTTTACGAAATAACCTCGGCTTAATTAATGTCTTCGGTTTCAGTTAGAAGGTGAATAAATCGCCTCTAGATATCCTACAGAAGAACAACGGATATGATGCTTAGACGCTTCAAAGTGACTCTTATCCAAAATGTAAGAACTGGATACTAACTCAATGGGCTCGCTTCGTTATCCCCGCGTAGAAGTTCAATGGCCGCACTACCAGGAACTCGGGGTCATACATGACTGGCTCGGGAGACGAGTCGTCGAATTCGTATCGGTAGACCAACTTAGCTAGAACAACCTTGACCTGCGTGAGTGCCAAGTTAAACCCCACACAGCCGCGGCCTCCCGCTGCAAAAGGCGTGTAAGACCCTTGGCGGGCCATCTGTGCCGCGAAACCTTGTTGTGCCCAACGATCAGGATCAAACCGCAGAGGATTATCCCAGTGCGCTGGGTTCTTATGTATACTCGGAAAGCATGCAATCACAACGGAGCCCTTTGGAATCAAGTACCCTCCTGGCAGAACTGCATCTTGTTTGGCGTTGCGTGCGGTCTGGAAGCTAGGACTGTGAAGACGGAGAACTTCTTTGACGAAGCAGTCGAGAAATTTCATGCCATGGATTTCGTCGTACGTCCAGCCTTCGTCAGTACCACCGCGGTGGCTGACTATTTCCTCGAATAAACGTTCCTGATTGCCAGGGTACCTGACGAGGGAATACAGAGCCCAGGAGAGAAGAGATGAGCTGGTGGTGAACCCAGCGCCACAGCTCACCACCACGTTGCCAAGTACGAGGTCATACGGTAGCCCTTTGCCATCTTTGTCACGGGCACGATACAGGAAATCAGCCACGCAAGTAGCGCTCTGGATAGCCTTGGAATCATATAGAGGTAAAGGTGAGCTGTCCTTTTGGGCGCTGGCGTTCATAGCTTCTTCGGTGATATCAAGCACCTGCTGGCGGACGACTTTCAATTTGGCAGTGTCTCCAAAGGGGATATACTTAAACCACTGTGGCTTCAGGGATGACTTTTTCATCAGCGAGAGATACTGGCCAAATAGCCGGACAGGAAGCGATGGGGGCGTCCTGGGTGACTCAAACTGCTTCAGGTCTTGATTTAAGACTACGCGCCAGACGATTTGTGAAGCAAGTTTGAACATGTACTGGTAGACATTCATCGCCAGATCGGCCTCGGCCAACTGGTCGAACGCTGGAAAGGTGGATTGTGCGGCGTCGTGGATCAGTGGCATGAAGTGAGCGATAGCGCGAGGCGACATTGTTGGCGGGACAAATTTGTGGCTCGGCGCAAAAGCAGGGGATGCGCTATCGCATGTGAAGAGGCAGTCTTGATCGGCCATATAGTGTAGTGGGTGTGATGAGTCGGACGTTGATTTGGTGAAGAGCTCATCTTCGCGTAGTAAATGGCGGGCAATTGCAGGATCATTGGTATGGTAAATTGTTGTTCCCATATTGACAGTCTTGATCATCGGGCCATAGAGCGAGAATAATCGGTCATAGTTTCCGAGAACGTCTGGATATAACTCGTAGCGGTTTCCGGCAAAAGGTACCAAGCGAGGCCCGGGGGGCTCGCGAATGGATTCATGGCGTGTTGCTCGCAATTCAACTTTGTCTTTGGTCTCACGCACATCTTCCAGACTCGACAGATGGCTACCTTTTTGGTCGACGAGCCATAACGCTATCTCAAGTTAGCTTATAATCAAGAGAGGTTGCCTGGGCATGACTTCGAAAACCCACATTTTGTATCAGCAAATCCAAAAAGCTTCGCCAGAGTCCTAGTGAGTTGTTCTATACTGGTGAAGGACGACGTGTCCAGGCTGTGAGAATGCACATCGTTCTGACATGCGATAAAGAATTCTTTGGACATTTTCGTGACAATATGATGGTAGATTCAACTAATCCGGCAGTTGCCACTAGATTTATGGCTGACTTTCAAGCGACTTTAAGAGATACACCTTAGTAATATAGTCTAACCCTCTTGGACGGATAATTGGCCGTATTTGTGATATGTATAATATTTTTTAGCTCGAATATATACTGTTTGCAAATATTTCATTTGTCCGGCACAGCAATGTTACTATTTCGTTCTCTTTCGGAATCGCGGCGAAATATCATTTTGGGAAGGCCGTTAGTGGCCGCTCAGGTTCGGGCGATCGACCCCTGGATAGCATATGTACCCCTCAGGCCCAAGACAGACTAATGACGACGTTCCCATTAAAATAAAGAAAAGAGATCTTTGTTCCTACGAAACTTCTGTCAAATAACTCCGGTAGTTCTTTCCATGCTACAAGACAACGGCAATGCTGTCCACGACTACGCAGTTGAAGCAGAGCATCACACATGAGCAATTGGCCGACCACAATACTCTAAAGTCATTGTGGATAGCGGTCCATGGTCGTGGTACGCTAATACTAATATTCCTGCACATGCGCGAGTTATGATACTCTGGATGTAGAGCTGACCAACTTCTCAGTGTACGATCTCACAACCTTCAGCTCGGATCACCCAGGCGGCATCGATGCTCTTGAGGGTTCCGCCGGAACCAATGGTACAGAAGTATACGAATACGCCGGTCATAGCGAAGAGAACATGGTGAAAATGCAGCAATACTGCATCGGTCGGCTTTCCGGAAGCGCAGAACAGGCTCCCGAAATTTCCCATACCCCCGTTGCCGGGGACAGGAAGCGGCCAAGGAGCGCTATATTTGGTCTCAAGCATTTGATCATCACCCCTTGGATGAAGCTGGGTGTCACTGTAACCGCGACTTGCTTCACGATGGCTCTTTCTTACCGTTACCTTTTGTCGACACTGGATGTCTCCCGCCTCCAATTTACAACCATCTCGGACCAAAAAACTGAACATGCATTTTGGGCGGGTATAGCAACTGCTTCATCAGTCAGCTTTATGGGTTTCAGGCACTTTTATAAGCTGTTTTTGTCGTCTATTGACTACCAAAACGATGTATTCAGTTTTCCACCTACCATACCAAGAAAGACAAGAAGATAGAAATGATTACCCGACCTGGAAGTCGTCAACTGAAACCATAATCAGCTGTGACACATTTCAATGACATAAAAAGAATATATTGGACTGGGGAGTAAGTACATGGGCGAAATTGTTTAAGAGGAGGCCTATGGTTTTAAATAAAGTAAGGTGGCGCTCTGTTCGTGGTTTTAAGGCCTCATGCTTGTCGACGATTAATATTCACCCAATCCCAGGGCGTTAGAGAGATTGTATCTTATTTCCCATATTCCCAGGTACTGCATGTGTGTTTGTCGCCTCAAAAAAATTGGAAACAAAATTGTAGCTATTCGAATGGAACATTGAGTGGATATATAAATATGAGATCTATATCCTTCAAAACTACCTAACCAATGAATCTTTATTTTAATCTCGTGCTTCAGGGTACCTTCATTGCCGCTTACTTATTCCGCTTCTCTAAGCACAGAGAGAGCGGGCCAGCTTGCATACTAAAATGCTCATACAGGCCCTCCTCGAAAGCAGTTGCCGGATCGGTGCGACTAGGGGCGAAACTCAAATTGTAGTGCATGACGATCCTTGCAACGGTAACTCGAATGTTTACCATTGCGAGCTGCTTCCCAACGCAATTCATGGGTCCCAGTGAAAACGGCGCCGTTGCATTCTTGTCTTTGACCAACTCTGGCTGGCTATACCAACGTTCGGGGATAAACTCATTGGGTCGGGGAAAGATGTTTCCGTCTGTGATTATGCGTCAATAGGGGATATATCTCGTAGTCTTGGATCAAATCAGAACCACTTGCCTCGTCCGATAACGTATTGAGGGGCCATCAATTGCGTTCCGCCCGGGATGAACCGGCCAGCAATCACTGTACCTGCGGGAGGAACCACACGAGTTGGATGGCTAGGGCTTGGTGGATACATGCGAAGTGCCTCTAGGACAACTCCATTCAGAAGGTCTATATTTTTGATTTCGTCGTCCATCAAGATTTCATCATGTGCTTTCGGAACATAGGGCTCCAATGCTTGACGCAACCTCTGCGCGAGCTCGGGTTTTTGAGCAAGCGTACAGAAGATGGCTGACATCGAGATTCTCGTGGTATCGCTAAAAGAGGCTTAGTTAATTCTCTGTGCTTTTCTATTGACCAGGTCCGCCTTACCTTCCAGCGTTGATAAGTAGGTGTGACTCTCCAGCCAACAAATTGACGGCAGCATCATTAAACACTCTCTCCTTCCTTCTGTATGGTGCAAAAAGGGCGCTCAAAACGTCCGGCACATTAGGCTCAGTCTGTTTAAGCTTGTGAGATACGACGTGGATAGCGAGCAGCAGTGAGTGAGCACAAACCTTCAAGTTCCATCTTCTATGCATTTCCTCTCCGCAATACTTTAACATATACTTCATGTCCTTGTTGCCACCGGGGAGTGCAGCCATGATATGGAAAAACCACATTGGCAAATGAACACCGATAAGGCCCATCCCTTTATCGAGGACGTTCATTGCCCAGTGGTGCTCTTTAGTATCCAGCATGCCAAATGGGTGGCCGAATGATAGGTCGCTCAGCACATCCCAGGAATACAGCCCCAGCCAGTTGTTGATGTTCACAGGTTGACCAGCGTGAGCGTCAAGTTCGGCCATGAGTTTGCTCCGATATGGGTGCATTCGTGTCTCATAGCCCCTGACCGCCTTTGTAGAGAAGGCTTGACTCCAGACTGAACGCAGTTCGGCGTGCCCAGTGAAGGTCCGACGGAGAAGCACGGAGTCTTGTGGCCGAGTAAGATCGTACCACGGACCCTTTTGACACACTGATTCGGCTCCGAAGATCTGCTGGACTGCCTTCGGATGCGTAATGGACAGTTCCTCAGTGCCCATACGAACAAAGTAGCCATATTCCTCGTGTAGCTCGTGCAAAGTCTTGAACATTCTCATTTTTCGGATTCGAAGGGGCATATAAAAGCTGCTGATACGTGCTACCCATGGTCCAGGGAAGACATTGAGCGGGTTCAAGAAGGCGCGATACACAAAAACACTGGCATATAACCCGGCCAAAAAGATAGAATCATACAGGAATGTATGTTTCAAGGCCTCTTCCAGGGAGGTCCCCAGTCGATACTGCAGAGCGGCTAAGACTGCAAATGCGATGGTGTGGATTTGGATATAGGTTGTGCCACGCATGTGATGTTCGCCACGCATAAACCATCCCACATGGCAGAGGACGCCAGCCACGAAGGCAAGCAGTTGTGGTTCCAGATGCATGTTGGGCAACTGCGGGAGGCAACGTGATAATATCTCTATCGCAGACTGGAGCTGCAGTGAGTAATGGGTCTTTGTATTATCTCAAGGCCTCGCGGAAGAGATGATTTTAAATAGTCAATCAGACTGAATACATTTTTGGTGTACGGTACTACCTTTCCTAGCTACACTGTACTAGCATTGATTGTAACTGATCCTATAAATTGAAAGAATACTCCACCCAATTTGAAAAAGGCCGCAAGACCCACTGCGGGATGCTTAATTCAGCATCTCGCCGTTCCCGCTTAGTGTGATCCCAAGTACGAGAGCCTTGAGATTTTCCGCTTCCTAATCACATGCAACCCTAAACAATACAATCCCGAGGTTAATGAAAGAGTGGATTTCAGTCACATCGACGTTTTAAAAAGTCATATCTCGTTTCGATAATATCAGTATCATTCACTTGAGTCTTGGGCAAAGTTATCTTTCTCTTGCAAGTTCTCTTTGAGGTCATAATGTTTATATCACTGACGAAGAATCAGATATACCTTCAGATATAATCTACAGTTCATCCACCAGCCTTTTTTCTTTGGTATCTCTCAAAGAAGCTTCGATAAAGATGCCACTAGCTGGTTCCCCTTCAATACTGTTTTTCGATGTCTTAGGGACGATCGTGGAATGGAGATATTGCATCGCGAACCAACTGAACGCCGCAGCACAAAGGGCTATACAAGATCAAGGTCGACATCTAAGTGCTGATATACAAGCACGTGTCTCTATAATGTCCATTTCGAGCTGGCAGGAGATCTCTACGGAATGGCATCACTCATATATGAACTTCGGAAACACCTACGATCCATCTAAACCCTTTATCTCAGTTGATGAGCACAACCGCATTTCCCTGGAAAGGATTCTTATCAAATGGCTTCTCCGTGATTTATTTGATGAGGACGATCTCATTGATTTGACACTCGCTTGGCATCGACTTGACCCATACTCTGATAGTGTCCCGGGCCTTTCATTGCTAAGCACTAAATTTCCGACCTCTACCCTATCCAACGGCAATATAAAGCTGCTCGAGGACCTACAAGAACATACTTCTTTGCCATTCAAGCATATTACCAGTGCAGAGCATCTAGGTGCTTATAAGCCATCGCCGGAGGCTTATCATAGTGCTGCTCGCAGATTCGGGTTTAGGAATTCGCAGTGTTGTCTTATTGCAGCCCATCTTCAGGACTTGCAGGCCGCCAAGAGATGTGGGTTTCAGACAATCTATCTCGAGAGAGAGTTAGAAGAAGCATGGGATAGTAAAGATGTTGCACGAGCCAGAGAAGAGGGGTTTGTCGATCTTTGGGTTGGAATTGGAGGCTCAGGTCTGAGTGAAGTTGTTCGATATTTTGGGATAGAAAGTGAGGTCTAGATGAACATTGATTATAACCAAGTCAGACCCTGAATTGATAGATGCAGATCGTTCGCCTGCTCTCGTCCACGCACTTAGTACCCATGGTGGCACGTGATTTACATAATCAGCGTAGCATAACTGTTCCAAAGGATATGCTTGTCTTTCCGCCTGTCTCGGTGACCGACTGACTGGAGGATGCTATGCCCGATGAGCCGAGGTGGCGCGTAAAAGATACGGTTCGCCTTGCTGAAAAGCTGGCTGAGCGTGGAAATGTCGACATGCTGTATATCAGTAGTGGAGAGAATCACCGGGCGCAGCATATCCATCATAAGGCTGCTTTCCAGGCACCATTCGCCATCAAGACGAATGAGGCAGTTGGGATAGAATGATAGTGGCCTCTGTTGGCGTGATTGACTCTGGTCATCTGGCCAACTGCCTATTGGAGAATAACGGCCTCGACTTCGTGTTGACCCGTCGGGGATTTCAAAAGAACCCGGGATTGGTGTGGACGTGGGCAAAGCAACTTAATGCTGAAATATCCATGGCGAATCAGATCTGATGGGGATTTTCCAGTCGAGGTGGCGTCTATCTGAAGAGGAGGAAAGGGAGGATGTAGACAGCCGCTGTAAAGAGTTAATGCAGAAATGGTTGAATTATGAAAGAGCGGATTTCAAATAAAAAGCTTTTCAGGACAGTAGGTCAGCGGTATGATTCTCTTGCGCCTAATTACGGACTACTGTCAACCAGTTGAACCTAGAAGTGCCTAGGTAGGTAGACACCGATCCTAAGATGGTACGAACTATGTGCTATCAGGCACACGTGCACTGCACCAGTCCGTTTTGACATTTCACTAACACTCCAAGGTCGAATCGGGCAATCGGACGCCCTGGTGGTTTTGAAAATCTGGAAGAAACGACCAGTCCCAGTCCAAGTACTCTCCACCGAGGGGCTCTCCTGTGACATAAGAGCAGACAGTCGAGCAGATGATTTATCGATTCTGGATGGAACCGTGCTGAACAGTGCCGATCTTGATGATCATTACTTGTGTCTTGGGTGGCTTGATGAGAGTATGCAGCAGATGCCTGAATCTTGGCTGACAGGAAGTCAATCTTAACTGAAATTTCGAATATGTCTTCCCCTGGGTCCTTTAACCCTTCCCTTTGTTAGAGGCCCATTCCCTTATCATCACCATTTCGATATGTATACATGTACGGAGGACGCAGGTATGTCTCTGTGAGAAAAGCGATAAGGAATTCAACTGGCGCGATGCCGCTGGGCCTTCTTGTGCTTCATTCTCAAAACTTCAGTCCTTCCGCGCCAGAGTCGGCTCAGAATACTGGCGGCCAGAGTTCGATATTTCCACTCTGGTACCAATACAATAGCCGACACTTTTTCTGTTACGAGGCACATGTCTTAATACATCGCTACCAGTCATAAACGGAAAATAAAACAAAGTAGTATTTCGTATAAAATTTTAATAACTCAACTCAGGGCGGAACGGGATCCCATGAAAAAGTCACGAGACAGGCAGCAATTTAGAGATCCCAGATAACAACGGGAATTTCTCCATCCAGCTTCTTTTCTGCAAGAAGGGTTCCGGGAGCCCCGGAACGCTTGTTCCACTGAGCCACGGCAACACTTTGGCTGCTTTCCAATGCCACCGCAACCATAGTCTTGGTACTTGCGATGCTGAAGTGACGAGGGGAGGAGCCATAGGCTGGGTACAATCCGAGGAAAGAAACCTTCTCGGCCTCTTTTCCACTAGCGTCAGCACACATGAAAATGGCGAAGGAGTCTTTATTTGGGCCGAATGTGTTGTCGAGACGGTTGGAGACGACGATATGATTGTTTTCGGGCTAGGAGACAACATGATGTTAGCTGAGGAATCGCATTGAAGAATATGGTAGGGGGCGATGCCCGAGACTTACCGAGATTGCAATTTCAGCGGCCTTGGAGCCAGCAGGAGAAGATCCATCACCATAGGTACTTCCCTCGTAGATTTTGCGGAAGGAAATTCCGTTGCCTGAATAGGTCACCCGGAACCCACTCAGCTCGTTGCTCAGCTCCTGCACAAGGTAGAAGTAGACATCTGATGATGTGCTGTTCGATCCGCGGGGGGTCCAAAACACGCCGTGCCTGGGTCCAGATCCTGGGTTCACGGCCAGTGGCTCCATCGGTTCAAGAAGCCCAGTGAGCGGGTTGATATGGAAGACGCGGACGACATCGGCTCCAAGGTCGGGTACAAGAACAAAGCGTCCGGTAGGGTCGACAACTACTCCATGGGGATGGGGGGCATCTTGGCGAGAAGCGACCGGACCAGGAGCGGCCATCTGGTATGTGAAGGTTTGTTCATGCTTGAAATGTCCCAGGACAGGGTCCACGGAATATGTCGAGACAGAAGATCCGGAGCTATAATACCAGAGCGAAGTCAGCAGCTCGTACCATCTTGCGTGCGACTCTCTCCAGGGATTCGATGGAACCTTACTAGTGCGCCACAGCAAAGAACTTGCGATTCGGGATCATAGGTGCAGAGTACATGGCAGACATGACAGGGCCGGCGGGGGTCTTCAGTTGCGCAAGCTTGGAGAGTGTCCCATCTGGATGAGTTCTCAGGGTGGTTATAGTGCCGTTGGAAGCACCGATGGCTTCGTCGAGGCAGTACAAGACACTATTGGGACTATCCAGCATCAGCCAAGACGGGCTGCTGCCGCACTCAGTTGTCTGGGAGAGGGTAGACAGCTCATTGGAATCGGAAAAGTCCAACGAGGTAACAAAACCAGCGTACGATGCCGCATAAAGCTTCGTAGCAAGGGCAGCGTGCCCAAAAAGGGATGCCACAAAAAATACAGAAAACGTCTTCATTGGGTCTCTTCTTTCTGCTCTGGTAATTGGATGGCAAGGCTGGAGAATAAAGACATGACTGAGGTAGTTGACGGTTTTTCTATCTCTGACAGTTTGTCTTCAGGGATATGTCGAATCAACGAAATTCCCCACTGTTCCACTAATTTTAGATGTATATTTCCCCCTTGATTCCTATTGTCCAAAATTGTGTACACTTGATAGGGTATGGTTTGTTCGTTCTCTTATCGCGCACATGGGGCAGGTTCGGTAAACGAGTTGCCACTCTTGGCGCCAATGCGGTTTTGAGTTTCTGACGACATTCCCCTTCTCGGCATGCCGAAAATGAACCCGATTGAATACGATGCCGATTGGTAACATATCGAGGCCCAGATCGAGGCCCAGACTGGAGAATACCTTCGAATTATGAAGCAGTCATGGGCCAGACTTTCATGTTTAGTCCATTTACGGATGTTCCTTATCATAAATTATATGATTACATGACATACACAAAGTTCCAAGGTTGCCTTCGCTGTTTTGGTCAACAAGGTTCTCAAAAACAAGATTTGGAGTTTCCTGGCTCTTTCAAGTCTGCACTTCATATACGGAAATCAATGACCCTGCACAGCCCATATACTATCAACCCCAGTTCTAATTTAAGCATCGGATTGGAGATTTACATACAACAAGGCCAGTGTAGATTGATCGCCCGAGTAGTACTCCGTACCTAAACAGGCATACTATGAGATGGTATAGCCCTGGAATGATCTACTGCTGACCTTACCTGTCAGCAAGGCCCGCTTCCTCGTATCCAAAATTAACTATACGGAGTATGCACAGAAGGATTCAATTTCAACAGACTGGGCTGATGAAGGCCCCACCTCTCTGACGTGTAATTTCGGATTTTAACACAGGTACACCTACGAAGTTGGTTAATCCTCCCAGATAGGACACCGGTGCATGAAAGTTAGTATGAAGATAGTTTGACCGGACCCAGGCACCGAGTCGCCAAGATGTGCAGAACTTTATTTCCTGCAGATCAGCCGGTAGATTCCATTCCGTGAAACTGACGATTGATATCGCACCCCTATTGCACCATACCACGTGTTGTAACCGGGATCGTAGAGCCCTCCGTGGGTATTGTTCAAGCGGTATCTGTATAGTATCAAAGTAGAAGACGCAATTATTACGAACATATATATTCGATGCTTCCGATCGTCATTTCACGTACACCAACCCATTCCTTTCCTTTCGTTTCTGTATACATTGCCCTCCCGGGCTAGTTTTCCTCATCATGAAGTCCGCTATTATCACCTCCATTCTCTTCTCCGTGGCTGCCGTCCAGGCCTACAGCCCGGCCGAGCAGATCGACGTCCAGTCTCACCTGCTTTCCGACCCCACCAAGGTCGAGGGAAAGACTTACGACTATGTCATTGCTGGTGGTGGTTTGACTGGTTTGACTGTGGCTGCCAAGCTGTCCGAAAACCCGAAGATCAAAGTCCTCGTGATTGAGAAGGGATTCTACGAATCCAACGATGGACCGATCATCGAGGACCCCAACGCCTATGGGGAGATCTTTGGAACTAGTGTGGATCAGAATTATCTCACAGTTCCCCTTATCAACAACCGAACTGGAGAAATCAAGTCTGGCCTCGGTCTTGGCGGCTCGACCTTGATCAACGGCGATTCCTGGACCCGCCCAGACAAGGTCCAGATCGACTCATGGGAAAAGGTCTTCGGCATGGAGGGCTGGAACTGGGACAATGTCTTCCAGTACATGCAGAAAGCTGAGCGCTCGCGCCCCCCGACTGCCGCCCAGATTGAAGCCGGTCACTTCTACGACCCCGCCTGCCATGGAACAGACGGAACCGTTCATGCCGGCCCTCGCGACAACGGCAAGCCTTGGTCCCCACTGATGCGAGCCCTCATGAACACCGTCTCCGCTTTTGGTGTCCCCGTCCAGAAGGACTTCCACTGCGGTCACCCCCGTGGTGTCTCGATGATCCCGAACAACCTCCATGAGAACCAGATCCGGGCTGATGCCGCTCGCGAATGGCTTCTTCCCAACTACCAGCGCGATAACCTGCAGATCCTGACTGGCCAGAAGGTCGGAAAGGTTTTGTTCAACCAGACCGCATCTGGTCCTAAGGCTGTTGGTGTGAACTTCGGTACCAACAAGGCTGTTAACTTCAATGTCTACGCCAAGCAGGAAGTTCTGTTGGCCGCCGGATCTGCCATTTCTCCTTTGATCCTTGAATACTCCGGTATTGGTATTAAGTCTGTTCTTGACAAGGCCGGTGTTAAGCAGCTCCTTGAACTCCCTGTTGGTCTCAACATGCAAGACCAGACCACTACCACTGTTCGGTCCCGCGCCAACAACGCACCTGGACAAGGCCAAGCTGCTTACTTTGCCAACTTCACCGAGGTTCTCGGCGACCATGCTGCCCAGGGTATTGAGTTGCTGGACACCAAGCTTGACCAGTGGGCCGAGGAGACCGTTGCCCGCGGTGGTTTCCACAATGTGACTGCCCTCAAGATCCAGTACGAGAACTACCGCAACTGGCTCCTTGATGAGGATGTTGCATTTGCCGAGCTCTTCTTCGACACTGAGGGCAAGATCAACTTCGATATCTGGAACCTTATCCCCTTCACTCGCGGTTCCGTCCACATCCTCAGCAGTGACCCTTACCTCTGGCAATACGCCAATGACCCCAAGTTCTTCATGAACGAGCTTGATCTTCTCGGCCAGGCCGCTGCTACCAAGCTGGGTCGTGAGCTCTCTAGCGCCGGTGAGATGAAGAAGTACTACGCTGGCGAGACCATTCCCGGCGACAACCTGCCTCAGGATGCCACCGTTGAGCAGTGGGAGGACTACGTGATGATGAATTTCCGTCCTAACTGGCACGCTGTCAGCACCTGCTCTATGATGTCCCGCGAGCTTGGTGGTGTCGTCGACGCTACTGCCAAGGTTTACGGTACTCAGGGCCTCCGTGTCATTGACGGATCCATCCCTCCCACTCAGGTGTCCTCTCACGTTATGACCGTTTTCTACGGTATGGCCTTGCGGATCGCCGAATCCGTCCTTGAGGACTATGCCAAGAAAGCTTAGTTGGATTACTTTGCGTGGATGATCATTTTGGCAAAAGACAAATTTGGCCGATCATCCCGACAGTGGGAAATTCCTCCCCCTTTTGGATTTGCGAGGGGACTCCGCACTCAATAATGTCCTGGCTTTGATTGGAAGTTATATATTCCTGCCCCCGTTCCTTGTTATTCTCTTTGTTATTCTCTTTCTCGTGTATACAGGTTGATACTACAATTATAGATTTAAGATTTTTTAGATAGAAAATATAAATAAAAAAATCTCAGGGGCAGCAAACGAAATTTCTAAGTAGGGAAGTGTTGAACATGCGGTAAATAGATAGTGTTAATTCAGTAAGTTAGCCCCAGTGGACTCGGTAGTAGAATATAGACTCGCTAACTAGCGCGCCAGTACCTTGACTGCGGTATGTCAGTAGCCAATCAGCAGCTTATTTCCTTACTCTATTCGCAGCACGTGGGAAACCCTTCAAACGCTAATGAGATCGAGGACCCACTCCGATTATCGTCAACCCAACGACCCGGGCGAGCAGCAAACATGTGAATATTGTACTCTAGGAACCTACGCCGTACGAGGGCAGAATTTTAGAAACATCGGGTTAACGGAAAAACACGACAATACTTTGAAGGCGCTTCAAATTGTTTCCAAATTGCAAAATATCAAAATTAACGAAGAGCCGGTAAGACCAGGATCGAATTCATCACGAGAAACATATCTCAGACAGTTCCGAAGGTGTAAGTCGCCAGATTCACAGCAGGGAGGGTCTCAGGAGAGTAAATCACATTGGATTGCTGACCCCATTGCGGGTTGTTGACAGAATCAATCCAGCCCTCGGGCTCAATCGCCAGACAACCATATTTCTCAACAAATCCAGCAGCATTCTCATTTCCCGAGTTTCGCTTAACCTGAGAAGGCTTCACGGGAATTTTTCCATCCATGTTCAGACAGGTGAAGAACTGCACAGCAGGTTGGTTCGTTGCAACGTCCATGCTAATTCCTGTGGAGCTGGAGTTCAACCGGAGAGCGGTAACAAGTGCGTCGTGGGCAGAGTACGTCGGGTCACGGTCAATAATAAAGCAGTTGTCGTATCCCACGTCACTGCCAACAAGACCTTGGGTGTATTTAATGTCACGACCGATGATTTTGCCGGAAGTGAAGTCCATCGATTGGTGATCAGTCTCATCCACGGTCGAGATGATTCCATTAGGGACTTGGATACTGTCCGTGGCGATGAATCGCTCTGATAGGGGCATTTGCAGCCATGTATCATTGAGAACAGTCGGCTGCTGGAAACCATTCAGGTTCCAGTAGATATGGTTGGAGAGCATGATCGGCGTAGAGTGCGTGAGAGCTTGCGATACCATCTTGGTCATCAGCCGGGGATGTCCCTGTGGGTTCTGAGCTGTGGCCTTGGTATCGACGGAGTATGTAGCCTGCGTAATGACGTCGCCTGGGAAGCCTTGGAATGCGGCATCGTATAGCTCAAACGTGACAGAGGAAGGTGTGGATGCAACCACAGTCCAGTTTCGCTGATCATAGCCAATGTCTCCGCCATGCAACGTATACACGCCGTCTTTGTTCTTGGGAATGTGATATTCGGTTCCGTCCAGCTCGAAAGTGCCGTTCTTGACACGGTTGGCAATGCGGCCAATGACGGCTCCGAAATAGGTATGACTGGTCTGTGTGTCTTCCAGATACTGGCGGGGATCGTCATAGCCGACCACAACGTCCTGCTCATTGCCATTCCTGTCTGGAACTAGCAGCGAGATCAATCGCGCTCCGTATGGAATGAACTTGGCGGTGATATTGTCGGCGGAGATTGTCAAGACCTTGAAGGGATCCACAGAGCGCGCATTGGAATTCCCCTGGCCGAGGGCAATCGGGACAAAAAGACATGCTGCAATGTACTGCTTGAGATACATTTTGTAATTTGATAAAAAGAATGGAGTATCACGCGTAAATAAAAATTAAAACGAATGAAATATTTATAAACTGGTGGTGAAGGGGCTCCTTTTTAAATCGACTTGACCGACACCAACTTGTTGCAGTGTTGCACCGCTCGCGCCATTCCGGATTAAGACGGATGGGAACGGATTAGTGACGCGGGGCCCGCTCCCGAGCTCTGTCTCGGGCGGGAAGTGTCGGCATGCCGAGCTTATTCTAGGCAAACCCATGGTACGGGCCTTGGCGGAGATAAAGTTTGGCCTCTTAAGTTTTAAAGTTTCACTAAAATCTCAATTAATAATTTAGCTGGTCTAGAATCTGACTGCATAAAAATGCATATGACCTGCCACTATATTCTGGTAAGGATGCATAGAGCTGAGTTGGCACTCACCTTATTAGACGTGTCATTTCTTAAACAGACTATACGAAAAAGAAATGTCTACAGGGGCTTTGAAATGCTGCAGAGAGAGTTTTATCGTCATCCAGCTACCAAGGTTAGCTGGTTTAGATTTCGTGCCACAGGTCTGATGAATTTAGAGAAATGGTAAGAGTATGTGGTGCAAAGTACGTCTTAGGTCTGGACTTAGCTTTTTACGAGGACTTGATCTCGTTTAGCGAAGCCTCCGAAGATTCCCCGTTCGTCAATCGAGATATGCCATGCATGGAAACGTCGTGGGTGGACGTCTCTCAGGACAATCTAAAATTGTATGGACTAATATACATTCAAGGCAAAATAGATCAAGGGGGGCCAATTGCTAGGTCCATGAAGCGCACTGGGCCTGCCCATGAGGCTTGTGAGGCTGTTGTGCATGGGCGAATGTTGAGGCAGGTTGAGATGTCGGGCCGAGATGTTGAACTCAATACTTGATACTCGGTGTTTACAACACCAGATATGCAATTTTCCAACTTTATATACGAGAAGCCAAAGAAATGCGTGCTGTCATACATCCAATCAAAAAAGGGCGGTCGAACTTCATCATGCGGTGTGTTGCTTTCCTTTTGCCCATTGGGATGCGAAACTCATCAGGATTTTGGTTAAGCTTTGTAATGTTGCTAGTGAGAGAGATAGATAGGGGTTTCGGACTGTACCTGCATGCATTAGACTTCCGGCGAATGATCGGTAGTACTTCCTTCGCGAGGGGTTGATTTGGCCAGGACTCTATCAGGAGTTATTGGGGTGAGTAAATTTTGTGGCACGCGAGACCGTGGGCTACAAGCATGCCACGCAATTCCCAGCGGATGATGTCCGTCTGGTCAAGCATTCTGGCTTCAGGGGCAGGCTTTCGGCACGCTGAATATTATTCTCAATAGATACCGCAGCAGTTCAATGATGTCTCTTGATAGTTGCCGATTGGTTACTATTCAAGGTGCCATATGTGATCTAAAGCGTAACTCTTTCCCAATACATCATTTTAGAACAGTCAGGCTACTGCATACATATCTTGACGGCTTCATTCTAGCTGTATATACTAAAGCCATGGGCTATTTCCACAATGTCTACTATCTAATGACTGTAATGCCGTAATACTGGGGACCAAGTGTAAGAGACCCTGGAAATGATCGAATATCCCCAACTGCTTGAATTATTGTCTCTAAAAAGTATTCATATTATTCAAGCCTATCTACTACCAACATCCACCTTCTTACCTGGCAAAAATTGCCAGATACCGTTCTAAGAGGAGTCAGAGGTCAATTCACCTCAGGCCTCCACCAATAGTATGGTTTGATCCAATCTGAATCTACCATTCCAGAGACCAACGCTTTCCAGCCCAAGCAGAAACATCAAATCCGGAAACCACCAAGGTATTCTTGTTACCATCAAAGTGGACGTTCTTGGGGGGCACAGGCTTTCCATTGAACTTGATAGGGGTGCTCGTCTTCTCAACGCCCCAAATGGTAACGTTTCTCAGACTGTTCTCTTCAACCCATCCGCCATGCTCAATGATGGTTTCAAGCTTCCTGTTCTCAACCTTGAATTCCGCATGAAGCGTGGCGTTAGGTGTAACGCTGACTCCGTCGTCAAGGTAGAGATTTCCAGTTGCGCTGCCGTCCTTGTCCAGTGCGACCAGAATGTCCCAGGGGCTGTTTCGTGCATCTCTGGTAGTGAGGGCAGACTGCTGAAGGGGCAAGACAGATCCTCCACGAGCGTAGACTGGAATGTGTCCGAGAGGGGCGTGGATGGTTGTGTTGGCCTGGGCAGGCACGGGGACAGCGGTGTTGCTGTACCAGTCATACCAGACTTCCTCGCCTTCGATAAGGCCAGGGAAAACACCGTTCACGGATGTTACACCCTGTTCCAGAACAGGAATAACAAGGATAGACGGACCCAGCATGAACTGGCGGTCTGCATTCGCGAGAGATGGATCGTGAGGGAACTCCCATGCGAGAGCCCTCATGACGGTTTCACCCTTTGTATGCGCGTGGTAGAAGAGCGTATACATATAAGGTAGAAGTTGGTATCGGATAGCCATAGCCGCCTTGCTCGCGTCGATAACAGAGGACCATCTGTATGCTTCCTGGCTGATGGCACCAATGATGTTATGGTTCCTGTAGAAGGGGAAGAAAGCGCTCAGTTGCATCCAGCGGTTGCACAGCTCCATATCAGTGTTATCGGCAAATCCACAGGTGTCAACTCCAAACATGGGAATTCCCAGTAGCGACATGGAAAGAGCTTGCGGGATGGAAAGAATCATACTAGGCCAATTGGACCAGTTGTCACCACCCCAGTGGGCAGCGTACGATCCAGAACCGGCGAATGTTGAGCGACCAAGAATGAAGGGACGCGCATCGGGGGAAATAGCGGAGAGAGCGTTATATGTGGCCTTGAGGATACCATGACCCCAAAGGTTGTGCATGTCATATTCGAGTGTGCCGTCTGCGTGGGTTGCGTTGGGCGAGATAGCTCCCACAGCCAAGGCACCCTTTACATTGTTGATTGCGTAGGGAGGATAGTTGACATCACGAACATCCGGAGTAGGAGTGGTGCGGACATAAGAGGTGGAGGCGGTGGCGGAGCTGGTAGGATAAGCACTGGACCAGGAAGCGCGTGCGGCTGAAGCAGAGGCAGCTTCAGTGGCATTGGTTTTGTTAAACCCTTCCGGGTAGATAAGAACCGGGTTTGCGGGCTCTCCAGGCAGAGCAAAAGGAACATGCACAGGTTGGAGGGTGAGGTTGTTACTTCCGCAGCTTCCAACGCAGAAGGAAGAGATTTCACTCATGTCAATCCATGCACCATCATACCCGGTGATCTGATGGTATCTGACCATCTCGTCAATCCACCATTGCTCAGTGCCCTCGGCCAACCAGTCAGGGAAGACAGTGTATCCTGGCCAGACAGCACCGACATAGAGACTGCCATCGGGGTTCGTCAAGAAAGCTCCAGTATCGTTTCCTCTCTCAAATACAGGGTATCTGGGAGGAAGTAAGCTTGGAGGAACTATTCTGTAAGGACATCAAGGCACTTACGCGTCATCCGGGTTCGATGGGTTGGGAATGTAAATGGCCGAATCAATGATTGGAACATAGTGTCTACCACTGTCATGGAGACGCTGAATGAAACCCTTGCTTGACTCGTCATCAAACCCAACAGGGTTGTTTTCAAAGTCGCGGTAACGAACCATCCAGTCAATATCAGTCCTTGAGGAAATATTGTCAGTCGGGCTGCCTTTACTTGTCTGTTGGAACTTGCTCGTTTTATCCGGCGATAAGTGCAAGAGTCAGATAGTGAGGTCACTTACCAAATAGTTTCCAGTGGGATATCGAAGTGCGTGTGGTTGTTCACGACATCCTCAAGTTCTGCCCAGCTTGTGTATCCCCACCGACATTGGTGGAAACCAAAGGTCCAGTATTGCTGCATCGCAGGCAAACCGACAGTACTCAAGTATGACTTAGTCACTTCTGGCTGACTTGGGCCTGGGAAGAAGTATAGGTCGATGCTGCCACCAATAGCCCGGTAAGTAATGCTGTCTTCCTGCATCAAGATATCTTGTCCATGCGCATTCCGAGAAAACACTCCATGGGACAAAGATGTGTAGTTGGAGTTTGCAGTAGCTTCGTAGCTTTCTACTAGTTTGAGGTTTCCATCGGCATCCTCCGTAAAGTAACGGGTCTCCAAAAAGAAAGGATGGGCGCCATAAACATTGCTGTATCATTGTTAGAGGACATATCGAGAATAAAGTGGAATGGTCTTACATATCGACTGTGGCGCCAGCATCTGCCGCATAGTAGGTCTTGGTGTAGTTGTTTCCCAGTCTGAACCCATGGACCGACTCGCCCAATCCGTACAGATTGTAGTTCTTAGGAAGAGCGCTCTTAAATTCAACGAACTGGTTTTCAAAGACAATTCTTGTTCCCTTGGTAGAGAAAAGAACATCTTTTGTCGACTTCCTGGTCACTTCAAATCCGAAGCTTGGGTCATTAGTCCAGGAGAACTCCAAGTCAGAGACGACTTTGGGCTCCTCGACTTCAGGTTCGGCCAGGTAACCATGAGGAATAAGGTACTGGGTTGCATTCTCAGCGCCAATGTGGGTTGGCACGATCGCAACATGCAGTCGATCATCACGCTGATATTCGACAGTGAGGCTCAAAGAATCAATGTCGGTACCATAGACATTGCATGCATCTCCCGCGAGGGAAAGAGAAGCTGTGAAGCCAGAGGCGGTCTGTTGGACATTGGAAGCAGTGTATCCCGGGCAGACTGTCTGTGCATCCACTGCCTGTGGGTCCTTGATATTGGGGATCACGGCAGGTGCTATGTTTGCTTCGGCGGGCACAGTGAACTGAGCCGAGTGAGATGAGGTTGGCGAAGGAGAGGATGTCTGCGCCTGAGCGATAGCACAGAATGCAGACAGTCCACCAAGGACACCTCCCCAGGAACGTGGGATACCCATGACTCACGGACTGTGAGAATTGAAAGATGAAAGAAGATTGTCAGTGACCTAGGCAAGATTCTCAGTTATCCTTTGATAGATACTGGGCATTTAGAACATTTATGTTGTGCAAGGATGCTATTTATATATCTCCACTCCGTACTCCGTAAGTGTACTAAGTATGCAACATGATTATCATCATTGAACCTTGGAACCCTGGTAACCCCGGTTGGGGAAAGGATCAGTGCTCTCCAAAGTTGACTTTTCCCGCATTGTTCCGGACTTTTGACAGTTCAGTCCTATGGAAGCAACCTTGGGGATGATTGGCCTTGGCTGAACTTTACTTCCAGCCTTGGCTCGGGTGTTACATCAGTTCCACTCGATATTTCACCTTAATTTCACCGAGATTGTACCTTTCATTATATTCCGCATGTACAACAACACTTGGCACCGACGCTGATCAAAAATATACTTTTATGCAGGCTTTTGGGAGAAAGTGGCCTCATGGATACGAACATGACGTCATCTTTCAAGGATTAGTTAGATGAAGGTCCTTCATCTTATATCAAGATTTACGAAAGGAGTCCATTGCAATTGACCCGTTGGACGAGTGTCTACTGCCTGGTGGAGCACGTGTCACCTTGAAAACATATTCTCACTCCCGACAACATACGAACTTTTGCTTCCTGGCAACCTTAGGAGACCGTCCGGAGATTAAAGTAAGATTGAACCCTAGAAACACTAGATTTATGATTTTGAACGGATCTCAAGGGAGTCCAGATTGTAATTTCCATTCCTTCCACGTGAAGTCTCGACTAAAGTCTTGAGTCCTTCCAGTTGTGTTCCAAGTTTAATGAGTTAGCAATGCTCAGCCAGTTTGTGTGACGAGGAGCCAAGGAGGGATAAATCCATTGTTCTCAAATTATCTCCGCTTTCCGATTCTTCCGATTATTCTGGCAGTTAAAATCCAATAAGAAAGTCGTCAAAGGACCCGTTATAGTTGTTTGTATGAGCATACCTCGTGTTAATTATTTCTGAGGAATACCAGCGCATCTCCGGCGCGAACAGTATCACCTGGTTGGACGAGAACCTTTTCAATCCTGAAACCCTTATCAATACCATTCTTCTTGTCCCCATCATAAGAGACGGCGACTTCCATTTTCATTGCCTCAAGGATGGCAACAACTTTAGCAGTGTAGACAACATCGCCATCTGCAACGTTGACTTTCCACACGTTTGCATCGAGGGGGGCATATAATGTCAGAATGTCAGGGTCTGGTCATGTCTTGTTAGTATACTGAAATGACTAATTTATTCCGTGGACTATTGGGCTCACCTTGTCTCAGGAGTGAAATTTCATCCGCAGGAAGGTTGTTCTGGGCTTTCTCGGCCATCCACCTGTCCATAGATTCCTTTTCCAAGGCTAACATTTCTACTTGTGATGTGGCTTGGCGGGACTTGAATGCCGCTACTTCGTCTCTAGTCTCCTCAAGGAGACGGTTGTGGGCGACCATATCGAAAGTGACATCTTCGTACTGGAACTTGTAACAACCAGACCGGAAACGAGCCATATCACGTTCAAGCTCTTCTTTCCCTACTCGGTAGAAGGTAATCTGGTCGAAGTCACGGAACAGGCCCGGTTGGCTTGGCGAGAAATCCGGTTTGACTCCCAATTGGTCAAAACAGGGAATGGTTTGGCCAGTCATCTGATATCCCCCAGGGGAATCGACGGGGTAGATGCTGTTAAGATTAGCATGTTAATTTTATCAACAGCAACAATATGGGAAAAGGCTTACTTCATGCACGATCCACCCCAGCTGACACTTCCCTCTGGGGTGTACACTCGACTAGGGTTCTGCTTGGGGCATATTAAGCGATAGCGGGGATCAACCGGGAGACATATAGTATCGCAGCAGAAGAACCCGACACAAATAGCCATGAATTCCACTGAAAGGAAGATCTCGACCAATTCATCATGCGTGATTCCGTTGATCTTAGCCACAAAGTCCATGTTACTCGGCAAATATGGAGCATGTGGTCTTTGTGTCTCCATGTACCGTTGGACGGCTTGCTCCTGAGCTGGGCTCTCGAAGCAGATAGGAAGACGAAACTTGCGGCTTGGGACTTTGGAATTACTGAGATCGCCGACGGTCTTTTGAAGGGATACCAAAAGGTCGATAAGCCTGTCCTGGGAGAAGTTCAAACCGTCATAGTGGATTAGGAGTGCTGTGGTTACTCAGTGATTAGCTCAAGCCAATATTAAGGGTGCTGGACAAGGAATCTGACAGTTGCAGCATCCAGTGGTCTTATAGACACTTTGCCTCAAAGCTTCGGATGACTCTTGGGACTTGCCGAAAGCCTGCTCCAGCGCCGTAACTCGGCAACGATGGTTGAGATTGAATTTCCCATCACCAAACTCGACTAGCAAGAACTCATCCCCACCCTGCCAACGGTATTTAGAAATCAATAGCTGTAGTAACCTGGAATATCTCTTACCTGTCTGAATGTCATATCAACCCCGGATTCACCCAGCTCAGTGCGGTAAACCAATGCTTTCCCCCAGTTGCCAGAGATAGTTGACTCCGGCAGCACCGAATCAGAAATTGGCTCGATGGTATCTGGATCGCCCTGGCCGGCTACAAGTGCCGACACATTTTCCAAAAACTTCTCCGTTCTAGCACGGAGATGAAGAGCATCTTTCAAAGATACTCTGCGGTATTGAATCGTGTCGCCAGATTTCAGTTGACCCATACGCCATAGACTCCCTTTCACAATTGTAGTGGAGGAAATAAAGCCGCCGAGATCAGGGCCATCCACCGGGAAGATACAAGGACTGGAAATGTTAATTCAGCCAGTGAAAATATTGTCAATGTGGCATTCGCAACTGGAACTTACCTGTCTCCCGTCCAGTTCAATGTTCCGGTAGGGTACCCATATTCAATCACGTTACTAGGGTGTTGTCCACCCTCACCTCCATCTTCCCTTGCCCATCTAGGAGCAGGTCCGACAAGGCGAATACCACCTCTTGTAGCATTATGCGAAACATTCCTAAAATAAACCAGTTAGAAGTGCACCTTGGTAGCCCTCCCACCTTTACTGCTGGCACGACATACCAGACTGTGTTATAGATCATGTCGATATCTTCGGATACAATGTAACCCTCATCGTACGGCCCAACCATGGCATAAATGTCCCAGTGACGGGAGTAGACAGGGCGCAAGTGGGAGGGCAGTGAGACCTCAGGCCCTGTCTCAACTGCATCGAGCTTTGCAATTGCCAGCATATCGCCTGGAGCGAGCGATCTTCCTTGATACCCACCAATTCCAAGTAGAGGAGATGTCGACTTTGACCCAAAGTATGGGGCACTGTATAGATAATTAGTTCTGAAGCCAAGAGGCAAAATTCATGTATAGCTCACATAGCCGGGAATCCTCCAAGAACAGCAAGATATGCTATGAGCAAGTTAGCAAAATAAAACCCGAAACATGGAAGATATCCTACCTCGGCAGCCTCCCGATCCACTCAGCTTCCCGATAGATAACCTTTGCCCTGCTTTGATATAGAGTCGTGTCCACATTGGGACGTCGGTCCCGTCCAGTGTCATGTCCATTGGAGCACCACAGACAGATACGCAGGCAGGAGCTAAGAAGCGTAACTCCGGTCCCTCTAATGTAATTTCCAGTCCTTCGGTGCTGGAAGGGTTTCCAGCCAAAAGGTTTGCAACTGCAAGCAAAGTGTATCATCAGAACTCTGTGCGTGGAAGAAGGGAAAGAAAGCAGGATCTGTGTGTACCTTGGAATGCCAAAGGGTCCTGATATCTACATGTAAGCTCATGAATAGTCTTGAAAGTTCAGGAAGTTTCGCTTACCATTGGCCCTGCCTGTGGAATCCCCCGTCCAGCTGTTGGACGTCCTGGATATTCTTGTACTGTTGTATACACACCCGGTGATATGACATCAATCGCTGCTGGGCTGAACTCAAAGCTGGTCAAGAAATTGGTCAAAGTACGACCAGAGCCAAATGCACTGGATTGAACAATGGCGTGTAGGAAGTGCAAATTTGTTGGTGGTCCACAGATTTTGGAGCAGGAGAGGACCTCTCCTAATTTTTCGATAGCCGCTGTGCGATTGGAATCATGTACCATCACCTTTGCAATCATAGGATCTAGAGTTACCGAGTCAGCCTAAGTCCACAAGAGAAATATTGACACAAACCACAGACCGTAATATGTGGAGATACGAGTTCCAGTATTGACCCATGTGTCAATCCGAGTGCCGCCCAGCTCTCCCCATTCAACACGTTGGAGCAACCCAGGAGACGGGGCGTAATTCCGAGCAGGGTTCTCTGCGTACACACGAGCTTCAATTGCACAGCCTGAAGGCTGATCTGGCTGCAAGGACTCCAAATAGCTTTTGTCCAGACCTCCGACGCCGCACAACTCCCGGTCGGCTTGTTGAAGCATGAGCTTTACCAAATCCAGTCCGTAACAGAGCTCAGTAATACCATGCTCCACTTGAAGACGAGTGTTCATTTCCAGGAAGAAGAAATCTCCCGATACGTCGTCAACGAGGTATTCCACTGTTCCTGCAGATCCATAGCGAATGGATTTGGTCAAAGCAACGGCCGCAGAGGTGAGCTTCTCACGAAGACCTGATGCTAATTAGCCGGCTGCATTGAGCCATCATAGCGTAGCGGCTACTGACCTAAGTGTTTTTCCACGAACGGGCTGGGGCACTCTTCAACAACTTTCTGATGTCGACGTTGAATTGAGCACTCCCGTTCTCCGATATGAATTGCATCTCCCAGACCGTTACCAAACACCTGGACCTCGATATGATGGCTCTCAGGATAGTAACGTTCCATAAACACTCCTGCATTCTTGAACAAGGTTTCTCCCCGGGAGCGGACTTGGGCCAAAGACTGTCGGACTTCTTCCACTGATTTGCATATCATCAATCCCATACCACCACCTCCACCTGTGGCTTTTAGCATGACCTAGGATCATGGTTAGCGGTCTTCTCCGACAGCAAACAGTCACAGGGAGGAGTACAGGGTATCCTAATGTATTTGCTGCCTCCACTGCCTCATCTTCCGTAACGAGTAGGCCTTGTGTCCCGGGGACGATTGGAACACCGGCTTCGACGGCGATCTCACGAGCCCGGTGCTTCAGCCCGAAAGCTTCAATGGCTTCGGGCCTGGGGCCCACAAAGACCATCCCGGCGTTGGCGACAGCTTGCGCAAATTCCACATTTTCCGACAGGAATCCATAGCCCGGAATAATGGCGTCAACTTCATGGGAACGGGCGATGTCTATAATTGCATTTCTATTGAGCGATAATTTTGTCAGTTCAGCTAAGGAAGCATTTTTTGATGGCAGAGGACAAACCCGTTGATGTATGCGGTAGAATCGTCCCCTGGTAGTAGGACTGCCTCGTCGGCAGCTAGGACGTGCTGTGAAGTTGCATCGGCGGTAGTGTAAATTGAAACTGTACGGATACCTAGTTCTCTATTGCATGGGAGTTAGATGGGTTCAAGATGCTCTGACAATGGACCTGTTTCTTACTTGGCTGTTTTGATGATGCGAACGGCGATCTCACCACGATTCGCGATCAACAAAGTCTTCAATTTCTCCATTGTGACAGCATTGGTCGCATCAAATTCCGGGGAATCGCAATTTAATATCTCCTTAGTTATTTGAATGCGGCCGAGGTTCTCCAGATAAGCTTATCATGTCTCCAACCGCCACGGGTCAACTCCGAGCGTTGGGGTAATTGCGCATCCGACTGGCTGGAAATCGCCGCTTATCTCGGGAATTCCTTCATAAAGGGGATATCCCCGCTTCGGATCTTTTGACTTACTTCCCCCTTTCCATGTCGACTTCTAACACGAGGGAGCATAGACGGGTGTATCAGGTATGTGGGCCTTGACCTCCCCCGCATTTTGTACTTCTGCCCAGATCCATCTCTGACGCTGTGCCAGGCCTGTGAGCCTTGTCGGGAGAAAAAGGTGCGCTGCGAGTTGGGATCAGCTGATTGTCCAAACAGACCACCTTGTTCGCGATGCCGCAGAGAGAGCAAACAATGTTTTTTTGCAGCATCAAGAATAAGAAAGACTACTTCGACAAAGCGAAAAGCACAATCACCTCTTCTTCAAGAATCCAATAGGTCTCAACCTTCGACTTATGTTCCTAGTTCCACACTTTTGCCTCGCAACCCGACTCCGATTGTACAAGAAGAGAGCCAAACCTTCCGGGGAGATGGACGTGCTGCAGCTGCTTTGCTCGAGGGTCAACCCCGTACCTACCATGACGCATTAACCTTGCTATCAGAGGCTTATGAGCACACTGAGGCTCGCAATGGCTCGACCAACCACACCCCAGGCCTGAGAACGAAGCCCGTTGGCTCCTCTCTTGGCGCCCATACCGATACTAGCACTGACAAAGGCGCCAACGAGGCCCTGTGCGCTTGGTCCAAACTGCGTTTTGTTCGTGGTGGGCTTTTCACGGCAGAAGAAGCGCTGGACATGGTTGATTATTTTTACAATTTCCAGTCAGCCTTCTCGCCCGTGGTGCCGGAATGCTTCCGTGATCATTCCCAGCACGCGACGATGATCGAGGAGGAACCCATATTGACCATTGCCATTTTGATGATTGGGTCGCGGTACCGAAAATGGACAGGACCGGCTGCGGTCGCCCGTTCCTATATCGTTCATGACCGGCTCTGGAGGTATCTACAGGGAATGATTTCACGGTTGTTTTGGTCAGAGGACTTGTTCGTTGGTGAATTCCCTTCACTTAAAGACTCTGTTTGTGGCTCTGGGAAGGGGCCACGGGCGGCATATACGGACAGTTGGTCACATGGGTTCCGCACGTTAGGAACATGCGAGGCGTTGTTGCTGCTGCTGGATTGGCATCCTCGGGCTCTCCACTTCCCACCCCCTGACGAGGATACGTCGTCAATCGTGATACAGGAGCCGAAGAGACCCCGTAAGAGCGCTTCTACTGGATACTATGGGCCCGGGTCCGGACACGACTGGCTCGCTCGGTCGGATCGGCTATGTCAGTCCATGCTTTCCACTGTGTTGATGCTGGCAACCGAGATGGGCATTTTCTGCGATGATAACTCCTTCTGGCAAGGAGATGAAGTTCGGCACGATCCTTCGAAGGTTGTCCGTGACCAAGAGAGATTTTACCGTATACGGTGCTTGATATGGGTTTATGCGACACAGCACCCGGGTCGACCAGGTATCCTGATCCTCGGCAGACAGTTCTGACGCCACCGTTTCAAAGGATTCACGCTAATAAAGACCCTGGAATACTGTAGGGCGAAGAAATCCGATGCAATGCGCCCCAACAAAAATCCCTGGCGTTAAGAATGACGATGCAACGGAATGCTGGATGCGCGTCGCAACTATTATGAAGAATGCAAACGACCTTCTCTTCGTGTCGCCAAGACACACAGCAGACATTATTCGCAATGGACAGTACCTTCAAATTGTTGGCGGCCTTGAGCCACTTCTAAATGAATCGATCATTGAGTTTGATCACGCCAAACGTATATATCAACCCCGCGGCTGAGTGAATCGACGCTGATTTGAGTCTAGTGGCGAGGCAAACGCGGTATATCCTGACCATTGAGTACGAGTATGCCCAACTATGCATTCTGAGTGTCGTTTTGCAAGCTGTAATCAACCGAAATCATCGTGACAGCACCAGTGGCAGACTAGAGAGCTGTTCCGAGAGTACTTCAACAGAGGAGGAGAAGCATCTAAGAGGGACTGTTAGGGCCGCTCGGGCTATACTAAGAACGGCTCTCGACGATCTACTTCCTCATGGAAGTTTAAGGTATATTCCTGTTCGATCATACTCCCGACTCCTTGGAGCAACATTGATTCTTCTCAAGGTAAGTGACTCTTCTCTGTCATTTTCTCTTGCCCGTTCCTTTCTCTTGGATTCATCGCTCTAACAAGCGAAATCAGTGTTGCGCAGCCGGGATTAGCGAGATTGACATCCCCATGTCACTTGATCTGGTCCGGCGAGTGGCTGTTGGCCTTCGCAACTCTTCAGTCGATGATACGCACTTGAGCACACGCTGGGGCGATCTTCTCGAAAACCTCGTTCATCGACTGCAGTCGCGCCTATCCCAACCAACCACGCCGAAAGCGTGTAGCATGAGAATCCCGTCAGCAACTGCGTTAAAAACACACGTAGATACCTCTCAATCCTCTCAGGAAGCACAGCCATCGATAATGCAATATTCCTCTCAAGATGCGCAGGCTGGAACTGATCTTGAGCACCCTGATCTCTTGGATCTCAACCGATCCAGTGCTGGTGAGGCTAAACAGGACACTCAATTTGATGCCTGGTCAATGTGGTGGGACAATCAATTTTCCCAGGTCAATCTCAATTATATGCCTTGGTATCCGACTTTGGGGCTCCTTGATGGAAGTGATCCTACGTTCTCAAATGGTGCCGGTAGTATTTTTGAAAGTGCCGGGTCAACTCATCCATCGATTTAGCATTGCTAGTGAACATGTGTGTCTGGTATTTATATAGCAAATCAAGTTCTTGGTTTAATCATGCAAATTATGGAATTCCTTTTATACCATGTAAGAGACCGTGCCTTGGATCAGGTCGCCTTCCACTCTTTTCCGGGCATCTTCCAAGACCAGATAAAGTGTTTTTGATCACAATGTGTGATGTCCACTATTTTACAACAGTTACATCATTAAATTTCGTCAGAGATCGACGGCAAATAGAAAATAATTTAGTCGCGGATAATGCAGGAAATGACCGAATTCCGAGCCGGGTCAGCTCCGGAAGTTGGATCTCCAAGGTTGAGTATAAGTCGGGCAAACAAAATATTCCATGATTGTTCAAATTTCACCAAGGACTTGTTCACATTTTCCTCTTTTATTATCCTCTAGAATCCCGTCCAAACAAATTTCGAACTATTTGACCCAACGCCGATTACCGAACTGAAGAACTTCTGAGACAACCTTCACCCCTCACTCTTCTCCAACTGCGAACATCACTCATAGCAAACCAGCAGCATTAGTTGTCATTATGGGACCTATCAAGCACAAAGCTCTGATCAACGTTGATCTGGGAGAGGGCTTTGGAAATTGGACAATCACTTCCGATGAAGATTTGCTTCCGTTCATTGACCATGCCAATGTTGCCTGTGGATTCCATGCCTCGTATGTCTTCCCCCTCTTTTCTCTGCCTAAGTCCAGAGTTGCGACGGCCAATTGGTGGCTGTCAATATTACACAGATTTACAACAAGGCAATGATAGCATTTAGCTCACACACCTCTCTTCCGATAGTGATCCCCTCATCATGATGGAAACCGTCCGCAGCTGCAAGAAACACGGCGTCAAGATTGGAGCACACCCCGGCCTGCCAGATCTCCAGGGCTTCGGTCGGCGAGAGATGAAACTCACGACAGACGAACTTACTGCAATCACTGTTTACCAGGTTGGAGCCCTCAAGGGGTTTCTAGACCAGGAGGAAGTCCCCCTTCACCACGTCAAGCCCCACGGGATGCTCTATGGCATGTGTTGCAGAGACTATGATACTTCAATGGCTGTCTTCAAGGGCATCCCCAAGGGCGTCAAGGTGTTTGGACTTCCAGGTACTTGTATGGAGCAGGCCGCCAGAGATTTGGGAATCGAGTTCGTTGCCGAGTTTTATGCGGATGTCAAATACAATGCGGATGCTTCCCTTGTGATCGAGCGCAAAAAGAAGTAAGTCATTTCTTTTGTCTTACTGTTCTTGCTCCTGGGGTCTAATGTTGTTTTTGCCTTGGTTACAGGGCTTGGGATCTTGACGAGGTCCGTCAACGCGTAACTCAGCAGATGGAAACATGCACTGCTCCTGCAATTGATGGATCGACATGTGCACTGGCCGTCAAGGATTACCCCGTCTCCATTTGTTGTCATTCCGATGTTCCTGGGTGCCTGGAGTTAGTGAAGGCGACAAGAGCCGCTGTCGACACCTTTAACAAGGCTTACTTTCCCGATAACTAGATATATATAGCTCAATAGACTTTATTTCACGGTTACTTGAATTGTATAATACAATTTCATGTGATATAGCTCCTCTGTATTCGAGTTTAAATTTACGCTTTTCTGCTGTGATCACCAAATTTATTGTTCTGTTCCCTTACCCACTGAAGATAAGCCATATAAGTCATTGGACTGTGATACAATTCCACAATATCTCCAGAGTACCCCAACTACCCCAAATGAGGACCTTAAATTCCCCGCAGTAAATGCTGATTGGCCACGGGTCGGATACCGGGATAATTTGGAGTCGACCCGAAAGGAGAATCCGACTGGCTCTCAGCTAGTATCTGGATTAAACTCTAGGTGATTAAACTCTCGGTATCAACAATGGCTCAAATTCCGTACTTTCGTTAATGTTAATCGACCAACTACACCCGTATTTTGGGTGATAACGTTAAGTGGAAAGGGAAGTGGGCCATTCTTCGCGGGGTATCACTTGGCAGCTTTTGCACTCTTGATACCAACATGGTCTCAAGAGCCTATTAGCCACCGGCTCAAATGTTTATTTTTGCCTTGGTTCTCCAGCTATGTATGATAAGACATTCCCAGGAGCCTAGTGATTAATTGAATGCCGGATTGTATAAAGGAGTTGGGAAGGTCAGATAAGAAACACATTTAAGAGCGTCAATTTCTTTGCTTCTCTCTTTAGACTCAAGTCTATGTGCTTTTTACTTGAACCCAAGAGCTCCAGACCCTAAGCGTGTTCTTGCGTATGCGAAATCATTTGTCTCTGTTTCGGAACATTGCTGATCTCCTCTAACATAGTCATCGGCCTTGAGTTTAAACCTTGAGTTTGACTGAGGCCCTCGAAGATCATCAATCGAAACTGACTACCGCAACAATATATTTGTTGAGTATATTAGTGACCAGAATTGCCTTGACCTAACCGCAAAGATGGACGACCCCCTTCCCATCCCCGGAACCGTCCAGCAGGTGGATTTAAACCACAGCCTGCGCCTGAACAATAAAGAGCAAGAAGATATTGTCCTGATTCCTCGCCCAAGCTCTCATTTCGATGACCCTCTCAATTGGTCCCGCTACCGGAAATTCCTGAACAGCACCTGCCAAATGGCCTGGTGCTTCTTGGCTGCCGCCCTCATCAGTGGTTTATCATCCGCCTACCTCCTGATATCCGAAGATACAGGTATCTCTGTGGCGGATCTCAGCACAGGAAATGGCCTCATGTATCTCTTCATGGGCTGGGGTACCTTGTTGACACAAAATCTTGCACAGGACTTTGGTCGTCGCCCGGTCCTGCTGGTTGGCATGCTTGGATCATCACTGTTGCAGATCTGGTCTGCGTATATAAAGTCGGTTGGTGAATGGTATGCCAATCGTATTCTTCTCGGGATTTTCATTTCCCCCCAGGAAGCCTTGATCGAGCTTTGCATTGCGGATATCCACTTTGCCCATGACCGAGGCTTCCACATGGGTATTTATAACTGGACTTTGTGGTGCGGTGCTTTCCTGTCACCTATCGCTGGTGGCTTTGTCGCTGAGGCTATGGGCTGGAGATGGATCCAGTACATCCTGGCCATTATATGTCTCTGCTTCACAGTGGCAACGTTCTTCGGCTTTGAAGAGACGATGTTCTTCCGCCAAGTGAATATTCAGGAACCGATGTTTTCCGCGCCCAAAGACACTGTCGCTCTTGAGGCCTCCCATTGTACTGACAGGGAAATGGTCTCCGAACCCAAAGAGCCAGAGAGTCCCGGTGTTAATCCTGTGGTTGCCGAAGAGACTTACGAAATTAAAACATACGCCCAAAAGCTGAAGCTGTGGGGATTAAGACATCCTTCTCAACCATTCAACTTCTTTCGGTCAATCTTCCTTTCCTTCCGACTTCTATGTTTCCCCACCGTCATATTTTCCGGTCTTCTAGTGGGCAGTATTCTCGCCTGGTACAATGTTCTAGGAGGCTCCTTAGCGGAAGTGCTGGGTGGTGCCCCCTATAACTTTACGACACAGGAGATTGGTCTTACCTACTTTGCCAGTGTGATAGGTGTTTCGATTGGATGCTACTTCAGCGGCTGGCTCAGCGATATCCTTGCGATCAAACTGGCCAGAAGAAGACACGGTATGAAGGAACCCGAAGACCGTCTCTGGATGTTCTTGATTCCCCTCGTCGCTCATCCTCTCGGCTGCGTTCTTTATGGCGTTGGGGCAAGTCACCACATTCCCTGGATTGGAGTTGTTATCGGAATTGCCTTCATCTGCATCACTCTTCCAATGGGATCTGGCCTAGCCATCACCTACATCATTGACAGTCAGAAGGAACTCGCGGGAGAGTCAATTGTTACTGTTATATTGATTCGCAACACAATTGGTGGGTTGAAATACCGTTACAGATCGATTAATATATTCAATGTGCTGACCATTCTTTGCTAGGTTTCGCATTTGCATACGCGGTCAATCCTATGATTGTGAGCATGGGCCTGCAGAATACCTTTATTCTGATCGCCGCGTTGGGGATGATTGTCTGGGGTGGTTGTTTGTTATGGATTAAAATTGGAAAGGCGGCCCGTAGATCTATTGCCAAATCCTACTGGAATTTGGTTGAGTGTCATGGACTGGCGGCTCACTGAGCTCATCTTTTTATTTTTTGGGAGTGTTGTAATTTCAGATCGGCTAGTATCGCAAAATGCTCGAGCAATATCTTTTAATAGATCTTATCTTGACTGTTGACCAGTTCGCAGATAATGCAGATGTTTTACAGATGTTTTTGGAGATTGGCGAGATCTCTGTAATGCCCCACTACACTAAACCGCATAAAGCAAGTATTGCGATTCCCAGGGTTGGGCTCTGGCTATGCCCCTTCCCAGCCCCGTTTTCGTGTCCATGGATGACTCTTGGACAAGCTATCTTCTTAATTAGATGATCTATTCATCTGTCTTTCTCCCCAGGGCTCTATAATGTCCATATTCTCATCAATTACTCTTCGGATTGCCGCCTTTTTCCTAAGAGTAAGGGGAAGACGCCAGTTGCGCATTAATTGTCATCCAGACGAGACGATCTTCATTCAATCTAGAAAATGTGAACATTCCATCAAGGTTCATATCTACCGATCCCCTGCTACCGAGGCATTGCAAACCCCCTCTCCCGTTCTTCTCAACTTTCATGGAAGTGGATTTGTGGTTCCTGCCCACGGCAGCGACGATGAATTCTGTCGTCAAATGAGTCAAACGACAGGCTATATTGTCCTAGACGTGGAATATCGTCTTGCTCCCGAGAACCCCTTCCCAGCAGCATTAAACGACACCGAAGACGCCATCAACTGGGTTCTGGGGCAACCGACAAAATTCGACGTTTCGAGAGTCGCTATCTCCGGCTTTAGTGCAGGTGGAAATCTTGCATTGGCTCTTTCCTCCTGCATTTTTCCTCCCGAAACTTTTTCTTCTGTGATAGCCTTTTATCCGACAGTCAAGGTTTTTGTTAATCCCGGTGCCGTAGCTGCACCTGATCCAAATGGTCAGCCTTTTCCGACATTTGTGCTGCAGCTTTTCGCTAGGTGCTATATGCTAGATGGACACGATCCCAAAGACCCCCGCATCTCGCCTGCTTATGCCGACTTTGACCGTTTCCCCCGCCGCATTTTGATCGTGACGGCCGCCTATGACAGTCTAGCGGTAGAGGCGGAAAATTTAGCAGCTCGGCTGAGGGAAAACGCGGGTCGTGTCGTTATTTCTGAGAGGATGGAAAGGTGCAACCATGCTTGGGATAAGAGGGCTAAAGAAGGGACGTTTGAATGGGAAGCGAAAGAACGGGCTTATAAACTAGCCGTGGATATGTTGAAGTGTACTTGAGTCGTTGCTCGCTACCGTGCGATATTATATATATGACGGTATAAAGCCCAGAAGGCGAAGACATTGAACACCATTTCCAGCTACTGACACAAGATTCAGAGATGGCGGGAGGTATTACTGTCTGTACTGGAACAAAATCAAATAGAGTAACAACAACACAGCCTCTTGAAGAGGGAAAGTTATAACAGGAGAGCAATTCAGTCTTGTGACCTTGTAATAGGTGACTTAGAGCCTCTGGCTCCTGTCGCAGTCTTAACCCTGTATATCTTGTATCCGCTTCCCGAGGTGAGTTGGATTCTTTCACGTAGACCCCTAAAACTCAATCAAACGTTGCAACCCACCATGAATTGATAGTTGCTTCATGCAACACTAGCCCTCTACTCATTAGGAATACAGTATGACTTGTTTTAACACATAACCTAACACATACGACCATAGGGTGTGGAAAACAGGGCTTCCCGTCCGCTCAGCCGTACTTAAGCCACACGCCGGTGAGTTAGTAGTTGGGTGGGTGACCACCAGCGAATCCTCACTGTTGTATGTTTTTGCATTCTTTGTTTTTTATTTTGCTTTTTATTTTTGATTCTCCGTTTTATCCCTAGCCGCCCTATCTTCAGCCCCTTCATGCCCTTCATTCATCAACCTCCTTCACCGACTCGAAATGGGAATCAGGGGATTGTGGAACTTACGTGTGGACGGTTGGTAAAATGCGATTCTTGAAATATTAATGTTAAAGGTTGAATTAGGCTGATGGTACCGCCTCCGCCATCCCCGGATTCGAGTGAGCCCACCAGAAGCTGCTGAGACTGTGCGCAGAGTCAAGAAGATATATAACAAGACCATCAACCTTGAACAGTGGGTTCAAGTCCCCTTTCCAAGCCCGCTAGATTCGTACTTCGATTTTGTCTACACGATCGATCAGGATGCGGGCACCTTCACTCTTTCGAAGCGGTCGGCTGTTGATGGTGTTCTGATGCCCCAAGCATTTGAAGCCAGCCTGGCCGAGATATGTGAAACCTCCAGTATTTCCGTTGAGTCTTTGCGACAAACGCATCGTCCCCGAATTCCTGTTTCTGAAAACGATTACGACTCGCAATTTGACTCAGTAAGCTTGGAACCATGGAATCTCCCGATGGATTTGCCTACAGCCATGATCGAGCTTCAACAACAATTCTTCTTAGACTTCATTTTTCTATGGCGCTCCTGGATTGACGACCCTATGACCTGGCATTATGGAAGCCGTGTATTCAATGCGTTCAGCAGAGCTATCCTCCGTCTCGCTTCATGGGATTTCGAGGTATCTTACGATTGCGACGTGCCACTGCCCATCAACCATAGTTCGATCCCCAGCTGGCAGTTTCCCGAAGGCGAACGGTATTGGTTTCACGGATTTCTCATTATGCTGCAACCGGATCTTGAATCACCTCAACTGCTTCGCACAGCCATCGCCGAAGCAAAAGCGTTCATCGACAGTGCTAGTCGCATACCTCACACAGTTCGGTCTATCCTTATCTCACCGCGCCATGTGGCTTTTGTCGAACTGTCCCAACACAACATTGCGTGCAGCGAGGTTCTCCCGCTCCTAACAGATTCCTCGGCAACGCAATGCTCCCCGGGCTTTCGGGTATTAGCCCAGGTTCTGTCCTCTAATTGCTGGAAAATGACATGGGCTCACAGAGAGAAGTGGCCTTTTTATATGCCATCAGAGGTTTTAATAGGGATCCTCCATAGCTCGGAGCCAAGAGATGCACTATCGTTTGCACAAGCTTCCTTCGAAGCTGAACGATGGTATTATGCTTCAGTGCCTCAGTTCAGGGATGTTTCCGTGCAAAGCCTGGACCTGTCTATACCCTGCTGCGGCGATCGTACCGGATTAGAGGATTCGGGCGTACACTGTACTAGGTGTCGTACATGGCAACATCAAATGTGTATTGGGCTGGAAACCTTACCATCTAACGACTCATTTATCTGTGCCGCCTGTCTCGAGAAGGACCCGAAAGCCACTCGCCTCACAGCCGGTGGGATTAACAGACTCGGTGGCCGGGCTGAAAGAAGGATGTGCGCTATCAAAATCGATGGATCCGCCAAAACCCTTCGAGCGCGACTCTCCCAGCCTGCCCACCTCCGACCAGAGCTACGGCTTATTGGGGATCTAATCCATAATGTACCAAAAGGCCTGATTGATTTTACCATTCGGTTCAATGGGGTCTTTGCAGGATTAGCATATGGCGTGGAACCTGATCTTATGTCATTAAACACAGGCCTAGGCAGCGGACGTGGATGTTCCTCTTGAATGAACTAATTCCAACATGCTGGGATTATAGGTCTGAAGATATAGAGCACCCAAGAAGAGTGAGTGTGGATTCTATATAAATATGTGATGATGAGGCCAAATGGCCATTTTTGGTATGTACAACGGAACCAACGGATGTTGGAAATGAGATATCCCCCGCCAAACCAAGATCGAGAATCTCAGAGACGCGGAGCCAAAAAGTCAAAGTCAAAATCACGTTTTTCACATAGCCTGCTTCCCTTGGGTTTCGATTGGCAAAAAGCACATCGCCACAAACGAAGCAAGAATGAGTCCACCCGCCGCGTAGATGGGCGCAATGGGATCAGTACTAGCATAGATACCAATAATCGGGGCCATAAGACCGGCGATGCGGTTCAGGCAACTAGCAATTCCAGATCCTGTGCCTCTGTTTGGTGCAGGGAAGACTTCAGGCGTATAGGCATACAACACACCGTACATGATCATCTGGAAGAAAGACTCCAAACTAGAGCACAAGAGCTGAATGTTAGGATCCTTGGTAGCCGTGAAGCAGAACAACAAGACGCCCGTGACCAGGGTGGATGCAGCCATGGTGCCCTTGCGGCCAATGTACTTGATGTCAACCAGAACCCAGCCGAGAAGTGGGCCTGGAATTCCACAGACTGCTGTGATGGCATAATTGCGATAGGTGATATAAGTGGAAGAGTTGGCGCTCAGATATTGAGGAAGGAAAGCGTTGAACAGAGTATAGCCCATTCCAATGCATGTCCAGCAAAACCAGATCAAGATGGCTTTGAGATGTTAGCCAGAAGAACATCCCGTGAAGTAGGGAAACGGATACGTACTCGAAACAGCAAGACGCTTTGTTTTGAACAAGGGCTTGATTTGTTGAACCGAGAATCTTTCAAGAGACCTCTTGACGATTTCCCCTGTGGACAGGGATTGCTTTTCCTTAGCCTCCTCTGGATACCCACCGATCTCGTTCAAGATGTCTTCGGTGAGCCAGGTAGTAGTCCTGTTCTTGTGGGCGATTCCGTGAACAGCAGCTACGGCTTCGTCCTGACGACCACGGGCCACCAGGAACTTTGGGGATTCGTAGAGCGTAAAGAGGAAGAATCGACAAAGGAACATGGCAAAGGTAATGGCACCCAGCGTCAAAACAAGATACCTCCAGCCCCAGTTGTTTGCCTTGGTACAGGTGTCATAGCTTTCACAAGAGAAAGTGGGAATGAAAGCCCAGGCGAGCATACTGACCGGGAATTAGCTCGGAAACCACCAATGTGTCGAGGAGACAAACCTGGCAATTAAAGTGCCGACAGACCACCATGTGGCCAGTCCACTGAGAATTTGGGTTGAGTTCGGAGGCAAACACTCCAGGAAAACGGCTGCGTCCACGGGTAGATTACCGCCAACACCCAGACCCAAGCAAGCATATAAAGCACATGTCCTGTTCTCCGAGTCAATAAAAAGCTATTACGCAAGACCGTGGAAGAACCTACCCAATCCAGTTCGGCCCACCTCCAGCGGCGAGGCCAAAGGTACCGCAAATGCAAAGAGTCATGTTGAAAGCTGGCCGGCGTCCAATCGCATCGGAAGCAATACCCCAGAAAGAGGCACCGACAATAAGACCCACAAACAGAGCACAAGTTGCAAAGCGAGACTCATTCTCAGAGACGCCAAATTCCATGGCGATGGGTGTCAACGTGAGAGCGACTCCCTAAGTTTTGTTAGCCCACTGTGGTAAGATTGATTAATAGCACATGTCGTACCTGCAACCAAAGGCTATAGCAATGACTCGTTAGGAAAACGCTAGGACTAGAGTGATGAGGTGAATATTTGCTTACTTGTCTGCAACCCAGCCCATTCCACAAAGGACAAAGAGACCCCATTGATAGCGTCCCATACCAATGTCCTGAACTGCTCTGTTGATTACTTTCGCTTTGCCTGTGAGATGATGTTAGATCCAGCACGGGATAAAACCCAAGGTTAGGCGATGAGGAATTGCCAATTCTGAATCGATAAGACAAGACCCGGTGACCATAAGAACGTACGATCATATGCAGTGTCATGGCCTGAAGAATTAATATCGGCTTCGACTTCTGCCCTGAGAGCTTCCAGAGTCAATGTGCTACTGACATGAGTACCGGCGGTACCCTTTTCCTGAGAAGACGTCCTGTCGAGGCCACTGCTGGAGTCACTGTCCTGGCTATCATTGGTTTTCGGTGCCGAGCCATGGGCCAAGGGGACCACAACTTCGGGGAATTGGCGTCGCTCACGGTTGACCAAGAGGTCTTTCCAGTTCGGCATGTTGTTCAGAGGTCTGGTATGGTAACAGGGCAGCTGTAAATTGAGTCGCTTGGCAAATTACCGGTTGGTGCAACGGATAAGGTGATTCGTCGAATATAGCTCTTGCGTGAGGGCACGATCTACCGATTTGTTTCGGGTATATCGCTACTGAAATTGTCGTAAAAAGTGGCGCAATGGATATAAGAAGTCGTAGGTGCAAGGGCTGATTTAATCTGTTCGCGAGGGAATTCTGGGAGATGCGCAATGGAGTAGTGGAAGTCGAGTGGAACCGAAGTTGGCGCAACGGGATGAAATGCAACTATTTGCTGCTACTTCAGAACCTTGAACTTTGCAAGACTGTTGAGATCGACTTTCTTTGGAGGTTGAACTATGTAGTTGCGTGCCGTGATTAGTATTGCGGGGTGGATTCGTCAAGTCTGTTCGGATTCGTCAAGTCTGTTCGGAGGTAGACGATATCCTAGAACGCCAAAGGGTAAGGTGGAAGATGAAGTATAAGAAGTTTCGACTATATCGCCTCTACAGGACTGGAGGGATAGAGGTGGGTAGCAATGGGTGAAAAGGGAAGCAATTTATAAGACGGAAAATCTTTCATGTTAGATAATTTGAAGCCGACGAGTGGATTGATGAGTGGATCAGATATGGACTTGGCCAACCACATTTCTATGTCGCCCTATAGGTCAAGCTTCAGCCTCTGATATGTGTCGTCGGTGTAACTCCGCCAGGTCCACCATACCTTTCCTCATCGAGCAGGACGATTGAGATATTCGACGTGCCAAGAACTTCAAGCGAGAAGGATGTTGGGGAAATTTCCTGAACATTTAGTTTCTAGTCCAGGTTTCATAACTCCAACTTCTTAGCCTTTATTTTCGAAGACCTTCAAATAAGATCTAAAATATTTTCGCCTGGAGGTGTCAACGGGCCTGCCCGGGTGGTGTCGATGACTAACCACACGAGGGCCATGTCCGGAACCGGGGCCCGACGTCGGGGGGCTGATCCGGTTGTACCTACGATATACGCAATTTATCCATTTGTTTTATCTTTTGAGCTTGGTGATTGTGCTCTGATGATGGGATTTACTTTGCCGAGAGAATGGCATCTAGGAGATTTCACGGATAAAGTACAATATTTCGATTGGATCCGTAGTGCGATCATTACGCAAGGATTGACCTCGGGAGATTTATTGCATAATGTACAGCATAAATCGGAACTTTACCCGACCTACTCCGCACCATAACTTAGGGCTTGGTAAAACCATAACCATGATAAGCTATAGAAAAAATAGGTTTCATATAAAGCCACAGGTTGCTTGTTTCGCTTCGGGGCTTCTGCAAGTCGCAAGATACATAGAACAAATAGGCCGATTGACACGTCAAAGGCACATAGATGGAGGTAAACAGGTAGGTTACCAAAAATAAGGATGCAAAAAAATGGGTGAACAAAAACATACAACAGTGAGGATTCGCTGGTGGTCACCCACCCAACTACTAACTCACCGGCGTGTGGCTTAAGTACGGCTGAGCGGACGGGAAGCCCTGTTTTCCACACCCTATGGTCGTATGTATTATTTTTTTTGTGGAGTAGAATGATAGAGTACAAATCTATATGACAATGGAAGAGGGAAAGTGCACTTCATAGGGCGAAGATCGCGATCGCGAACTGACACCTTATAGCGAGCTCCTCTATTATCAATAGAAACGTAATATTTATCTAGCTATATCGTATATTGCAGATTGTGGGTCTTATAGGTAAAAGAATGTATAAAGTAAAATAGATTATTGATTCAGCCCGCCTGATCCACGAGCCGTGCCAATAATTTATTTGCGGTGGTATATTTTTATTGAACTTTTATGTGGTCTGAGGGGCATTCCTTATGCAAATTTTGGATCGTGCGACGTGTTACGAACGTGATTGCTATGCATTAGCTGCATTTGATTCTGGACGGCGCTTACTTAGCGCTGAATGGGTGAAGCCCTCGGTTTAAGAACTTGATTGGGCGTTCAGGCCGAGGTAGGAATGGGTAATAGGAATGGCCCCGTCGATAACTATCTCATGTGCTTTGACAATTGTCTAATTACGGTGGCGTTTCATGAGTATTTGCACCCAGTACTCCGAAAGCGACCAGACCACCTTCCTTTCTGCCGTTAAAATTTGATTCAACTTCTTAACTAATAAGCAGTAATTAGAAAGCTCACATACACGCTCATACATTTATGGTAGAAGATCCAGCTTGCGGGCTATAATAGAAGAGTACAGGAAAAGCATCAGGTGGAAGTGCCGGGGTGCAAATACTCATGAAACATGACTGTAGGTTAGCTAGGTATTAATACATTAAGCTCCATATCACATCAAAATAGATAGATCACGTCGAGCCTGGCAACTCGGAATGCCCATGTCTCAGCGACCCCATTACTTCATACTGTGGTATAGAGCCAGGCACCTCCTCGGGAGACTCCTTATGATTGAACCCGGTAAGGATGGTAGGAACTGCCAAATCTTGTTGTTGCGCCTGCAACTGCTCTTGCTCCAACTTCCGCCGCTTCCATCCACCATAATAGATTGCGAGACCAGCCGCGATCAAAAGTGGAATGCCGAGTCCAGCTCCAAGTCCAGCACCTATCGCGACAAGCTGGGTTTTGTTATAAGAGGTTGTTGCAGAGCACGTGGAACTTGATCCGGTAGCTGTCGACGTCATTGTCACCGTTTCGCTGGATGAAACATTCGTTGAGGTCGTTGTGTTCACTACCTCCTTCCCATTCTGAGCGACGGTCACATTGGCGGATACGTATGTATATGTGCCGAGCGCCCTCTCCGGTCTGCAAGCGGTTACGGCCGATACGTCGTCGCGGGCACAGGTAAATAACTCGCGAGAGGCGTTGCATTGGAACATGTTGGCCCATTTATCAGGGACTTCTGGAGAACCGCAGGGAATCAGTAGACACACATTGCACAGGTGCATGTATCACAAAGGACATACCCTCATAGCATACCCTCGGACACTTAGAAATCGGCCATGAGTTGTCGGCACAAAGTCCTCGATAAAGGATTCCAAAATTCGCAGTGAAACACAATCCATTCGACAAGCAAGACTCTCCTTCCAAACAGCAAGCCAAACTATCACCGGGACATTTCTTATAATTCTTGTCTATGTCGCCGTTGGGGTAATAACAACTCGAGGTGTCGGCAACAGTCGTCGAAGCAAGAAGAAAAGGTACAAGCCATGAAAGCAGGCGAAGGTAGAAAGAACGTGACATTATCGGATGCATAGTAGGGCTAGAAATAATCTCAGAAGGTATCGCAGGAGCGAAGGGGGAAATAAACGAAGGACTTGGGGCCTCCAGTGTCTCGTACAAGGCGGTTAGAGGAGATCGACAGATCACATTTCATTTCATGGTGCAACACAGGCCTAGCTTGGCACTAAGGCTGGGGGCGAGGTGATTCTGCCTCGCGTGTATGGACCCTGCCCCTGGGACCAAACTCCTTAGGGTGGGGCCAGCGCCAAAGCACTCAATTGACAATAACGATTCGCACAGTTACCCGTGAGTCGTATCGTTAGCCACGAGAGTGCTCATATTAACTTGAGACTTTTAGGAGTCCCTCTGAAAAACGGGAGGATGAGGATAAGCAAGCTACCAACGACACCTTCGAAGATGATCGTGTACTCGAAGCCGACGACTAGACCTGGCAGTGAGGCGCGGATGACCCGCGGGTGACGCTCACGACCCTCGGACCGCCCCGCCCCTGGGGCGGTTCGAGGATCCAACCTTCTGACCCGGGGGGTCGTCAAACAAGACAAACAAGCAAAATTTGTGATATAAATAACTTTCATGTAAATAATTAAATAAATTTGATTATAATCGTGGCACCGCCCTTTCCAACACACTACCCGGTTACCGCATTATTGCGACTTGGTTACCGGAAAATAAATCTGACGGCCATGAAGTCCTGATAGGGTAGGCCTTGGTCGCTCCGCTTCCTATAATACCGTGGTAAGATAACAGTAAGATAACAGAGGATGTATTTTACACGAAAGTGCTATGCATGCTGGTTGGTGGACCTGGTGTGCTTCTCGCCCCTCCTTAATCTTTGGCAGGAGCCGGATTTTCTCTCCTACCTATCCACTTGCTACCCGTCTGTCTTACGATATTAGTATCCAAGGTTACTCTTAGTGACATGGCTCCTAGGCTTCCTACTTCGAAGCTTTATCTGATCTGTAACTATAGGGAGCTAGTCTTTTACTATGTCCGACGAAGATCATCCGAAGTTAGACTATTTGCGGGGTACTATGATTTACTCGAAGTAGCAGCCATGCCTATCACTAATTAACTAACCCAAATTAGGTAGTCACCTGACAGCGGGGTTGGACGATAATGGCATCCAGGTAAGGGCCTGTCTTCTACCTCCTAGCTGCGACTGCATTCATATCATACTCCCATGCTTTGACTATGGACCCAATAAACTTCAATGGCATAAACTCAGGCTTTCAAGTCGGGGTCAATAATGGTCTCATCCAGCATGCCTCGGGTAAGTTCAATGTCGTACGGACTGGAACATCACGCCCAAGTTCCTTCAATGCACCATAACCAACACCACATTCTATTACAGAGCGGCCGGATTTACTCCTTCAACAGTATCTGCCTCTTGTAGAAGGTGCACTCTATGATGCTTATATCAACGAACACGAGGATTTCTGCCTCAAACAAACAAACCAGAACCGATCTTCTTTCTGAAGTTACAGACTGGGCAGAATCACCAGACAGCAAATGCATTTTTTGGTTGAATGGCATGGCTGGGACTGGAAAGTCGACTATTGCACGAACAGTCGCGCAATCTCTTGCAAAGCGAGGACTGCTTGGTGCCACATTTTTTTTCAAGCGAGGTGAAGCCGAAGGTGGTAAAGCGAAATATTCAATATCAAGTATCGCAAGACAGCTAGTAACTGCACAACGACGCCTGGAACCTGACATTCTAAAAGTTATCAAGACGGATCCAAGGATCGCGTCTAAATTTCTTAGCGAACAGTTCGACAAGCTGCTTTATTGGCCCCTTAAAAACCTGGATTCGGGCCAACCTACATCAGTTGTGATTGTCATTGACGCCTTGGATGAATGTGATCGGGATGAGGATATGCGAGTGATAATACGACTGATGTCTAAGTTACAGGAAATCAAATCTTTATATCTGCGAGTATTTCTGACAAGCAGACCTGAACTTCCAGTTCGTCTTGGCTTCAGAGATAACAAGAGTTATCAGAACTTGGTCCTCCATGAACTTCCTGTCTCGGTGGTTGAGAACGATATCCGCCTGTTTTTGAAATCGAAACTTGCGGAATTACGGGATGAGCGCTCACTTTCGCCGGATTGGCCTGGAGATGAAATCATCGAACAACTAGTTAAACTGGCTGTTCCGTTATTTATCTTCGCTGCTACGGCATGCCGCTTTATTGAAGAAGGGCTGCATCCCAAAAAGCGGCTTAAGAAGTTTCTTGAATTTCAAGCAAGAGGCGCAACTCAAATGGACAAGGTATATCTACCAGTTCTGAATCAGCTCCTAACCGATGATGATGATACAAAGGAGATTTTGGAAGAATTCCAGGATATTGTTGGGGCTATCATTCTTCTCGCTACCCCGCTCTCTCTTGAACCTCTTGCCGTGCTTGTTCAAAAACCGGCAGACGAAATCAGCGAGCTCTTGAATTCACTACACTCCGTTCTTAATATACCAAGCGACTTATTCACTCCAATCCGTATTCTGCACCTATCATTTCGAGATTACCTCCTAACAGCAAGACGTTCTTTCCATATCGATGAGGAAGAGACACATGAAAAAATAGCAGCATATTGCCTTCGTGCCATGAAGGATGGCCTCAAAAGCAATATTTGCAACCTGGCAAGCTATGGAACCCAGTACAAGGATATCGACCCTCAGGTAATCAACCAGCATCTCACGGCTGATCTACAATACTCTACTCTCTACTGGGTGCATCACTTGAAGCAGAGCAAAGGGCGTATCTCTGAATTTGAAATTCTCTCTTTTCTCAAGAAGCACTTCCTTCGCTGGTTGGAGGCACTGGCTTTAATCGGATGTATATCTGATGTAGTGGGAATAATATATACACTGAGATTGAATACATGGGTAAGTCCATGAACTTTGCAACTAAATATTGTCTAATATATATCTCAGAAGAGCATATGTTCTGAGCTCTCGGAGTTCCTTTATGACGCAGAAAGGTTTACTCTTCAAAACACTTACATAGCCGGGACTGCTCCACTTCAACTTTGCTGTTCCGGGCTCATTTTTGCACCTATGGAAAGTATTATTCGAAAGACTTTTGTCAGCAAATTAACAACGCGAATACAGAGACTACCAGTTGTGAGACATTCATGGAGCCCAAACCTGCAGACGCTGGAGGGCCATTCGAGCTCAGTCAATTCAGTGGCCTTCTCTCCTGATAGGCGTACCCTAGCGTCGGGCTCAGAAGACCAGACTATCAAGCTCTGGGATACATCCACCGGTATAGAGCAGCAGACGCTGGAAGGCCATTCGGATTCAATCAGTTCAGTTGTCTTCTCTCCTGATGCGCGCGGCCTGGCGTCGGGCTCAGAAGACCAGACCATCAAGTTCTGGGATACGACCACCGGCATGGAGCGGCAGACGCTGGAGGGCCGTTCAGATCCGATTAGTTCAGGTTTGAACGGACCAAGTACCAAATTCCAGATATCTTTATCGAATACTTGGGTCTCCCTGGGAGGTGAAAACCTACTTTGGCTCCCTACTGAGTATCGCGCAGCTACAAGCCATACTTTCAACGACGATACGGTTGCTCTCGGGTACATGAATGGTCGGGTGTCTATTATAGGATTTCAAACACTGTAGATCAATGTTCTTTCCATTCTACTCAGCTTTCCTATTTTAAAATCTCTATGCCAAGGGAGGGCCTAGACTAACTGAAACTTGTATACGGTTCTTTCATATGATACGAACTTTCTTGCCGCTCATTTTTAGGGTCGATTTTTTCATGCCCAGGGATAATTACCGAAATAACTGGTCACGCCATTTAAGTAGTAATAATACACATCATTACAGTGCTTTGTATGGCTCGGGGAAACTACTTTCCCTTCCGGTCCAGGTTTAGTTTAGTTTGGTTTCACTTCAGGTTGTCGAAACAATGAATAGTTTAGGCGGTGACACTGATTTCCGGAAGTACTATACTATTACGGTACTATAACGATACCTCATTCACTGTATGCGTAGTCACTGTACGATCTTTACGATGACGGTTCTGCTGAAGTATAAAGCGGCGAATTAAAATGGTTTAGCGTTATGGAGTCTCATTTTCCGGGAATCAAGTAGGAGGAGTGTGCAGGTATAACTGATTGCGAAAAAAACTGTAACACTGAGAATTCCGTATTTTCTGTCTTGTCTGCAAGGCGTAAATCAGAAAGAGGAGAACTACAATCTCATTCAGGTCTCCGTTTCTTATGGTGAAAAGCCCCAGTGCATGATTGTATCCAGATAATGCGGTATAAAGTACCACGTCCGGCCGTCAGATTCCACTTACTGAAGGAAAGCATACTATGAGTTGTGAGCGTGAGAGTAAATGATATTGTATAGGAGCCCAACCTCAAATATGTATGAATATGATGATAAGCTAACATGCTCTATAAAGTGAATCGCATACTTCGACAGCCAACAGGCAGCTTTCTTATAGGCTTTTTCTAGTTGATTCACAGATCCGTATAGACCACCGAGTTTAAGCAATAGTGATCCAACATTTTCACGAACAAGATCTATAGACATGGGACTGTTATCAATTATACTATCCCTAATATTTGCTAGCTAGCTTAGTGTTTTATCTATAAATATTGTCGTTATACAACACTTACCTATCTTGATAGCTCCATCGGTGTATAGGATGATATTATCACAGTTGACACGCCTATAGGCTATAAGGAGCTGCTTATAGATATATTTAAGGCCCCTAAGAACGCTTCTGCAGATACTCGCCAGATCGGGCTCACTTATCTGTACAGTAGGAGTTGCGCCGACTTACTCAAGATTGATAGCAAAACTATGGTAATTGTAAACGAAGTGAGTAGATATGCTATTATAGAAAGCCTCCACTAGGCCCACTACATTTTCATATAACGTAACTTGTAGTTTAGAGAAGCTGGCACCCTGTCTGCCGGTGTTTCTTCTCCACCTTTCTGCAGTGAATCCAGCTGCGAATTGGGAAACCTCAGCTACAGTAGGTATATTCCTGATACTGAGATATCAATGTTACAATCACATCTTGATATGTCTTACCACCCTGGGCACCCTGCCTAAAAGTATTCTTTGAATTGGAAAATCGATAAGGCTGGGCACGAATGGCTAAGCCTTGGCAACTTGGATATTTAATTATCTGATTAAAAGAAGAAACGCCGGAGTGAAGGCTCCTATATGGGTGAATATTGGTTGATTGCTACAACTATAGCAAAATGGAGCTGACAGATATATATAAGCTCAGATCTCTTCCGAAGATTCTCTAATTGATCCTGTAATGCGCTTGCCAGCTCTATCCTCTAAAGCTCCCTTCCTCTTCCCTATATGAATATTGTAGTTGAGAATATATTCTTACAGTTTGTCTAACAAGATTATACCTATCTCGTTTTTCCCTTAAGCTAGGTTATCTCTTTTGCTGACTAGTAATAAGCGTTCTTTTACTGCCTGCTTATAAGACTTGCTGATATCCGACGTACCCATGCTGAAATTATTAATAAGTATAAAGATGTGCTCTCTAGAAAGGTCCTTTAATATCAATCGCAGGTTGAGTCTATCACTTAAATCGAATTTGTAATAGGCCCTTATTTTAGAAAGAAATATGATTATAATCTCTTTGTCTAATTTATATTATATCCTAAGAATATCGGGAATATTTCGTCGTATAGAAAGATAATTTCGGGTCCCTATTAGGCTATTGTAAGATAGATCTTTAAAGCATGGGGCGAGTGGTAGTGGATTATCTGGTGTTCTATTTGGGTGAGGCTCGATCTCAATTGGCTTACTTGGGCTATTTATTGGTATATCAGGTATATTTGAGCTCTAAAAATGCTGAATAGAATACTAGTTCGGTAGTGTATCTCTTATATCTATCTGATCTGACTAGACTGCGACATTGCCCATGGACGGGCAATGTCGCAGTCTAGGTGGCACACAGTGTTACTCTCTTTTTCCTTCTCGTCTTTATAGTCACGTGTAAAGCCACGTGATATAGCACGTGCGAGACGCTCTTGGAGAGTGTCAGAACTCTGGATGATACGGTCTTTTTACCGTGTAAACATGTGACATTTCCACTATGCATTTTGCCTACTAATTGTGACTGACCAGATTGTTAAATTCAGACCATTGTTGTTTTTTAGTTAGATAGAGAATTTTACCATCGTGTTTTTACCAGTATGTTCGCCAGACATCGTATTTTTGTCAGAGTGCTTTAGGGATATTCTTTTCGGAGAACATATTTTAGTTGCTAAAGAAATTTAAAGAGAATCATAGCAGAGTAAGAGAAGCGCCCCGGGACTCAATTATTTGTATTTCTCTTAGGACTGACCTAGGTATAGGGTGAGTTGGCCCGTGAGAACTGTCACCCCGTTCTCACCTCTCTTACCCCAGTCTCAAGACTTCTCACCCATATCACCCGCACTCACCCTAGAGTGCCGCTTATATGCTGAGGGCATATTGAGTATTAACCGTGCAGAATATGTGGCTTAAGTACGGCTGAGCGGACGGGAAGCCCTGTTTTCCACACCCTATGGTCGTATGTACCAGTTTACATGTATGAAAGGATTACAGAGTGCAGGCCATAAGTCGATGGGATAGAAGGGTGAGTGCTATAGATAGGGTCGGACATATCCCTTATGTGTACTAAGGTACTTTAGAAGCGAGTGGCCGTTGATGCAACCCAGTAGAACCCGGTATGGCACTGGTGATACTAGCGCTGTCTTGTGAATTTCTTGAGACTTTGCGGTGGATAGAATCCAAGTGGTGCAAAATCATATACATATGTAGAGTAGTAAGTGGATTGGTGTTGACGAATTTGAGATTGCTAAAAACATTGCAGTTTTGATAAAATCTCTAGGAAGTATCGGTATATAAGTCAGCCGCTCTTAAGCATGACCATCCCTGCTAAATTCATGCTCTGCACCATCGACAGCATCGCCAGCCCCGAAATCACAGCCTCATCCTTCACTAGCTGATCAAGACCACTATCCAACTCAAACAACCCCACGCGCTTATTCGAAAAAAATCAAGTTGCGAAATCGCATAAGTACCTTGCGGTCCAATTCATTTGCCGCGTTAACAACTAGCCAAAAATCCCTAAGGGAGTTATTTGCGTCATCGGCCTCCTAATAAAGAACCAACGGAGCCATCGTATCAGCCGTTGCCACGGTGAGAGCGGGAGAAGAGACCGAGTGACTCGTAGAGAGGATAGTCTTCCTCTTCAGCTCGATATCGCCGCGGTTACCGATTCGTAGCTTCACATCGAGACTGGATATCGTGAACTACGCCGTGGAGACACGGGATGCGAAATACGCCTGTTCATCGGCCACGTAGCTGGGATGTTCTTAACCTGCATCTGGGCTTAGGCGAATCATCTGCATCTGCGGGATTTGGCGGCTCACTTTGACGTGGTAGAGGGGCATTCCGGTGCTAGTGTCTATAGGGGGGAGACGCTTCTCGGGGGTGTAGTTAATGTTGATAGTTTGAGGGACCATGTTGGACACAATACCAGGTTGATCTAGTTAGTTCGACAAACCTCACTGTTTCTTGAAAGGGACAACTTGCGAGATATATTTTTGGCCCCCGGTTCCCAGTAGCGTAGGGATGTAACCCCGCCCCTACCATGCCCGACTCACTCTGGCGCTCTTTGTTGAAAGATGATTGGGCAGTGCGAAGGTCAGTGAGTGGTTAGTCGATGACGAATATGATGGCTGGCTTTTGAGTACATGAAACGAACGCTTCCATGGGGCTATCAGTCTCTGGGAGCAATGAACCCTGGTGATTAAGTGGTCACACTCCCTCGCATGATGGTTCAAAATGAGCATGGATCAATAAATAGCAAATGAGTGGAAGTATCCATCCGCCACTTGTCTCCAACCAGCATCTGATTCCTACGTGGATTGATTCCGTTCGCATCCTTTAGCCAATAAAAATGCCAGAAGCCTTATAGTTGGATAGTATTTAAACTAGGGGTTCATGTTATTGTGTGTCGCCGTTCGTGGGTTCTATAATCATGATAGAGATACTATACAGATAGAGAATCAATGGAGAAAACACTATATGTATTGACTGCCTCGCGACCTCTTACAAGTACTTAACGGAGGACCTGAAGCGTCGTACCTGGAGTTTCTCAACACGATTACGAGACAGTACACATTGCATTACACAATCACTAAAAGCCATGTTCTTTGAACTCCTTCTCTGTCCATTGCCACAATTCTTCCGCCTTTTCCATGTCACTCTCGATGCCCGTTCTTTTCACTTCCTTGAAGAAGGGGATATAATATGCTCCGCTCTTCACTTCGGCAGGATCAGCGACACTTGCCCATAGCTGATTGAGCGCGCCTGTAGAGACATCCACGGAAGCCACTGAGGTGAATAGACGAAAGATAAATGACAGAATCCGGTTGGCTGTCATCCCACCCCCGATGTTCGTCTGGACAAGCCCTGGGTGTAGAGCAACCGACTTAATATTGGTGAAACGTTGGGCAAAGGATTTTGCAAAATATATGTTGGCGAGTTTTGAGTGACCATAGCGGGCGACAGTGCTAATCTTGGTAAGGGGTGTCTTGACCTGGTTGAGAAGTAAACCGGCTTTGGGAGCGTTTCGATATATCTCGGAGCTAATGTTCACGACACGAACATCAGCCCCGGAAGTACGAGCGGTCTTAGTGAGGATCGGCAGAAGCAGTCGAGTGAGTAGTGCCGAACCCATGTAATTTGTGCCGAATTGGATCTCGTATCCATCTTCGGTCAAACCCGGGGGAGAAGCAAAGACACCGGCGTTGTTGATGAGGATATCGAGACGGTCACTTGTGGACAGGAATGATTCAGCGGCGTGTTTAATGGAGGCGAAAGACGCAAGATCCATTTCCAGAAAAACGATTTCCGCGGAAGGGACTTCTCGCTTGATATCAAGAATTGCTTCCTCTGCTTTCCCAGCATTGCGAGCACCCATGTATATTTTGGTGGGATTATGCATCGCCAATTGCTTTATGGTTTCTTTCCCAAGACCATTGTTGCCCCCAGTCACCAGAATGACCCGTCCAGCAAGACTTGGAATATCTTTTCTGGGGTCAAAAGAGTGGCTCTTGCCAAAAAGAAAATCCATATTTGAAAAGTGAAACAATGGATCCAACTTTGAACCCTGCCAATTTTCGTACAAATAGTGGGTGTCGTTCAACTAAATACTTGGGTCTCCAACATATAGTCCTGATATAGTTAATCTCTTCTTGTGATCTCCGGAGGGTGAGGTCCCGATGAATAATAATCCCGAGTCTCCAGGGCTCGGTTGATGATCATGGCGAATACATAACGTGTCGTCAACATCACCTGGGCATTCGATTGACCGGCCTTTGAATCGTTCCGAAGGCCTCAGACATCCCTTCAAGCGAACCTTGGCTACAATTCTCGTACTTGTTCGATTATATACTCACCGCCTTGAATATCCACCTCGGCTCGGGCTGATCACTCATCATTCCCTTCAGCCATAACTTGACGGAACCTTTTAAAGGGTTTGCAGTACTTAGTGTACAGGAGACAGGATTTGACTTGTCCTTGAACTATCGGTCGGTCTATTTCGGTCTATTAATCAGGCCGAATCCCGGCACAACAATGTTAGACAGGTTATAATTGGTTCTCAATCATGGGTTAAATTAACCTTCTCACATCCAGCTCTAATGTTCTTTAGGTCGTGACTCGCTTACCGGTTACGTTAACCTGTCGCATACATCAAATGATCCAGCACGTCAGGTGACATGGCGATCCCAATGCAATCTACATTTGCTCATTCTTATATTCTTTCTCAGTTCTTTATCTTCGTCCTCTGTTAACATACGTTATACGTCACAACTTATGGACCAGCCATTATCGCTTCAGCCATCCGGTGACCTACATCCCTCGGGCTATGAGGATAGACAGCATAGTACCTTGCCATTCGGCCAAAACCGACCTTTCGTACCGCTCTCAGCGACCTCCAATATTACCTCACCGCTGCCAATCTCCTCTTGTCCCCAGGCTGAATCATCTATTTCTCAAAAAACTCAAATGCATGGACAATTGCCTGTATCTGGCCACGCACTCCTCGAGAATCGTTCTTGCGAAAACCAGAAAATAAAAACGACTCCCTCTCATTCCAAAACACAGAAACTGCAGAAACGCCAGAAGCCAAAGCCGGCCCCATCGTTAGCCAAAAAACGCGGAGAACCACGAGATGCTGAAACCCCATTAAGTGGACTTCCAGAAGATGTTCGTTGGATATTGATCAACCTCTATCAACCTTTGATGTGCATTAACCCAACCACTGACTCTTGCAACAGCGCCGTCGTACACAGATTCGCCTAGCGCAAAGGGCGTTTCGCTCTCGCCAGCGGGAGGCCATTACAGGCCTCAATAACCGTATTTCCCAGCTGGAGACCATTTTGGATCAAATGAGCCTTACTGTTCTGTCATTTAGCGGTCAGCTAGTTCAATCCGGGGTACTGGCATCATACTCTGACTTGACCGCACATCTACATGATACGATAAAGACCTTTCATTCTTTGGCATCCGAAGCAAACCCCGACCGCGAGGTTTCTGATGTCCCCTCACACAGTGAAGAATCACCCCAATCTTCATTTCCCGGGCCAATAACGATACCGTCATCCAATTTACCCCCACCTTCGTCCCTGGATCGCAGCGGATCTGATCATTTCACCAGTGACAGCTTCCCACATACCCTCGAATCCCCAGGGATTTCAGTAATAGAATTACCTGAATTTATTGACAGACTGAATTTGGCATGTCTCTACCAGGGAAAGTTGGCTTTATGCGATCAGTCCATCGGTTTATCTCGTCTTCAAAAGCCATTTGGGTTAATTCTCAGTATGATGAATCGGGAGCACCTCACAGCTTACTTCAAAGCGAAATTAGATGCCCAAGTGAACCAGAAGCCGTTAGATGGGTGGGAGGAAATCCCTTTCTTCGGATTGGGTGGTGCGGGAACCCACTATCCCCGACTCTCATTGCAGAGCCACGGGGTAGGCCACTCTTTCCGCGGTTACCATGAATGGGATATGGTTAAGGATCCCTTGTCGCTTGCCTCGCCAGATATTCAAGAGCAGCTAAAAGGGGATTGGTTTGACTTGCAAGACCTGGAGGGATTCCTCCGGGAGAAAGACGTGAATCTGATTTTGTGTTCCGATGAGCCAAATCAGGGCTCACCAACTAAGACCACTGTCAACATCGCGCGACTGATGCCAGGTAAATATGTACTCTAATTTAGGGCCTGAAGAGTTTTCTGACGTTGACAGCATTAATAAACAGGGGAGTCTGCCTAGGTCGCTCGCCTGGATTTCAGCGCGATGATGTGGAGAAGGCCTTGCAAGGTGCAAAAATATCATGAAGTGTTAGCGAATAATACATATATAGCATGTTTCACTACTGAGTGGTGCACCCATCCCAAATTCGTCAATTAATCTAACCCTTTCATTCTCACCCATCCACCATGCCACCAATTCGCTCCCGATCCTCTATAAATCCACCAGAGCAGGAGGGTAGGATCTTGTTAGCTACTCAGGCTTTTAAGAATTAAAAAAAATTCTTCACTTCGTGAAGTGGCACGTCGTTTCATGAGCCCGATACCACGCCACGTCGCCGCCTACGCGGTATTCAAAACCGCGCGATTTCTCGCGCTAATTCACACAAATTGACAGAAACTGAAGAAACAATTTGATTAATCTCACACCACATAATACAGCGCTATACTAAGCTGGAAAATCCACTACTAACTTGCCCCCGGCTACAGCACCTGCTCGGAGTTTGTTCAATCCATCTAAAATACCCTCAAACCCTTCCTTTTGCTTGACAGTAGGAATCGGTTTCACGATGTGCGTGATTGTTGGAAGGACTTTGTAGAAGCGGGCAAGAGCTTCGCGGTCGGCTGGTTTGGCCTCAAACTTCGGGCCAATTGGGGGTAACCACTGGAAAGGGTGACCAAACAGCGTATAAGCCATCACCAACTCGTACGTCACGCCCGGTACACTTGACTTGCCGTTAGGCAGTAGCGTTATCACCGTACCTCCCGCGTTTTTCAGTACTTCTGCACATACGGAGGTAGATTTTCCTTCGGAGAAACAATCGACAGCCTTCGAGATCTTAGGATACGCCTTGACGACATCTGCTGCCACGGTTTCCGACCTGTAGTCAAACACTGCCGTGGCGCCATACGCCTTGACAAGATCGAATGAACGCGGCGAGGCAGTCGTAACAACAGTATACCCAGCTGCCTTCGCAAGCTGGATGTGAAACAGACCAGCACTGGTGGCTCCAGCATAGATGAAGATCGCCTCATCTTTGAGGGCTGCCTCGTCGCCTTGGACGAAGGGAAGACCATGACGGACATTGAGGCTCAACATCGCAGTCACGGCTGAGACGCCGTACGTGGTGGCGTCCGTGTCGCTCATTTCATCAGGAACCTTCCAAGCCAAATCCGAATCGACTTTCAAGTACTCGGCGAAAGCGCCCTTGTCGGGAAAGAGGCCACCGTGCACTGCGCCCGCCACGCGATCGCCGGGTGTCCATCCCTTAACAGCGCTGCCGACCTGTTGGACCACGCCGGCATAGTCGCAGCCTATGATGGAGTGAGGAGGAGAGATGACGTCTAGGTGCTTGAAATCCGTCGGATTCAACGCGACCGCCTTGACTTTGACCAGGATCTGGTCGGCGGAGATTGTAGGAATGGGAACATCGCCCTTGACCTGTCCCCCTTGGCCACAGAATGATTTGCCAGAGACATGGTTGACAAGTCTGGTGGCAATTCTGCGGTTGGAAATAAGAGCCTTCATGATGCCAGATATGCAATGAACTAAAAGGATACAGCGACCTCGGGAAAAGTAGCAGGCCCTAGTATTTATGGAAATGATCAATTATCAGCGTCACATACTTCCAGCTGCAGAGAGGGCAAATAGTGGGGAACCCTTAAAGTTTGCCACTGAGATGTGTGGGGACGGAGCAACTATCTTGCCGACTACTAGTAGTATATTGTAGTTGGGTGAGTCGTTGCGGAATGGTTACTAAACTCACCCGAATATCCATGGTTCCATGATGACGGACCTCGGGAAAGAAATCGGATTAGTGAACTCATGTCATCCGTGGACCTACAGTTAATAGCCGCATAACCTCGATTTCGCCTCCTTCATTCAAGCTCTCTCTGCCCTACCCGCTGTGGTACGTCCCCAAACTGTTTTCCGAAGCGCAATGCCAAGGTCGGCTAACCTCCTTCCACATAGCTTCGGAATATGCATTATATATAGTTAGCCAGCTCTTATGGTAATAGAGAGTGAAGCTTAGGGTGGAACTCACCATTTGAACTTGCGCTATCATGCCGACACCTATAAACTGCAATGTAACTCTTTGCAGCACTCACATGAGTCGCTACTACAGGGACCTTCCTATAGCCTTACATATAGGGATGAAGCGGTGAAGGAACAGTGACAAGTGCCAAATGCCACCGTTATCGATGACACTCACAAGGCTGCCTTTGACAAGTCTGTGATGTGATATTTGAGAGCAGTCTTGACCTTCAGCAGGTCTATAAGGATTAAGACCCGGTCTGAACAAATCAAAAAGATAAAAAAAACATACAACAGTGAGGATTCGCTGGTGGTCACCCACCCAACTACTAACTCACCGGCGTGTGGCTTAAGTACGGCTGAGCGGACGGGAAGCCCTGTTTTCCACACCCTATGGTCGTATGTATTTGGTTACGCGTTAGAATAATTCATGTCGTCGACTGTAGTCTTCCAGTATAGTTGAATAATAGGTAGAGATAATTGCTAGGAGCAAGTGAAAATGTAAATTGTAAGAGGCAAGCCAGATTCCTTCTTCTCGTAATTTGCTGCACTGCCTTTCGCATTATATACTATTAATTCAGTAACAGGGAGTTTTATACGTGGGATATTAAAGGTGGGAGTCGTATGTATATATAGAGAGAGAGGGAGAGAAAAAAGAGAGGTGATACCCACATTTTAACAGCCCAGTTAATTGATAAAATTGTGACCTCATGCTTTGAATTTTAGACTCAAGAGCGAATGGCAAGGATAAAGAAGGAGAAGGAGGATTTAAATCAACGCGTTGTCCGGTTGTTTATATTTTGTGGGGACGAATCTGGGGTTCCCCGCATCCTCGAGTCGAGAAGGCAAAAGAACTTGTGACCCGAGACGAGGGGAAGGGAAATTGCCGATGGATTCGGGTCTTGACCACTATGATGCTAGCGCATTCTCTGATGCCGCAATGCATTCGCGACCCCCCTACAGACGATCACGCGTACGAAAGTCCCGCGGCCGCGGCCTGCGGACGACGAATGGATGGTGGGTCATTTGCCCCTCAAAGGCTTCAGCTTGTGCTTACTCAACGAGATGTAGCATAACATGCCGGAAACGACACTTGAAATGTGACGAGGTCAAGCCGATATGCGGCGCTTGTGCCAAAAATAACAAGACCTGCGAATTCGCTAGCTCGAGTCGTCGCAGCAGCCTTCCAGCCTCGGGCGGGGCCGTTACAGAGGCTGTTCCTGATTTGACCGCCCAGCAAAGGGCGGTCGCAGAGGAGGACAACGAACGAGAATCGAGTACAGCTCAGACAAACTCCGCGCTCTCGGAACTGCACGAAGCTATTGGCCCAGACTGGCCCAGTTTTGCGGTCGATCCCAACCTCTCTCAACCTGCCCAACTTGATCAACTGACAGGGAGTCAATCCGATTCGAACCAGAATCTGGTGGCTTCGACAGATGCCTCTTTGTCACCCTCTAATTCATCCTTTGCGGCAGTACGGTGGTTTGGGCTGCTAGCTAATGATGCTGCTAAGGACAGTTCACAGGTGTCTACGATCCATAATTCCTGGGCGAACCAAGGTTTCTCCCTGCAGGGCCACTCTAATCCAGATGGCCAAACCCAACTCAGCTCACTGCAGTGTGCGACGCTGGTATTAGACGGCCCTTCTCCCGTTTATGCAAGCCATGACCCAACGCAAGCTGGTACTTCAGGAGGCAATACGCCGGGAGTTGAGCAGATCTGGCAGTCACCGGATCCAATTGAGCTTCTGCCGGGCGAGGAGGCCTTGTTTGAACATTTCGTAGCTCGCGTGAGCCCGTGGGTATGCACAATTTGCCATGCTTAAAACTTGGAACTGCTTGGCTTACAACCCCTTGTAACAGATTGATCTCTTGGATCCCACAACCAAATTTTCTACGTTCGTTGCGCACTTGGCCGTAAGCTAGTTTCGGCCTTGCTAACAAGATTCTGCAATTGGAATACTGACCTGGTGTCTGCAGATATACAATGCGGGGCTGATGAATGCTATACTCGCTCTTGCATATCGACACCTGGCCTTGAATCCTCATCTGAGTGATCGTAACGTGACAAATAAGCAGGAAGCAGCTCTTCAATATTATTACCAGACTCTTCACTACGTGCAAAAAGCTATGCAGTACTCTGATTACAAAAGAAGCCTCGAGCTGCTTGCAACAACGTTGATCATTTCCGCTTACGAGATGCTTGACAATTCCACGAAAGACTGGGAGAGACATCTCGAGGGTGTGTTTTTGATCCAGAGATCCCAAACCATTCACGGCGAGTCTGGGGGGCTGCATTCGGCCGTTTGGTGGGCATGGCTTTGTCAAGACATCTGGGCGGCCTTCCGGGAGAAACGCAAAACTCTTACATTTTGGGTTCCGCAAAAGCCTCTTTCTGAATTATCACCACACGAGCTTGCCAGACGCTCAATATACAATACTGCGAAGGTGATCAGCTATTGCGCTGATGCGGTGACCGAAGCAGATATCGGATGTCGGGTCGATGAGGCAAACCATCTTCGCAAGATGTTGGATGACTGGAAACGACACCTGACCATTGAGTTCTCTCCCTTGCCGCTCGGTTCGCGCCACCAGTCATATTTTCGACCTATCTGGATCCGCCCACCTGCATTTGGTATGGATGAAACACTGCCAGTGCACTATAATCCTTGGAAACAACTAACACAAGATATAGCCGTCGCGATTCAATTATTTAGCGTGTCACATATTCTGTTACTTGCTCATGAGCCTAGCCTTGGAGGCATTGAGCAGTACCTCAAACGACAAAGCGTAATCAAACACCGCGTGGAGAATATCTGCGGTATTGCTGTGACACTAAAAGATAACCCATCCAGCATAATGTCATCGCAAGCCCTATATATCGGTAAGTCTTCCAATGCACCCTATTTAAGAAACAAGACCAACAGAAAAAATAGCCGGACTATTTACTCAAGAACACAATACCCGAGAGGCTATCTTAGAACTGCTGGAATCCTGTCGCGAACGAAGTGGCTGGCCAGTTAGGTCTTTAGGTGTAGAGCTCCAGCATTTTTGGGCAGACTACGAGCCGACAAAAGAGGCAGCTGCCGCGAACTTGGCGCGATCTATTCCATAAAGAATTGAATGAGGTTTTTGGGCATCTATCCTTTGTATTTTCCATTCTACTTAAAAGACCTTAGAGTAGTTTTCAATAAAACAGGTCAGAAAAAGGCTTCGAATCAAGGCTTTGAAGCCTCGGTACCCCGTCTCGGGGTCAACTCTCATCCCTAGCAGGTCAGCACTTAATAATAAGTTGACTGGCCACCCTCAATGAATACAATTCAAATTTTATCTATTGCACTTCTCTATCGAAATGACCTGGAAAGAATCCAACCGCTATAAGCGCATTCTCCGCGAGGCCGAGATTGGCCACTACGGGGTCATCGCTGTCATCGCTTACAACCTCGAACAAATCCTGGGCTTCGTTCGAGCCGCAGAGACCGCACGCTCACCACTCATTATTCAACTATTCCCTTGGGCCATCGAGGTCACAGATGGTTTGCTAGTTCGTGCCGCAGCCGACGCCGCCAAGCGTGCAACTGTGCCTACCAGTGTTCACCTCGACCATGCTCAATCCGAAGCTATTATCAAGCGCGCAGCAGAACTTCCATTCGATAGTATTATGGTGGACATGTCGCACTACGGCAAGGAAACAAATTTGAAAAAGACGCGTGAGTTGGTGCAATATTGCAACGAGCGCGAGAAGGCCACGGAAGCCGAGCCGGGTCGTATCGAGGGGGGAGAGGATGGAGTCATGGACACTGCAGGATTGGAAGCATGTTTGACGACCTCTGAGGAAGTGGACGAGTTCATCAACACGGGTGTGGATGTCCTTGCCCCCGCTTTTGGCAATGTCCACGGTGAATATGGCCCGCGTGGCCCGCATCTTGATTTCGAAAGGTCAGCATCAGTGTCTCGGGGGGGAGATACATCACTAACTATATGGTCAGATTTGAGATGGTGCGAGCTCGGGCAAATGGTAGAATCAATTTGGCTATACATGGCACCAATGGGTTTGCCCCGGAACTGATCAAACGCTGTGTGGCCGCTGGTGTCACCAAGATCAACGTCAACCGACTGGTCTTGGACGATTACTACGACCATCTCCGGGAAAATGTGGGAAAGATGCCGCACACCCAGCTTATTGAGGAGGGCATTCAGAAGGTGACGGACCTGACCATCAAATGGATGGAGATCTGCGGTTCGGCAGGCAAGGCATGACGGAAGGGAAATTGACCTGATCTGGCAGCCAAGGCCAGAGGGGGGTGGGGGGAGAGAGAGAGAAGAAGGTTGAATTCTCTATCTGAGAGAGACCAGCTAATATACCAGCTAGCAAACGTGTGAGGCCTGACAAACAGGGCATCAGTAAGGTGGATGCCTGTCATAACATGAACACTTTTGAAGTTAACAGCGAAAATCTACATAAGTACTGTTGGGCCGTAATTCCCGTTTTATCTGATCGTCCTTATCATTCCATAGAAAGTTCAAAATAGTGAAGTTTCATTTGTCTTATTTTTCACATTAATGGCTCCGGAAGGTGCCCAGGTGGAAATATCTCTAATGCTTCATTTCTATCTACGGACCTGACCCTTTCCATCTCTTTACGCTCCGATCTCCCGAATCGCCATAGTGGGCCTGCCTCGTGTCGTCTCGTCTCGGGGAGCCCTTCTCCAATATCTTTCCCGTCTCGGACGACCCCCGACTCGAGATATGCGAGGGGAAATGCTGTGTGTTTTTCAATGGGAGCAGGTATGATTTATAAAAAGGAATCTTCTTAACTTCACTTTCCTCTTTTCCCCCAGTCAATCTTCTGTATCTATTAATCACTTTCACGATGACTTCCTCTGTGACCGACCAACTGGCTATGGCCCCCACCCCTCAGACTCAAGTCACCCTCGGTGGAAAGGTTATTGCTAGTATGTACGGAATATTAAAGATCTGCAATTGTGCTAATTTCGTTAGTCACCGGTGCCAATCGCGGTATTGGTCTCGGTATCGCCGAGTGCTGCCTTTCCAACGGCGCGTCCAAGGTCTACTCTATTGACATTGGGGAGACTGGAGAAGATTTTGCTGCTCTCTCCAAGCGCTATCCCGGTCAGCTCTTTGCCGTCACCGCCAATGTAACTGAGGAATCGACTATCACCGCGGCAATCGATAAGATCATCGAGGAAGCTGGTGCTCTGCACGGAATGGTGGTTAACGCTGGACGAACAAACCACAAAGCTGCCCTGGAATTCACCAAGGAGGATATTGAGACCTTGTTCAATGTTAATCTCTTCGGGGCTTTCTATACCGCACGCGCCGCTGCTCGTGCATTCATCAAGCTTGGAATAAAGGGATCTATTGTCTTCACAGCATCAATGGCCTCTTACCGTCCCAACAAAGTAAGACTACCTTCGATTTCTTTTCAGATGATCACTGACATTGCATTTCAGCGCGTCCCTTCCACTCCCTACGGTGCCTCGAAGGCAGGCGTACGTAACATGACCCACACTTTGGCAATGGAATGGGCGCAGTACGGTATTCGTGTCAACAGTGTATCGCCTGGTCTAGTTAAGTCTGCCATGACATACTGGGTCCCTCAGCAGCCGGACTGGGAACAGCAGCTCAAGTATTATGGTGGATTCCCTAGGTTGGCCGAGGTACAGGAGCTCGGCGGTGCCTACGTGTACCTTCTAAGTGAGGCTGCCAGCTACACTACCTCTATTGATATTCCAGTGAACGGGGTGATAGGCAGTAAGTTATTTCGAGTTCTTCAAATGAAATCGATATGCTAACACATGCAGTTTGTTAAACGTTGTGTATTAGTTATTGAGATACAAAAATATGAGATAGGAGAAGAGAATAGATGAAAGGGCCTTGCTTGAAAGGCTCATCCCATCACCGGTCTAGAGCTTGCGCTTGACACTATAATCACGTTAGTTATAAGTAGATGCGGCTCAGGGGGAAACATACCATCTGCCAATAAGCCCCCTTTCTGCGCAACAATTCATGATGCGTTCCGGACTCAAGAATGCTCGATCCTTCCGACGCCCCTTCTCCAGACAAAAATTGCATCGGCTTTCTGAATGGTTGCTAGTCTATGCGCGACCGCAATAATAGTCATGTTTCGCTTGCTTGCCAATCTCTCCATAGCACCTTGTACAAGACTTTCCGACTGAGAGTCTGTAGAAAGGGATGAAGGTAATGGGGCATGGCACTAACTCCAAATAAGAATGAATGTGGATTGACCACTGCCTCAGACAGACCTCAGGAATGATGTTGACAAGGCCTTTGTGAGATACTAGTTGAAGAGGGACAGATGGACAAGACCTGTCAAAAGTGTTTCGTATACTTAAGGTTGATTTATAGTTTGGCCACATTACCTCTCCGCCATAGTTCTACGACATAATGCGGTCCCATGTAACCTGATCCATATGTACCCGTACGGTAACAAGCTTGAACAATATAGAGAAAAAAAAGAAAGAAAAAAAAAATTAAAAAACCTACACCGATGGAAGGTTATACCGGACAACGTCAAGCCTAGACCCTGACGATCGTAGAGAGAAGCGCCGCACTGATCCCAAAAACAAAAGGCCGTCAGCCATCCGGAGATCAGGCGCGAGCCACTGCGCTCTTGATGGACACATCGATTCCAGAAGTCAAAGTGTGGAAGAGTGAGGTAAAACATCAGTTTTCGCGTCGGCTGTCCCCCCTGCTGCGCCCATGGCATGGTTTGGTCCGCGGCATCTGTCAGAGATCATGGTCTACCCTGGGCTGTCAGGCCTCGAGTCCACGATGGGCGGGGGCGGGAACAGGTAGGTGAGCCGACCAGTGGCCAGTAGAAATCTCGCCGTATTCCTGGCAAACTCCGTGTCCGCCAGCGCTTCATCGAGGTCAGTTGGGGCCCCTTTTTATAGACAGCCTGCTTTTCATAGATTCGTTATTCAGTTTCTTCTTCCTGGCTTTCCCCGATGTTAGTCTCAGCTAGTCCTCAACAGATTGGTAATGCTAAGCCTCCAGGTCTATTAGAGCGGCTTATATATGGAACGCATCCGCATCCCATTCTGGAACGGCCCTACCCGTGACACCCATAATCCTCACTCTTCTCTCACTCCTCTCACTTTTTTTTAACTTCTCACATTTCACCCCCTTCACCTTCCCACACGTCCCCCCAAAATCGTCTATTTCAATACTAAAAACTATTTCTCATCAAATCATGGCGACGGTATCTTCACTCGCGCGATCTACTTCACGTGGCTCTAGGCATGAGCTCTCATATGCATCTCCTCTAGTCATCCGAATGCGTGGAGAGCCACCGGACAGAGAATCTCTCGAGAGGCATGGCAGTAAGCGCCGAAGTGGAGATTTCAATGATGAGGACGGCAAACTTGGGGATGATGGACGCAAGCGTCGCTCTTGGGGAAGTAGCGACGATGAAGGCCCATTAACCCATGACAACCTACACAATGAGGATCTTCGCGTCGGGGGGCCATATTTGTGCTCCATTCCTACAGCGAACATACCCGTCCCCAAAAACCATGTCAAATTCCGGTTGACGTGTCTCGAAACGGATGAAGGATGGGAACTTGGCCAGAAAATCCTCAACATCATCGACAAGTACCATCTCAACCAACGCGGTGTCAGTCTCAGGTTCTCTTTCTTCTGTAGGCAGTCTATTATCGACCCCGAGCCACAGCCCTGCTTGACTCTTTACATACCGGCAAGGAGAGGGACAGTGGACGACACTTGGCTCCAATGCGCAAGAGAGCTACGAGGTCTCTTGATTAGCAATAACCTTGCTTCTTGCTCCGTAGAAATTGTCGACCCCATGGTTTTCACGCCGATGAATACTTATCCTGTTCTCCAAAAAGACAAAGTATTCTGGGAATGGGAGCGTCTCCTGAAAGAACTTTTAGTTCGATTGGACCTAACTTCAATTCGATTCATTGGATGCTTCCGACGTGGCAGAGGCCCCGCGCTCATGGATTGTTCACCAACCCTGTTAATACTGGTCGATCGCAGCCAAGACTGGACCGAAACCCGAGAGAAAGTCGTTGCTATTCTGAAGAAGCGGCGTCTCCAAATGCTGGCTGTTGAAATTGTTATGGATAGGCCGGTGTATCAGGCGGGCCGCAAAGGGATCAGCACTGGCCTTCTCGAAGGACTTCTGAAGAATGATGGCCGGACCATGGCAACCGAGTCCATTGCTTCATCTCGAAACCATGACAGTAGTGGCACTCTGGGGTGTTTCCTAAATCTTAAACACCCATCCGCTGATGAGTGGAGGACCTTTGCTTTGACTTGCTGGCATGTGGTGGCCCCCCCATTCGCTGGTCTCTCCCAACGGGACAGAGAGCGTAAGTACCTTTTACTTATATTTCGAGCCCTGGTAATACTGACATGACCACCAAGTAATCGAGGACTGGAACAAAAATGGTATCCTACCAACCGTCACCAACACGGATATTCACCGCCTGCTTGGCGTCGATCACCCAACTCAACGTGCTTACAGAGAAGAAGTATCGACGATGGAGAAGGTAATTGAACTGAAGCTGAGGAGCAGTATCGGATGTGGCAACAACTTGAACGGTATGATGCACTCGAAATGCTCAGTAGCAACCAACGCCGGGGCTATGAAAAGATCAAGTCTGATATCAACCAGCAAAAAGACGATCTTCAGACCCTCCATGATCGTTTCCAAAATGGCCATCAACTGCTTGGACACGTTTTTTCTGCCTCTGGTTTCAAGCGGAAGAACTTTGGCCTTAGAAAAGATGGTGAAAATTATTCTACCAATCTTGACTGGGCCCTTGTTCACTTAAGTCCTGCTCGCCAGCCATCAAACGAGGTATGTGACTGTAATTAGACTATTCTTATCCTCTCTTCTACTCTTTCACCTCCTCCCTTCGACTTCTATCCGCTAACTATCATTCTATCCTTGTAGTTCTTCGATAAAAGACGCTCTGTTATGCCCCGTAGTTTCGCCCCACATTCGATTTTACAGAGCCTAGAGATTCATGGGGAGGAAGTTCTAATGCATGGATATCGCTCTGAGAACAGAACCGGGGTTTACAGTGGACTTCGGGTTGCTAACATTGAAGCCGAAATCGAAGAGGGGGTTGTTACCACGGTCACCACCCTTGGGTATTCCATTACTGGTCTCAAAGGAGAGGCTTTCTCTGTGCAAGGGGATTCCGGAGCAATGGTTAGCTGCGAAAGAAGAACACCAACAGGCACTAAGCGTGTTATTATTGGGATGGTTTTTGCGGGTTCTGAGAAGGAAGTAATCACCCGCTTCGCTCGAGCGGATTTTTTGCTCGATGACATTAAGGAAATGACGAAGGCGAGAGATATCGAGCTCTACTGGTCTATTTGAATTTGCGGGGTTGTTCGGTTTTCTTTCTGGATACTGACCGTATGCGCGGATTAATTCATGGGGATGATGGTATTTTCAAGTAAACAGGGTAATTAAACAGTGTAAGAAAACATATCTTTCTCTCAGATCGCTAAAGAGATTGTCTATTTGGCAAGATCGCCTGCTCCATTCATTCTTCTCGCCAAGTTCAATTCATTAACAGCATTCTGATAACCGCGGTTCTGCAACAAATTGGTGTCCAACATGAGCTTAATATCCTAGCGATGTCAGGTGGGCAACACCCTTGACCAAACCAGTCCCGGGTAGTCCACTAAAGGACTAGCGTGCAAACTTCCAGGGTTCAAGGGTTGCCTTTGTTGCTGGCTTGAGCACATCTTGGGTTATCGTATTCCAGCATATTTTGACATCTTCACACGGTAATGTTTTTGAGATACGAAGTAAACCAGACCATGTACATAGTAACTGGCAAATATCAGGCAAATATGGCCAAAATCACAAAATCCAGATCCCCACAAAGAAACCTTATCCGATGCAAAATTGGTCGAAAACCCGGAGTTTGATCGATCCGACCTTTTAGGGGGCAATAGAGCTATTTTGGCAGCCAAGGGGTTCAAATGGCCTAATTAGATATAGCGGTATGACTTTCGCCGACACTAGCACCACGCTAGCACCTAAACAGGCTAGAGGCCATCGCTTAGTCCTTCAGAATACAAAAGAAAGAGCCAATAGGATGCTTCCGTTTCAACGCGATTCATGCATTATCCGAAATGGCTTTCGACTGGGCTCTGGCCCAAACCTGCAGAGACCCTGAAATAAATTCTTGTCGTATATGAAGGCGCTGGCCGCTCTATCTTTTCCTCTTATCATCTTTTCACAATTTCTATTCCTGTCGCTCGTTTGACTATATACCCCGACATTCGTTAAATCAATACAACATGCGTATCCAATCTTTCGTCCTTTTAGCCGGTGCCACTGCCGCCATCGCTACCGAGACAGTCTCTCTTTTCCTAATTGGCATCGATGAGCAACCACTTGAGGGCAAGGTCATTGGCACTGTAAGCACAACCATCCGTCTATCAATCTCCCACAAAAACCTAACCAATATTATCCCAGACCGGTTCCATGACCAAATATCTCATCAAGTGTGCTGCTAGCGTTGACTCCACCGAATGCGGCCTTCCCTATAATGGTATAACCGTGGCCCAAGGCTCTTCAACCGTCAGCCTGGCATATAGCACGGGACGTATGTGAGTATATCCAGCCCTATAAAGAACCCACTTCTACCCCACAAGTCATAGCTGATCATTTCCTGAAACAGGTCCATCGCTGAGAACTGCAAGTATGATTCCGAAAGCGTTACCTGCGCCGTAAGCCTCGACGAGGAAGGCATAACCACCACCTTCGCCTCCGCCGTCGCCCTCACTGAAATCCCCGGTGGCGGCGCTTTGATGCCTGTCACTATCACCGGAACTGGAACGGAGAAGGCTGCCGCCACTACTGGTGCCTCCGTATCGGCTTCTACCGCTGCCTCGACTACCGGTGGTACTAGCATTGGTACCAGCACTAGCGAGTCCTCGGATAGCAGTAGTGCTGCTGCCACCAGCCAGACTGAATCTGGTAACGCTGCTATGCCTATGATTACTGGAAACGCGCGCTGGGCTGCCGGTGGTGTTGTAGCTGCATTGGCTCTTGCCGCTCTTTGATCATCTGGACATTTGTTGGAATGAGGTTGGAGGTGTGTAGTCGTGGCTCGGTTAAGGCCTCTCTGCCTTGATAAAATATATGTACTTCCTCATGTATCCCATGTAATATACGAAGCGTGATTATTTTTCTTTACTTTAGTCTTATCGACCTAATGTGAATCTATATTATTGGCAATCGAATATGTACCTCGTATATGTCACATAACGTGGGACCTCACATGTACACTAAGCGCTATAACCCTGTAACCTTTATTCGGACTCGTGGCGTGTAAGTTATGACTTGCGGTGTAAGATACCAGCCGCAGCCTATATAATAGTTAGTCCCTGTCCACACTAAAATCCAACTGTAAAAGGAAGATTACTTGGTGGTTGGGGAAGACCAGAGTATCAGCTATCAGCGATGGCAACATTCTCACGGCGACCAGCAGAAAATACAACAAATGTACTCGTGTTTTACGTTAAGTATAAAGAGTTAGGATAAGACACCCCCAGTCAGTCTGGCTTCTCTCTCGCAATTTAGATCTTGACTAACTTCCATATAGGGGTGAAAAGAGCAATTATCTCTACCTATTCAAACCACACTGGAAGACCACAGTTCCACGCCATGAATTATTCTAACGTGTAACCAGATACATACGACCATAGGGTGTGGAAAACAGGGCTTCCCGTCCGCTCAGCCGTACTTAAGCCACACGCCGGTGAGTTAGTAGTTGGGTGGGTGACCACCAGCGAATCCTCACTGTTGTATGTTTTTTTGTTTTCGCTTTTGCTTTTGTTGTTGTTCTGATCGTAATAATCAATCAAGTGATCTTCTTATCTGGGTGTTATTGTAGTTACGAATTTAGCCTTACAGAAGCGCAAGTCCGTCAGAAAACCAATGTGTGTAAAGCAACTCTTACAATAATTACAATAATATTACGTTTAAGTTGGAAGGTGATATATATATACCCATTGTAGAATGGATATTCAAGGGAGAGAAACCAAGCTGTTCAAGACAAACACTCAGCTGTTCAATTCAACTTCTCAAAAAGGACGATATTGAGTTCAGACAACTACGTATTTTTATGCAAAGGTAACTATGAGACAGATATGCCTTGCGTGGTAGTGGATGTCGTTTGAAGAGGCCAATCAGAGAAGAAAGCATATCCAAAGCACGTGACCAGTTCCGTAATTGGCTTATCGATAAGAGTGCCAAGCCATCAGCAATCCAAAACTTTTCCGCTCATTTGATATTTTTACCCCAAGTCATTCTGGCGATCGTTCACTACAAAATGTTGAGAGAAGTGTAAGTTATGGCAATTCATCGAGGTTGCCATCCTATTCTAACACTCCACCCTATAGGAAAGCCAAAAACCCGCGCACTGCGCGTATCCTCAAAGCCCGGGAGCCGCAACTCATCGAACCCCCCAAGAAGACCCTGATTTTCCACGGCGCAAAATGCCCCCAACCGCTGGACACCGTGCTGAAGACATTCCATGCTTTGACGAAGCCCCACAATGTTCTTTTCCACAAGAAGAACGAGAACTTGCACCCATATGAGAACTCGGAGAGCCTGGAATTCTTGGCGAACAAGAACGAGTGTGGACTCGTAGCATTCGGAAGCCACAACAAGAAGCGACCCAACTGCGTTACATTGGCTCGGATTTACAACTCAGAGTTACTCGATCTCGTCGAGCTAATGCTGCTCCCCCCGAGAGATGGTGAGACCATCCCGCCCTTCAAAGAACTTGTCATGGACGTCGGTCTCGGCCTGCGACCTATGATGCTGTTCTCTGGTAGCCCCTGGGACGATCCTACATCGACTGCGCACATTATCCTCAAGAGCGCCCTTCTCGACATGTTCAAGGGTGAAGAGACGAACCAGGTTGATGTCGAGGGTCTGCAGTACGTGATGATGGTTGGTGCGGAGGAGCCCCAAGATGGCCTCTCGCCGATCGTCCACATGCGCTGGTACAGAGTCGTCACCAAGCGCAGTGGCCACAAGCTGCCCCGCGTGGAGTTGCAGGAGGTCGGTCCCAAGTTCGACTTCAAGGTCGGTCGCACACGCCAGGCTGCTCCTGAGGTTCAGAAGGAGTCCATGAAGCAGGGCAAGCGTCCCAACGAGGAAGCCCGAACCAAGAAGAACGTCACCATGGACTCTATGGGTGACAAGATTGGCCGTGTTCACCTCGGCAAGCAGGATCTGTCTGACCTGCAGACCCGTAAGATGAAGGGTCTCAAGCGTCGGGCGGGTATGGAATCATCGGACGAGGAGGATGAACCATCTGCGGATATGATGGAGGTGGATGAGGTCTCTTCCGATGAGGAGATTGAGAGCCACAAGAAGGCACGGAAAAACTAAGATCGTTTGATTTGCATGATTCTTTTCGCTAAGGAGTTTGGGCCGGACGGGATTTCGTTTTCTGCGCCTGTATGAGCAGTCTTACGGCATATGAAAAGTTATTTTAAAACCTCTACCTCTAATAGAGACATTTCCTCCATCCATTATTTTGTACTAAAATCAACATGATTTGTCCGTATGCTCGTAGCTGAGGTTTTATATACAGCCACGTGACCATGACGTCGGCTGTACTCTCACATGCCGAGGCCCTTCTCGATGCGGGAACCGACTAAAGTGCCGTCCCCTCCCCTAACATCTCCAGCCGCAGGAACCCATTATTTTCACTCTATTTCCTCCTCATGATCCGTGACGATTTCTTGGACTCTTCTCGTCGTCCATCGCCCCTATAACCACCCCGAAACGAGCCCGACCTCTTGCCGAGGTCCAGAGACGCCATGGATACACTGCTCGTGAGTCCCACAGCGTCTCCGACCATACACAACCGTATTGACAGGTCTTTCCGCAGTCCCAACTCGATGCGCTCGTTCTCAAACCCGAGCTCGCCCCGCTATTGTCATTAGTGAAGGGTGCACGCAATGGAATCGTCTATGGATCAAAAGTCCGCTTTCCGCATGCGCTGGTGTATGTTGGACCCCGGACAGCCGAAAACCCCGCTACAAGGCATAACTGACCGATACCGACTGCTTCTAGAATGATATTTTTGTTCAGATCTGGGACGTATGTCACTCCGCACGCCCGACCTTACCTCTCCGCAGAACGAAACTGATCGCTTCGTTATCTAGAATACGCGAAAAGACGATGCTCGTTTTGAAAGCAACCCGCCAGCATGCGCGGAACCTCGCCACATTCGCCATGATTTACAAGGCCTCTATGATTCTTCTCCGGAATATACCAGGTGGCGCCGGGAAAGAAGGCCGGTATGATAGCTTCTTTGCAGGCCTGCTGGGCGGGTATGCAGTTTTCGGACGACAGCCGGGCAGTATTAGCCAGCAGGTATGTGGTTTGGATTTGCCCCTGATCATGGAAACATTCAAACTTCGACTCCCGAATAACTTCCGCCTCTACTGCAGAGCTAACTCGAATATAGATCGTTATTTACGTCTTCGCGCGTGTGATGCTCGCTCTCGCCAAGCTCGCCGTCCAACCCAACATGCACCCCCTCTCCTCCCTCATCACATCCGACGCACGCACTAAGATCACGAATAATGCCTACCCCGTTTTCGCGGGTATGACCTGGGCGATGGTCATGTATATTTTCCGGTGGCACCCGGAGACGCTGGCGTCCAGCCTGCGGAGTAGCATGGTGTATATGTATGTTTTGCTTCCACTACATAGTATTCTACCTCACTTCCTGTTATTCGGAAGTTCGGATTTGCTTTCCCGATGCTAACCCTCAACCACAGTTATGGCGACTCAGACCACTGGGATTCCCTCCGTACTCTGCTTGTACACAACAAATGAGCTCTCAGCGGGCCCAATTCTCTTAGCTTTGGGGTGCGTTATGGCGTATAGAGCGGTTATTATTTTGTTGGTGTTTTGGCAAGACGCATTCGAGATGTGCATGATTCCAGGCCATGCTCATCTTTACCTTTTTATCCTGTATTATGAGGCATGGGATTTCTTTTTGCATATTTTTGATTACAATATAAAACTTGAAGATTTGAATATGTGAGACTTGTGTAATTCGTAATATATACACTTGTCAACTCAAACATGCCTCGAACGTGCTTGAATGGATGATTGAGCATAGTTGAGTATCGAGTCCTTGCATGATTTATGCTCTCTTCAGAACATACTTCCTATTCATGTCTGTTGCAATGAAGTGACTTAACAGGCTAAATATATTTATATATTTTGAGTCCCCATAGATTTTTATTGGGGGAAGATGGAGTATATACCAACTCAGGCTCGTGGTTCTTTTGGCTCTTGCTGCATAAGGTTATACTCACTATAAATTTGGTACATATATTTCTCACGTCATGGTAAGAGGTGGGGGAGCTGATCCTCGGTCCAGGGGAGAAAGCAGCAGAAGTGTGGGAGGTAAATAGCATCGTCCTCACCAGAAGCAAGAAAAGAGATTAATCAGATCTTAAAAGAAACATGGGAAGAGAAATCCATATCTAGAGACTATGACAGATAAGGTGCTAACACGGATGTGACATGTGACTCTACATCAAACCGCCAGAACACCATCAACAAGATGTGAAGATAGAGACAAAACATACATCAAGAAAGTAAAAAAACCCCACATAGGGGCGTCTCTACAACCTGGGGACGCTGCTGCCGACGGGGTGATGGGCGGTCACATCGGCCAATGACTTACAAGCCCCCTGATCTCAGGAAAGTGATCGTGTGTCACCGTTAAAGTGATCAATTTCAACGGCGAGGGTTGAACCACAGGTCTCCGGTCCCTTGCACGGTAAATCCCACCTAGGCAAAGCCTAAACAGGAATTACAGGCACAAGGCATTATGTGGTTCCCACTCGGTTACCGGGGCGAGACATTGACATATTCCCTTTGATTGTTAATTTTATAGCAACGTATGCTTCCCAATTAGGACTAGCGTCCATCAAGACCCACCTTTCCGTTTGTCTCCACTTTTTATGATTTTCGTGCAACCTTGGACCGTTGACGAAAAGGTTATGTTGACCGAGGATATATTGTACAAGACATTTTCAATATAAATAGTTTGGAATGGTTCTTGAAATTGAGGGTATAACGATACAACTTATCCAACATAGAAAAACAGGGATATAGTAGAAGAGAAAAAAACAAGATCACACTACTGCCCATTCCCTTCATCAACCTCAACAAGAACCTTTAACTCCCCATCCATCCAATCAATAGCATCAGTCGAAAGTAACGCAATAGTCCAATCCTTCTGGTTCTGCACAGGTAGCAGTCCATCTGGCAACCAGACCTTGACCTTCCACCCATCCACAACAGCAGACTCGCGAGCTTCATGTGTAGCAGCGTGGGCACCCTGGAATGCCGGTAAACCGGGGATTTGGCCCGGGTACCGACGGAGAATCGCCTGCTTGACCGTGTCGATGTCGGGGCACTGGCCCGCAGGCAGGTCGAATCTGGGGAGGATGCGCTTTCCGTTGTGCAGGATATTGACGCGAAGGGAGGTTTGGCCTTGGCTCTGAGAGGAGGTGGTTGTGTTGGTCGTTGGGGTTGATTCCGGGAGAGGAGTGAATGGCTGATGGAAGTGGGGGTCGGGTGCTTGGGCCGGGTGGCCGTGTCGGGAGGCGATGTTCTCGCGAATAATGCGAGACACGTCGCGGGTGATGCTGCTTGCGCTATGGGATTGTTAGTTGGTATTCCACACTGGTTTTTGAAAGGATGAATGGCTTACAATTCGTCTCGGGCTGGGAGGTTGCGGCCTCCGCCAATGCGCCATTGGAGACCTGAGGTGGTGTCCGCGTGGATGATGCGGTTGATGTTTTCGTCTTCACAATTCGTTGGGCAGTTGTAGTCTCCGTTGTGGATGACGTGGTAATGGCTGTCAACTGCAGCGACGAGCCCACGCCAATCGGGTTGCTGGAGACCCGAGAGAGACCATAGGTTGTCGAGCTCGAAGTTCTCGTTGTACGTATTATAGGATCGGGCGATCTGTTCCCAGTCGACTGTGTATCCGTCCAGAAGGAGGTCGGTCAGACCAAGCTGCACAGGCTGAGACGGATCCATTGCTGATTGCTGCATCGGCTGTGGAGGAGGGGGCATTGACTGCGACAGATCATCGCGATGGGACGTCTGATTTTGCATTTGGAGATGCTGCTCTGGAGAGAAGCGCGGGCTATTCAAAGTTGAGAATTCTTCCGTTTTACGGCGGCGGCGTTCTTCAGCACCACCTCCTTTGCGGGTCTCGATTGCGTATTGGCGTTGTCTTTCGTTGGTGACCATCCGCCTGAGCAGAGGAATGACCAATGAGATGATCTTGTGTTGGTCACGCGGCCAGATGTAGGCTCTCGGGCCCATGCCCTCATTAACGACATTCTCTCCAAAGAATCGTTCACCATTCCCCTCGGCCTCGAGGAACTGACGAACACAGTTCCAAAGGCGAAGCTTGACCATTTCCGTATCTCCCTTTCCACGCTGACCAACACAATCCCGTCTTTCAGGGTGTTCATCGTCCAGCATGTAATTCTTGGCAGCAGCTTGGAGATGCAAAAAGTTCTCCGGTGAGATCTCAAGGGACGAAAACATCTTCGAGATGGGAGGTCGTGTGTACTTCTTATTGCTAGAAGGCTGGCGGAACAGCGCCGCCGCAGAATGAATACCTACAGCCCGAGCATCCGATAGGGACTGCTGCTGCTCGGGGCGAATGTCAATACCCTCTCCGGTATAGCCATGGGGCGTTTGCTGCGCGGGATGCGACTGGTGCTGCGCGGCAGAGAGACCCGCGCCAGCCAAGGCGGGGTCGAGATTATCGTCATTTCGCTTGCGCTTTTTGGTTGCCGTGCGCGTGAGCCCTGAGGATTGTGAATGGTCGGTGTGACTGGGTACTCTCATATGTCTTCCGCTGCTCATGCCAGTTCCGAAGTTCGCGTCACCGAACCCGTTCTCGGAGAGGTCCATGTCTGTGTATGAATCCAGTTGGTGGTGATGGCCCGCCGCACCGGCTGCGGCGGCGACTGCTGCGGCGGCAGCCCATTGCGAGACATCTTGGTCTGCGGCGGCAGTGGCTGCCTCGACTAATCCCGCGAGTTGGTTGTCGTTGGGTGCATATCCGTTGTTGGCCAGTTGCGCGTTCGGGTCAAGGTGGGGGGCGGTCGCTGTCTGCTGGGAGGGTAGGTCGGAGGAGGTCGTGGGGAGATGTTGGTTGGTGGAAGAGCTCATGGTGCCGATTGAGGACTAGGTGCTTCGAGACACTCGGATCGGTAAGCTGGGAGTGTCGGAAGGTGGCGACGATTGAGATGGAGAAGATTGACAATGAATTTCACCCGATGAGAGCGAATCTTGGAGAAGGATTAAACCGCGTTCGAGATCTCGGTTTTATCTCCAGAAGGGTAGGTAGCTCCTTCAAGTTGAAGCTCTTATCCAGTTGTTGTAGAGAACCTAATGGGAATAGCTTCACTCATTGGCAATGCAGATTGGTCAGAACACAGTTCTCCGAGCGCGCCACACCCAAGAGGGTGAAAAGCGCGTCACAGCGGAAATAAGGCCGAGGCGAAAGAATAAAAAAAGCCTCGACAGCTTTAGTTGTGCTTGGCTGATAAGAGGCGCGACGGTTGATGTTTGTGTAGTTTGAAGGAACAGCAGACAGTGCAAACTGAAAACTTCGAGGTTATCACGTGATCTTTTTCTTTTTATATGAGCATAGCGTCAATCTTCCATCTATGGATGGACACGATCTTTTTACATCAAATCTATATTGCATGACTGACTTGGATTTGATTATCTGATCTTATGGGCGCAAATTAAAGTGTTTAATGATCATTCCTATCCATTTCTATTTTCGATATAACCCTTTCATAACAAGCCCGACTCGCAACAGGAACTATAAGTACATCCAAATCAGGAAATCAGTCGAAGAGGAAATACATCAAAACGGTGCAGTCCATGACGGTATGAATTAAAAGCGTGAGACTGTTGACAGATGAAAAGCATGTGCCCAAAAGCAGGCCTCCTGCGGTATGAGGAAATGGAAATAGATGGCATATAGATCATTGGCCCATACAAAACTTTGCAGTGGCAGCATAAAAAGGTGACCCAGGCGAAAGCGCTTGATCCAGTCAAGACAGCTCAGAACCCATCACCCTCTTTCCAAGGACGACCAGCCTCCTGGGCACGGTACTGGGGGTTCTTGCCACGCTCCATAGCAGCATGCAGAGTCTCAATGAGCTCCTGCTGCTTCTCTTGAAGTTGGTTAATAAGGTCATCGCCTTTGTCACCCTCAGGGTCATCCGATTCAGCAGGGTCACCAAACCCAAGGTCGGACAACCACATCCAATTATCCAATTCCTGTTGGATCTCATTCTTCTTCGTTTCTGCTTCTCGGTAATTATTCCATTCCTCGTTTCCGCCAAAACAAAACCCGTATCCATCACACAGACACACATTCTCGTCAACACAGAGAACAGGCTCCCCGGTAAAGATGAACTGCCACAGATACTCCCAGATGCGACCAGTGATGTAATCACTCAAATCGGTCGACAGCAGCCAATCGCGATAGAAAACAAACCGGGCCCGCGGGATGGAGCGAATGCGATCACGGGACAGGGCAAATTGCGCACAGCACGGCTGCGCCAGCACAGACGGGATCTCCTGGTCGGGGAATAATTCTCCCCACGCGCGGGCCAGCATGATCTCCTCCTGTTTCGACTCGTCTTCCTCGAGAGCGCCGGGGTGCATCCAGGCTGGACAGCCCGGACCGAACCCGCAGCGAGTATTCATGTAGCCCTCGCGGATGACACGGTTTAGATTGAGGCGGCGGAGCAGCTGCGCCGCGTCTCCGGCGAAGAGGTTATCATTGTGCCAGGCGAATTGGTGCGAGTGCATAAACACCGCCACGTCTGGGAGCTGGTCGTAATGGTCAACGATGTAGGTGAGGTAGATCATGACCTCGTGGCCTTTGTTCTTGGGCGGGTGCAGCGGTGCTGTGGGATCATCTGCGACGTAGATGGCGTGGTCCCAATCTGGCAATTCCTCGGCGATCCACTTGGTGTCTTCTCCCTTAGTTCGGGTCACCACCAGCACTTTGGAGTATTTGTAGCCCGGGGGCTTGGGGATGCCGGGGACGAAGTCCGGTGGCGGAGCATAGAGGTCGTTGTTGGTGTGGCCGCGGGTCGTGTTCCAGGCTCCTGTTGTGTTGGATGACGAGGAGACCAGGTCACCCAGGCCGATGACTTGGGGTACATCACGCCATGGCCGTGAGAGGCTCCGGCATGTGAAGAAGACGAGGAAGAAGCAGACGCCCAGGAAGATGACCGCTCGCCGTGGGAGAAGCATGGACGAAGGGTTGGACAATCGTACACGGGATTACTATCTGTCGCACGAGATACTGGTTAGCTGCAATTGCGACACTGTATGCCACCTTTGTTGCGTGCACAGGGCTGAGAATACTGGGATTAGGTAGTGCAATTGGAATTGAGCAATGGAGGGGATACAATGGCTTACTTGGTTCAGGATATCATTGCCCCGAGGGTGTAAGGGGATGAAGGAACAGAATCCCGATCTAGATTCAAGGGACCAGGGACACACTACCCCGGGAGGCTACAGGTGTCTGGACAAATCAGATGCAAGTGGAGTGGGGGCTGTGCCGCCATGACGAAGCTTCTTTCAATTCCGCATTCGGTCTTATAGTCCTGAGTCGCAGAAAGAACTTCATATAGTTTGAATATCGAACAGATCATTGAGTAATTAATGCGGTAAATATCACTCAAAATGAAAGCAACAAATGTCATAAGATATTAATTGGTCTTGACTAGTCTAACCAACACGGGAATCTCCACGTCGATCCTTGAATGCAGCCACGCGGCCTGTCTCAGTCATCCCGTTGACGTCATCCATGGAGATACGTACAACATAAGTAGGTAGATCTACGTCTCTAGTTACGTATAGTCTCTTAAACTTTACACTCATTGAATGTACACATTTTCATTTGAACAAGTTAATCATTGAGAGCAAATACCATGAGATTCAACGGTGGTATAAAAATCGTGAAAAGAAATCTGGGTATGATCTTTTGCTCGCGAACAACGCCATGCAGAAACGCTGCTGTAAAGAACCGGGAAACAGAAAGGGCTGAGCAGACCCCGGAGGGGAAAAAATACACAGGGAGGGGGTTATCAAAAGAGAAGTCCGGGATCAAGCTTCTTCATCAGGCGTCTCTTCAACTGATGCGGTCCGGCGTTTGCCGTTGGATGTAGACTCGGAGTGAGTCTCGGCTTGGCCAGACGCAATATTTGCAGATTCTCCATTGCTACCCCACGTAGTAGGAATAGAGGAAGCTGGCCTGGTCTCAAAGGACCCTCTAGGGGCAACGTCGGTCCATTCTTGAGACGGGGATTCTGCACGGTGTTCCACCGAAGGGACAGTGGGCGTCGGTTGCAATACCGGCGGACTATGGGCTCCATTAACGGGAGCGGTTTCAGTATTGGTGGTGCCGCGGACATTGACCCCGACGTTCAGGCTCGTTTGATCCTGAACAGGTGCAGGGAATCCGGGCGTCTGAGAAGGTACAGCATTGGCCATAGCGGGCGCAGCTGAGGATCCCACTGTAGTAGTAGGCGTGGGCTGTACTGTCTGTTCCACACCGGCACCGTTATCGACACGCTGGAGAGGGAGGAGGGTCCAACCGGGAGGAAGAGTGAGCCCTTCTGGTAGACGAGGATCTCCAGAGTTTAGAACATGAGCGGCCGGGTTTGTGCCATACTGCTGGCCCGTTGTGAAGACTGAAGACCCTGGGGTCAGGTTGGGAGGGCCTGGTTGACCGGCACCTTGTTGGCCAGCAGCTTGTTGGTTAACAGCCCTTGCTTGAGCAAGCAACCGTTCCAGTTCCAACCGAAGCTGGCGCACGTGATTTAAATGCTCCGTTGCAGCTCGAAGAGTGGCAATCTCTTGATTGAGCCGTTGCTCAATCTGCACCAACTGAGCATTGATCTCGGCAGCGACAGAACCCCCTGGAGCCGCAGCTTGTGGGGCGGGAGCGGGGGTGGGGGCTTGAGGACGACGGCCGAACCCAAATCCAAACCCAATTTGTCCTCCAGGCCCATTCGCAGGCGGTTGTGCCCCAGGTTGCGGCGCGTTACCTTGGACGCCCTGTGGGTGAAGATTGTTGAATAAATCCGCACGCACAGCCCCAAAGCCGATACGGAAAGGCCCAAACTGATAGACTCGGGCACGTGGTTGAGCATCCGCACCTTGTTGGCCTGGCTGGATGCCACCATTCTGACCTCCGCGTGCGTTGTCTACCCCGCCAGCTCCACGAGTTCGCTGGGTCGTTACAACAGGACGTCGGCATGTTGGGCAGTTTTGTTGCCTCTCAAGCCAGCTTCGCAGGCAAGAGAAGTGCAAGATATGGCCACATGGGAGCTTCTTTGGACGCAGACGGTCAGGAACACGCTGTGTTCTAGGGGCCGGCCGTGGTGCAGGTTCCCCAGCAGCATTAGCCGCCGGTTGTGGTTGCGGTTGGGCCGGCTGAAGTGGAATCATTTCCTCACGGCAAATGATGCAGACATCTTCCCGGGAGACTTCCTCTGCCGTTGCATCCGGATACCTCTGGTGCATATCCCTTGTCGCATTCCGGTAACGCATGAAGTCCATAATACGACGGGCAAATGAGCGGATGGTCACAACCACGTCCCGCAGAATGTGGATAGGGAGGCCATAGAAAGTGAGCAGAATACCAAAGAAGCTCAAGTAAATCACGAGTTTCAACAAGTCGGTCAAAAGATCCAAGTAGAAGACCCAACGACCCTTGTCCTCCCACCCGGGCACGTCGATCTCCATTTCGTTGACATCGTTTTCGTCGGGCAGATTGTCAGGAGGAGAGGTAGCTCCCGCGCGGGCATGCTCCCGAATCGCCTCAACACGCGCAACACGAATCTCTTCCCGACGTTCCTGCATTTTGGCCTTTATTTGCTGGCGGGTTATGGATATTTCGGTCAACGCGATGACGTATCGCAAGAGGGTCGAGGTCGAGAGTATCGCCAAGATGGCGAATTCAAATCCAAACATCACCATCATATCCGGACGTGCCTGCGTAATTACAGTGTGCACACAATACCGCAACATGAAAGAGTCGAATGATACAGTCAACACGAGAGATAGCGCCAACCGAGTATGGAACAATCGGGGATTAGCCGGCGGTTGTTGTTCTAGGAACTCGATGCGGCCTTCACCAATCCAGCCCCAGACTTTGCCGACCAGCAGCGAAATGAACATGACCAAAAACCAGCCTCCAAGTTCGCCTCGGAAGATGGTCATGGCCAAACATGTCTCTGTGACGGCGAACCAGGCCCGCTCGTATAGTTGCTCGGTCTCGATTGGTCGCAAGGGTCCGTAGAGAAGTCGCTGGAGCCAAAATAGCATGAAGCCGGTGACGAGAAGACATAAATTCGTGAGGATCTGAAGATGGGGTAATGAGTTAGGGACTATGATGACCAAGCGCGATAACCCAAACTGGACAACTTACCATAAGATTTGCGCTACTCTGAGATAGATAGACACATGCCGAATAGAAATTGGACCTCTGATGAAGAGCTTTTAGAAACACACCAGTGGCTAGGACCACTGAGGTCTGCAAACGGGGTTCCAAGGTTAGCGGGTTGTCTCCCCCATCCAGCTGCGGTATCACTTACCCCAGCATACGCGGCCAGTCTCATGGCTATCGACTGGATCGGACACGCCGAAGGTCATGGACCGAAGGAAGGATAAAAAAGGTGGCGTCTCAAGGTAGCATTTGGCGGAAAAAGGAAGTGAATGCCGTTTACTTGGGAGGAGTAAGTAGCTTGATCTGGACAGCTTTCCAGAATAACCCGTCAACGCCTCTCCGCATCTTACGTCAGCGACCAGCACGTGCCGCCACCCAGATCTATACCAGCCTACTTAATACATGGCGAAATTCGATTTATCTGTAGTGAAGCATAATATTTATTGAACGTTGTATAGCCTAGTATAATTAATTTTCGGATTTAACCCCTTAGACCTACTTTAGGTGTCGGGACATGTCCGTCGATCATCGGTGTTTATCTGATCATCTCCGTCATGTGACGTCCCACATTGCCCGCCTTGAAGAAGCAACCATTGTGACACACCGTTGTCCTTACCAGTTTGCATCGAACGGAGATATCATCATCTCTAAATCCTGCACTCAATGAATCATTTCTCGTGATGGCTTCATCACCGGCATTGTTTACTGCCTCGCGCAGTCAGACACTAACTTACTTGTTGGCGGTGTGCCCCTTCTCTATTGCTTTCCTAGTCTACATCAATTCATCCATCTCCTTCGTCGTGACGGATTTGATTGGGCTCGAGGATGGAGTGGGAGATTCAGTGGGAACCCTGGGATTTGCGGATGAACTCCTCGCCCTAGTTGCCTGTCCACTTTGGGGTGTGCTCTCGGACAGAATCGGAGTCCGCCATGTAAGCTTGCTACTGGCCCATATCAGGGCAATTCAATGGTATTAACGCTAGATAGGTATGTACTGCAGGCTATGCGATTGTAGCACTCGCGCTAGTCGTTTTTGTGCAAGCCACAAATGTTTATCCTCAGCTTCTCTTGGGAAGGTTGCTATTTAGTATTGGTGGTTCAGCGGTATCGACCATGGTCACTGCGGTTTTGCCAACTGTCACCGGCACAGCATTTAATGCCAAGGAATATCGCGCATCTGTGTCTTCGGAGTTGACCGTCACACCAGAGCGTGCCAGGAATGGCCATTCCATAGATGTTGGTCCTTCCAGGGCATCGCCGTCTGCGCGACTCTCGGGTTTTGTTGGCATGTGCGCTGGCTGTGGTGCGCTCGTGGCACTGGTTCTTTTCCTGCCGCTTGCAGCCCGGTTTGAGAAGATGGGATTGTCGCCATCGCAGGCCATCCAACGCAGCTATTATCTGGTTGCTGTCGTATCCCTTGTTATCTGCCTTGTATGCTTCATTGGTCTCCGTGATCTTCCAGGAGAAAAGGGCAAGAGTTGGAGTGCACTGTGGAAAACGTCTCGTCACTCGTGTAATGACGAAGATGATGAAGACGACGACGACGACGATGATCTATATATCCATGGCCCAAGACTGTCATACTGGAAGCAGTTGACAACTGCCCTTACACTAGGATTCCGAAACCGTAGCATTGGACTGGGCTATATCGGAGGCTTCGTGGCTCGAGCCTCTTCTGTGGGGATATCATTGTTCATTCCCCTCGCCGTCAATCACTACTATCGGGTGTCGGGGCTCTGCGACGAGGAACATGAACCGGTTCCTGGGTCGGGATTAGGGGATATTAAGAAAGCATGCCCGCGTGCATACATCGTCGCATCCATACTGACCGGGGTATCCCAATTGGTGGCATTGATTGCAGCGCCAGCATTTGGGTACCTGACAGACAAATCACGACGATACAATTTCCCACTTCTTTTCGCAGCATTTGTGGGAGTCATTGGCTATATTATCTTTGCCATGCTTCCAAACCCTTTATTCGAGAGACCCGACGGCAATCCGGGGGTGTTTGTTGTGATGGCTCTACTTGGAATCAGCCAAATCGGGGCAATTGTCTGCAGCTTGGCTGTGCTGAGCAACGGTATCTTGCGGGTCAGCATCGACAATGAGACATTAAGAAAGATATACGAGGAACGACGTGTCCGTGGGGATGAGAATGACGCAGAACCTGACGAGGGCCAATCTCTTCTTCACGGGTCAGTCAATCAGAGATTGGACCAGCTGTCCCACCTCAAAGGCTCTATCGCAGGGGTCTACTCACTATATGGTGGAGCAGGCATTCTGCTGCTGACCAAAGTGGGTGGACTGCTGTTTGACATCCTGTCAGCGGGCACACCATTCTATATCATGGCGGGCTTTAATGGTGTGCTGCTTGTGATGGGGATCGCGTGTGGGGGCATCAACCACTTCAGATCCTCGGCCGGAAGAACTTGGTGATCAATTTTAGATTTGATTTCATGGAAAATTGTCATGGTAGTGCAGGATGATGTTGGATTGGCTGTGAACATAATTGTATTCTCAGCATGGAAAACGCCGCAAGGTTGCATTACTCGGCATTGCTCGGCTAGCAGGTCCATTGCAATTTAAACACACGTGGATTGCAGGTGAAAGCGGGTAAACCAAATCGAACTATTTGAATGAAAAAATGGTTCATAAGATTAATTAATTCGGTATCTGTGCCGTTGCCCGTTCATGAAATTAGGCACGGGCTTTTTCACCGGGCGTAATATGAATCGTGCACCAACTCGTGGACGCTAGTCCTCTCGGCAGGGGCTTGTGGCTGACCTGGGGAAATTACGGCGATAAGAGAAGAAAATGGCGACAATTAATATACGATATTGAATAGTGAAAATGTATAGTATTTTGTACTTCAAAGTAACTGAAGTTTTTTTTTCATCTGCTCTAGACCTTGGAAAATCCCGACTCATGTTGATCTCATCTCGCTAGTCTCCGAATTGATATGAGGAGCATCAAACAACCTTCCCAAACGGGCAGCTGACCCAGGGGTCGGCTCGGGCCCTAGTCCCGGATCGGCCTAGTTCCACAGGAAACTTCCACTAAGCCCCTAATATTGTTCCCCAACACTGGAAGGCAAGGACTCGGACTTGGATGTATTGGCACCCCTATACGAACTTCGAAGCACTCGAACCCCTGGGGCCCGGTTCTTGGTCGTGTCGGCCCTATAGATCCGCTTGGACCGCAATATGGGCCAATCCCACTCTGCCAAACTAGTCTTGGCGACTCCCCATGGACAACACTATGCCAAGTCAATAATATACGCGCCTAACCCCCGGATGTCTCTCTTCTGACACTTCCTTCTTTTACACCTTCAGGCTCAAGCAGTCCGTCATTCACTCTTTCGTCGTTCGACAGTCTTTCGTTAAATCCAGTCCTTCGTTTTGAGCATTTGGTGAATCTACTTCAAGTACTGTGTACTCTCATTCTTTGTGCCACTCAACAACTTGATTATCGCAAATTTTTCGAAGATAAACACCGGTTAATCACCAATCTATTTCCAATATGCGTTTCCACACCGTCGCTATGTTGACTGGCGCTACTGCCGTTGCTGCCGGTAACACCGCAACCCTCCTTCTGCCCGGATTTGAGGGCCAGGATCTCCAGGCTAGCGTTATCGAATCCGTAAGTGCCAAATTAAGTTGCGACATCAACGCGCTGTTTTGACCGAGCATTTTGATTAACAATCCACAGAATGGAGATGCGACTACCTACAAGATCACCTGCCCCAAGACCGCTGATTCTTGCGGTATTGCTGGCGAGGGCATGACCGCAATTGCTGCCCCCACCTCCATGCAGCTGCAGAACATCAACCTCCAGGGAACGTAAGTACTAGCACGGACTTTCCTACTGCGAACCGTATTCTGATACCAAAAACCAGCACTGGAACCGTTTCCTGCAACGTTGCCGGCACCACTTATGCCTCGTGCCAGGCTTCCGCTGGCACCGTGACCCCGTCGGGCACCCTGGACCAAGATGATCTGAACTGGATGCCTGTGACTATCTCTGCCACCCCGACCCCGACGTCGACCCCTACCCCAACCCAGACCCCCACCAGCACCAGCATCAGCACCACCGAGGTGACCTCCACCTCCACCCCGACGGTCACATCCTCTTCGACCCTCGTCGTCTCGAGCCCCAAGAAGTCCTCCTCGGCTTTCATTTCGTCGACCCCTGTGGCTTCCTCCACCCCACTGGTGGCCGCACCCACCAGCTCCGCTGTCATCGGAACCGGTGCCCCTGCCGCTTCCTCGACTCCCTTCAACGCCGCCGGCCAGCTGGCAGGCAGCGTTTGGACCGTCGGTGGTGCTTTCCTCGCTCTGGCCTGCGCTTTCGCGTAAGCTTGCTGAGTGATCGGTATACGCTTCTGTCTTGGGCGGCTTTTGTTGTGAAAGTGATGAGCTTCGTGCTTGTTGATTTACTAATTCCGGTGTTTGCGACGTTGTTTCTTACGGATGTATTCATGTATACTCCACCTATATGTGACCATCTATTATTCTTTAATGTTTTGATACCTTTCTCCACGACAGACTACGATCTAGCGTCTATTTTATACACATGTATCTTCAGCTATTGAATATACCTTTTACCGCCGCTTTAGTTTTTTAATCCTTTCTTTCTTACCTGTTTGCGCCCGCAGCAGCCCTGTATATGGTACCGACCCATGAAAGAGAATCCATATGAAGTACCAATCACATAATCAAGGTCACATCAAACCGTAGATCATAAATTTAAGACACGGATTTGCAATATTTCTTTCGAACAGGATAGACATGGGCAGCATGATAGGTAGTGTCAGGGTATCGCTGAACCAGGGCCCGCAGAGTGTCCTTCATCTGCAGATCGCAAGTCTCCTTCCAATAGGTAGCTGGCCGAGCGGAGTTGGGAGCTTTATTGGTTTATTCAGCTTGACCATAGCCAAAATCTTGGAAGGACATGTAGGACCAAGTAAATAATGTTTCCCAGGGAATATTCCAAGGTTATGCCACTATCTACCTAGGTAGGTAATGTAGGGAACCCAGTCATCCATTGACCACGGGACCCACTAGCGGAATATAAGGTTGGCCTTGGAAGATCTACATACCCCCAGGGCTACCTAGATAGATATATATCTCGCAGGTTATTCAGTACTGAGCTATTTCTTGATCGAATTATGCCATCCTCCAAGTACACTGTTTCCCATACTCAGCTGACTAGCTGCTAATCCCATAAACACGTACTTTGGTAGAGACCCTTTTAACTAGCTAAGAAGAAGCGGTGAATAGTTTGGGCCTGGAACTTTCCGAGCTTACCAAGTTAGATAAGTTCAGAGTAGGTTATAGGATTTAGGTCAGGGCTTGAATTGGGAAAGAAAATATCACCTTGGAACCTTTTGGGTAATGGCTAGCGAGCCAATGGCGGGACCGTCTAACCGGTTGATTGCGCCCCGACTGAAATGGACTGCATTGTCTGCCAGCACGAGACTCTGACGGCTTTTACTCTGTGTTTTGAATTTCCCGAGAATAAGCAGAACATATACATATTATAGATAAATACCTGAGCCCCATCCCTGATCGATGTCATACAGCCTGCTGCCCACTTCGCATCATCGGGGTTACTTTTATTTTGACAACACAAAATATCCCTCCCTCAGTATCCCTACCTAGCCAATGGTCCGAGATCTGCTATGGAAACTCGAGAGGAAAAATTAGCTTCTTGGGCCGATTCTTCTATCCCCTCACATCAAGGCATTACGGTCTTGAAAGGTTCGCTTTCACTTAAACCAAACGACTTGGGGAATTGCATGCGCATATCGAAGGACAGGATCCAATTCAACCAAATTGAAGACTGTCTCCTCAACATTCATAGTGACACCATCAGCGACAATGTTGATAATCCAAGTCTATGGCACTTCAAAGCGATATCTCTCCCCCGAAGTCGGCCCGGCAAACTGGTACTGTCCATCCCCAAACAGATCTTCCAGAAGATCCAAGACTCATGGAATCTTCACCCGCGCACGATCGAAATATTCTTGTCCAACAATGGAGTCCTCGCCACCTTCGACTCTTCCGGACGAACCTCCCTCGTTATGAAAGTAGCCAATTCGCGCACAACAGGCTTTGACTGCGTGTCTGTGACCTGCGACCCTTCGCGTCGCACGACGTACGTCCTATACCACCACCTTACCGATGAAGATGCCGTTTTCACCACCCTGCTCTCGACGCCAGAACGATGCATCGACTCTTACTTCTTCGTCGCTGCCCTCTATCGCTCGCACCATCAACAAATTGAGCTCTACCGAAATAGTATTGATCATACCATCCAGGGGATTGAGCAAAAAACGGGGTTTGGAAACCCGGGGAGGCTGCATCATGAGCGTCGTCCCAGTCTAGATGAATACCCCGCTCTTGACGACCCCAAAAGAACGATTCAACAGCTGGGCTACTGCCAAACTGATCTCGCAATCATTGGACACCTTGGGCGATGTTGCTTAGACTGTGGAGAATGGCTTGTCCAGGCCATTAACGAGAGGCTTCTGGATGATCAACATGACCAAGGGAAACAGAGCAGCAATTCATTTCCCAAGCAGCGGGATAAGCAGTTCTCAGAACATCTGAAGGATGTACTGCAGATAGTTCGCCAAGACGTCGAGTACATGCGGAGACGGACGGTAATGCTGTTATCGCAGGTGCAGCAAATGAGCGATAGGACTCAGAGTCAGACTAGCTTTGTGAGTCGTTGTTGTCAATTCTCGCATGATAAGCACATGTGTCGCGGCTGATACCTCTCTAGATGCTGAGTGTTATTACGCAAAGCGATGCCGAATACACAGCCGCAATAGCGATAGATGGGAAGCGCGACAGCATCGCCATGAGAACAATCTCCGTTCTTGGCATTGTCTTTCTGCCGGGTACGTTCGTGGCTACATTGTTCAGCATAGGCATGTTTACTTGGGGCGGTGCTGGTGGCGAACAACCATCTTCTTTGGCCGCGTCGCCAAGTATCTGGATATATTGGGCGGTAGCGGTGCCATTGACAGTTATAACCTTCCTCGCGTGGATTCTTTGGTCTAAGAGGGAAAACCAAAAGAGTAACAAGAGACTCATGTTTTCTCGCATGAGGGCTTCCGAAGCCGAGAGCACAACTTCTATGACACGTATGGAGGGTCTTGTTCCTAGTGACAAGATGGCATGAACAACGACAGGCACATGAAGGGTTGTTGTTAACGTGGAGTTTGGAATTCAGGACGAATTCATTTCCCTCATTCTCTCATTTTGTCCAAACTGAGTCCTGTATGAGTATGACCAGAAAACTGTACTCAATGGCAGCGATGACCATAGATAGTAAACCCCCACCAGACCTCCATAAGTCAGCCTTCCAGCAACCGAATCGTCGTCTCCCTGCCAATTGCGTCGTTTTAATATCATCATGCCATTTTCCCCACCGGAGGGGACATCTTGTTTCCAATCAGAGATAACAACACAAGGCCACCATACCGTAGAGAGTAAATACAGGCAAGGCTCAGAAATAATGAGTTTATTGTATAATATAGAATGATTACATATATCTACTCAAGTAAGTGAGAAGTATAGAAATTAATTGAGGCCTGTATGTAGTTTAAAAGGTTTATATGGAGTGGATAACCAGTATATAGGCAATGAGAAGCCGGGCTGAGCCAGCAGCCAAAATTTGTCATGTGAAAAGCTCGAAGTGGCTGCCGTATCATGTGCGTTATACGATATTCCGAATATGAAAATAGAAGTTCCCAATCAACAAAATCCTTCTGGGGGCGCTTTAGCTCCAGGTGAACGGAGTTCGAATAAAAATCATCATTATTCAAGCTCGTTTCGAATTTAGGGGCTTCTGCCTGAGGAGGTACCGCCGGGGGAAGAGCCACCGCCACCACCCATGCCGGAGCCGGAGCTCTCGTTCTCAACACCACCCTGCTCGGTGTAGTAGGCAGCGGGTGTAACAGTGTTATCTTGTGTGGGGTCAATGCCCATGGAGATCCAGGAGAAGATACTGTCAGAGACAGAGCCGCCGAGGTAGACGTACTCCATGACGGGATCGACGGTGTCAGCCTCCCCGGAGAGAATGGAGTCTTCGGCATTGGTAGTTAGCTCCTGGGTATTGGTGCTGTGGGGGGCGGTCTTCTCAACCTCGGTGATGAGGTCCTGGTCGAAGAAGACTTGACCGACGTGGGAGGAGGAAGGAGTGTAGAGTCCGGAGATGGTGCCGTTGGCTTGGACGGTGGTGTCGTCGATGCACTGATGATGTGGCACCATGCATCAAGGACACCTGCGTCCTCCATCGTGCGTCCTTGTTAACTCGGCGCGTAACATTGGTGGAATTGGGATGGAGGTCAATCTAGAGCCCTCTCCTTTCTCCGAATACTGGGTCAGCCATTGGACAATGGCATACGTTCCATACTGGAAACGGATGGCGACGAGCAAGGCGCACCACGTGGCAGCAATTGTCACGCGGTGCAAGGGAGTAATACTGAAATTTTATTCCAAGGCTGAATATTCACCGGGTATATAAGCCTCGGGAACTCTTGGCATTAGCTTAGTTCTACCGGCGATCTCTCGATAAGGCAACCTTCCGGAGGAGACTACGGACAATGGAGAGGAGGCCTTTCCGGACGTTGAATTTCTTGGAAAGAAGCCCGGCCTAACGTTTGCATAATTGCATACTAGTCAGTACCTCATGTTTCTATTTGCGCGTCTTCCTCAGCTCTTCTACTCAGTCTTCTTCTTCTTCTTTTTTGAATCACGGCAAAATACTATATGGGACAGGAGAATTGGTACAAGGGAGCAGATATTGAGGCGTATCGGTAAAATTGAATCAAAGTGAATTAGAGTACATGCAGGGTGTCACGTCCTCCTAGTGGAATGAGATTATTCCGTTGGATAATTCATGACTTCGAAGGAAGTCAGCCACCTAGCCGCCAAATGGTCTAATGTGAATATAAGTCCGCTTCATCAACTGTGCCGAGGGAATATGCAACGCTAGGTAGTGAAACCGTTATATTAAATTGCCCTTGAGACATTGAAAAGGTAATTGACATTCCCACCAGTCCCTTATACATTGTCTTGTCAGATAATACACTCAAAATAAAGATATGTTGTCGGCCGTACCTTGAAGCCTGTGATAATTGATCTAAAAGTGGGAAACGGATGGCGCTTTCTAATTATATTTACAGTAGATTTTGGAAACATTCCCGATGTGGTTCTCGGCCCGTACCCGAGACCCACAAGTTTATATCGGGATGAGTAGTGAACTATGTACATAACTAGGTAGGTTTAAATACCTGTCCTCCGGCCTTTCAATGGTGAATGCAAGATAGATCTCTGAGTAGCCAGAGAAGCTAATTTCTAGACTAAGGATCTGACAAATATGGCCTAGATAGACCAAGCTCTGATTGAGTATCCTATCCCGGACATGTCATGAGCGTCTCATTGAACATAAATAGCCCGCTCTTCATATCGTGTGTATGCGACATGTTGGAAGCGAATTCGAGTTCTCCCTATCAACTCGCTTGTATCAGTAAGACATTCTTAGGATTGGGATATTCCAATGTAGAACTCACCGACACATTGTTGCCAATTACAGTCTTTGCAGTCCTTCAGAAATGAGCCTTCTGAACTGCCTGTGATGCCTTGGCATTCTTAGTCCTTTTTAGGAGCGTTTCAATCAATTTTCTTTGAGGTATTTTTGGGGCTCTGATGATCTCCTTGCATCTCTTTTTTCTTGTTCCAAGCCACCCCTTAACTGATTCGATGGCAATTATTTCTCATTGGAGGGTTCACTGTATCACTTTTCGGCCAGGGAACATCCATCCAGACAAACCATAGACTCTGTTAAGCATACGGCCACACAATCGGGCGAGTCTGACAGCGTTTGGGGCTCGTGGAATTGAACAATTCTTTTTTTTTATTTTTTTGAACATTCCAGGCTAGTCGGCTGGGGCTATCAGACAGAGCCACCAAGCCTCATAGCCATCAGGCCCACCAAATCCAGTAAGTCATCCCACGGGACTTCTCCCGGTTCAGGTGTTATGGGGTGTTCAAGCTCGTCAAAAGAGGCCTCGGTCGCGAGTTAGCTTTGATGAAGAATTAGCACCGTTCGTATTTCCAAGGCGTTCTACCACTTGCTTCAGGCATTCTACCGCTCACTTCAGGCGGTCTGCCAGACGGAAGATTTCCTTGTCTATAATATATATATATATAAACCACATTCTATGACCTATGAAATAGTGACAAGGGGGCAAGGAGAGGAGGGGATTAAGGAGGATTGGTACTCTAAGAACAAACAGAAGCTGATCAAATAGCTAGTGGAAGCCTGACAAGCCAGGAATCAAGCAGGTAGGACTTAGTATTTAGACAAAGAACAGACAAAGAACAGTATGTCAAATAGTTATACTACAATCTAGGTGGGTGCTGGGGTATTAGGAAAGCCATCGGAGCCAATCATTGTCTCTGCAGTGTTTAAGCAGCTTACCCGAATGAAAATTCGAAAAACAGTATTAACAGAAGATCTTCATTCCAACTACCACTCTTGGTAATGCATATACACACTGAGGGCCAGTAATGAATCGTATAGCCCCTCACCTCCCCTCGCCAGCTTTAAACCACTTGAGCCCCAACTCTCGGATTTCACGTTTGACTGCAGTCTAGGAAGTATACGAAAACATTTTATACCTAACAATAATTTCTAGTCGACATGGCTATTGAACAGTCCGTACTTGCAAACTTGAAACATGCTGGGTTGAGCGAAATCACATATCTCCCAGGCCAGCAGTCTTATGAGGACCGAGTCAGTTCTTACTGGTCTCTCACCGCGCAACTACGCCCTTGGGCCATTGTTCAACCAAGGACGACTCACGAGGTTTCCGAGACCTTGAAATCTTTGATTAGTACACCTGGTTGTAAATTTGCGATCCGCAGGTGAGTATAGCACACTCGTTTCAAAGACACTTCTTGCATTTTATAGCTCTCTCTTGGTTTCTCTTTCTCGACAAGATCCTTGGGATGATAAAACCATATACATCAAAATAATGAAAATCTCTGACACATTTCATCGGTACAGTGGCGGGCACATGGCCTGGGCTGGCGCCAACAACATTGAGGCGGGCGTGACTATTGATCTCGGGCTCATGACAACTACGACATACAATCCTGATACGAAAGTTGCATCTTTGCAACCCGGCGGCACATGGGCACAAGTTTATTCTGAGCTTGAGAAATGTAAGTAGCTTTGCAGTCTGAGATACCTACATCTTCAACTATAACTCAGACCCTTCACAGATGGAGTTATGGTTGCTGGAGGCCGCGAGGGCCTGGTTGGCATTGGTGGTCTCCTCCTTGGAGGCGGCATTGCCTTTCATAGCTGCCGCTATGGATTCGCCTGTGGTAAGTACCTGGGCTCCTTTTCCTTGCTTCTACTGTTGCTTACTCTCGACCACCAGACCAGGTTATCAACTACGAGGTCGTTCTCGCGGATGGCAGTATCGTCCAAGCCAACAAAATGACAAACTCGGACCTCTTCTCAGTATTGAAAGGTGGTTCTAACAACTTTGGCATTGTCACGCGCTTCGACATGTTGACATTCGAAGCAACTAACATCTGGGATGGGAATATTGTCCTCCCAAAAACAGCTACGGGTGAAATCATTGAGGCCTTTGTCGAATTTGAACAGAAACTTAATCAAAACCCCGACGATCATATTCTTGCGATGTGGACGTACCTGCCTCAGACAAAAGACCATTTTATCAACATGGTCTTGACTAATCTTGACGGTGTTGAGAATGCAAATTCTCTACAGCCATTCCTCGCCCTCCCCGGTCAGAAGAACATGAAAACAACGACAGTGGCTAAAAGATTGGTCGATTTTGTGGTCCCTTCAGGAAAACAGTAGGTCGATAAGTTGTTTGCCCTGTCCCAACAAAGCCAGTAGAAGGCACAATATTGAAATACTGCAGCCTGCCCATGCTGAATGCAAAACATGTACAGACTCGTTTCCCTAGGGACACCTGGCTCACACTCACCTTCAACCTCGATGCCACAATAATGAAAAAAGCAGCTGATGTCTTCGAAGTCCTGGTAGAAGACCTGAAAATATTAATCCCGGACGGCAAATTCTATATCTCGATGGTCTTACAACCGCTGCCTCGATCATTTGCAAAGCAATCCATGGCCCGGGGCGGCAACCTCCTGGGAATTGAGAAGCTACAGAAAGACTGTGTCCTCCTAGTGGCTGCAGTTGAAGTCGAGATGCCTGAAATATCGACTAAGATTGCTTACCCCAAGCTCAGGGCAGCGATTAGCGAGATCGAGCTATATGCAAAATCCGTGGATGGTGATGTTGGATTCCTCTATTTGAATTACTGTGATGGCTCACAGGACCCTTTCCAAACTTACGGTGAAGCGAGCATCAGAAAAATGCGAGAGGCTATGGTCAAGTATGACCCTAGTGGAGCTTTTCAAACCAGAGTGCCTGGCGGCTTCAAGCTTTCTCAGACGGGCGCAAGGAACTGAGTGAGAGCCGATGTACCGTACTATGACTTCCATGGCTAGATATTCCAATATCACAATTCAGAAGACCGAAGAGGCCTATTATTCTGCAATTATCAAGCGACGGAGCCCACCCATGGACCTCTAACGAAAACGAATGTCTTATGCGAATGAAAAGCAACGCAACCTCCACTAAACCCAAACTCCAGATCCGAGTCCAGCCGCCGCCGCAAGTCACAACGCAAAAAGCACCGAATGAGCCAATCCAGTAAACGATTAATACTAAACAACCATCCGAAAGAAAAGAGAAAAAGCCGACTTGAAAGCAAAGAAACGAAAGTCGTGGATCTCATAAGCTCCACCCCGCAAAACCCTGTCTATGCCGAGTACGACTCGAACGCAGAAGTAAACGGTCTGCGAACATCAAACCCTAACCCATCCCTGTCACTGCGGGAACGGAGTCACGGGATCCTGGGAGCTTGACACACCCGCGTCCGGAAAACGGTCTTTCAGCGTGACCATGAGAGCCGGCTTATCCCAAAGGAAATAGGCTTTCTGGTCGGCCCAGTTGGTGCTCTCTGGACGTAGGGATATGTCGAAGTGATAGAGGAGTTTGCAGAGGATGAGGCGGATTTCGCAGTTTGCTAGACTACAACAGGGGAGAATATTTTAGTATTGATTGAGGTGCAACGTGGGTAAAGGGGAAAATATAAAGAACGCACTGCTTTCCAAGGCAGACGCGTGGGCCGAGACTGAATGGCTGCAAGACATCCTTCTTATCTCCCCCGAAGACCGGGTCGGATCCCAGCCAGCGCTCTGGCATGAACTTATCTGGGAAGGCGAAGTTGGATTCCGAGCGATAGGAGGCGTAGTGGTGACATGCCACAGTTGTCTGGTCAGGATTAGTACGCAGGTTAAAAATGTGGCATATAGTGGAGCACATATGCATACATCCTCAGGAAGGAAATGACCGTTCACGAATGCGCCGCCTTGCGGTACAACGCGCGACAGACTCGTCACGAAGGGCGGGTAGATACGCAGCGACTCCTCGATGACAGCATTCATGTACTTCAGGTCTTCCACGGCGCGGAAGGTCATGTCACTGTCCTGTTTGAAAGTCGAGCGGATCTCGGCGACGAGTCGGCTCATGACATGTGGGGCTGTACTGAGGTAGAAGATACAGCCGGATAGTAGCGTTGCGGACGTCTCGCTACCTGCCACGATCAGACTGTTATTGCTTAGCATTAGCATGCTATATCAATTCCTCTGGAAAGAAAAACGTAAAATAGAAGAAAGGGAAAAAGTATGTGAAAGCAATGAAAACAACCACCCACATAAAACCATTAGAATGAATCTCAGCCCGGGTCATAATACGCTCGCTCTCGCGATACTGGCCCTTCTCCTCGCTAAGCCCATGCTGGAGAATAGCAGACATGAAGTCCGGACGAGTCATATTCGACTCCAAGCGCTGATCGACCTTCTGCGCACTCAGATCAAAGTGTTCTTGGCCGACGCGTTTGACTTCTCGGGGGATGAATAAGTCCAGGAAGCCTTTGAGCATGGGGAACTGATTCGCAGCTCCGATGAAGGCAATAGCTTTGATGGAGTTGAAGATCAACTGAATCCACGGATGAAGCTGGCTGTCCTTCAGACAATGGAAGGACTCGCCAAACATCAGGTCACCGGTGATATCAAAAGTGGTAAAGTTCATCCAACTCTTGATATCGACAATGGACATCCCCTGCCGAATCTGATACCGCAGTTTGGTAATCAAGGTATCGACATAGCCCGTGATAAGACCCTCTTGATCTCTTAATGCCTTCTCAGAGAAAGCATGGGATAGCAGCCGTCTCTGTCTTGCGTGGGTCGCATTATCGACCGCACAGACTAAATGATCGACCCCGTTCGCCGGGGCTACATAGTGGCTCCGATTCTTGGGGAAGCAGCCTCCAGGTCTGGCGCCGTAGATATCGCGAAAGGCCTGTGGTGTGTTGAAGGCGAGTTCATTGGGTCCAATGCGCAGGATGGGACCGTACTGTTTGTGCAGCGCCAGAACGTCCAGGTGGTTATGGCCACGGAGAACGGAGACATTCAACGGGATGCGAGATATCGCCCACAGCTTCGGACCGGGGAAGTGGCGCAGGGGCGACCAGCAAAACGCGTAGATGATGCTGTAGGTGACCCAGAGTAAGGACTGTTGATTGCATGCTGATTAGCGCGAATTTCTCTGCCAACGCCTGTCAGAGGGAAGAGCTAGTTAGATTGCATGCTCAGAGCTGCTGTGTTTTCCCGGGGAGATATCTTGGGAAGGACTGGCTCTACTCTCGGGTTCTGTTCTTGCATGAAACCAACGGGGGTTGGGAGCACAGGGAATGCAACTTACCAGGCCTCCTGCAGTCGCGCCCCAGAAGCCAGGACCTGAGGTTGCCCAAGCCATGGTGAGATTTGAAGCGAAAGAGGCCATAGAGGTCCACAGGGTCATGCACTGCCCTGAAGCCATATTTAGTTCGGGGTCATTTGGCTTTCTTTTCCGGATAGGAATGGGATTTGGTAAATATTCTCCTTTTTCCAGATTTCAAAGAGTGATTGGACACTGAACTGAGACCCAAAGAAAGAGAAAAGAGCAAAGAAACGCTGAGTTGTACCAGTCGAATGGTAGACGTAAAGGTGAGGGATCTTATCCGGGCCAGGCGGAAGGAGTACAGACGGGACATCTCATTACGCCCGCATCCAGAGACATAGAGCCATATCAAATCTATCTACAATATTTTTTGACTCCGAAAATCCTCAGAAAGATCCCTAGTCAAATTGCCGATTCGACTGGGACTAAGACGGCTTCCGACCGTAGACGACATGCAGCTTGCAGTACGTATGCACCGCGGGATTCTTGAGATCTTTGCGCACACCCGCTAGGAAAACCTGAGTATCATTATTCGACCATCCCAGCACACGAGTGAAAAGAGCTAGCGAGTAGGATTCAACCGCCATGAGAAGAGAGCATTGGTTGTACCGACCAATCTCCTTTTGCACGGGATCCCTAGCCCAAACACTCGATGGAACCTGGAAAAGAAACAACAGTCAGTTATGACGAAAGAGGCAAACAAAAAGCAAAGCCCAATCAGAATACCGGGGTGAGGGGAAGGGTCGCACCTTGTACACCTCGTCTCGCACATCTTCAAAACCAGCCTCAACCAGCCGCTGCCGATGGCCTTCGGCGATATTCATAGGTCGCTGAAATGCCTCGCTAGCCTGAGTCAGTCGGTCAAGGAACTCGCACAACGCCGGCGCAAAACGCATCGAATCATCGTCCGACCTGAGCATGACCTCAAACTCCTGCAACTCAATCCAGCCACCGGGACGCAGATGCTCGAAGCTCTGTCGCATCAGCCGTGGCCAGTCGGCAATAGCACCGCCCAGATCGCGGGCATGGATGAAGTCAAAGGGCCGACTTAAGCTGTACAGCCATTGCGATTCGGCGTCGTCCACTACGAAGTGAAGGTTGGGTGGGACCCATGACGGCTGGATGGGACTTAGATCGGTGCCTGTTACCTCGGTACTAGGGAAGCTGTCTGCGAAGTCGATGGCCCAGATTCCGGTACCGGTGCCAATGTCGAGAGCGCGCTGGATATTATTGTCCAATGGGGCTCGGAAGAGGCAGCCGTTGAGCACGAGGTTCCGGACGTGATGGAGGAGATCTTGTCGATCTTGTTCTGGTTCGTCGTTGGGAAGGACATAGTGGCCTTCACGATATGAGTGATAACGTCTCCCATTTTCGTAAGCGTAGTTTTTCACATCGGATAGCAATGAAGCTGTGTAGCTGGACGTGTTTTCCGATTGTCCATCATCGAAGACTGAGTCTGAATCATCGGTTGTTGATTCTGCAGACGATGTGTCTCCATTATCGTCCTCGTTGTCTGGGGATAAAGAGTTTACAGGTAGGGATGCCGTGGATGATCGGGTAGGACCATCGTGACCCACTTCAACAGACATGCTTGTTGGGTTCGTTAGATCCAGTGACAAAGAATGCGGTGTTGGCAGGTCCCAAGTTGGAGTCGACGATTCAATTTCGGTGAACGTGGTGGTTGATCCAGGTATCAATAGGTTTAGGGCCTCGCCGTCACTGTCCTCGGAGCTTTCCTGTGGAATTGGGGCTAGTCCGGGCGATGGGAGAATACTTTCGTGATGATTGATATCGGTTTCAAGCGCAGAGTCCAGCAATGGGAGTTCAGGTATATCCGGCATACCAGAGGCACGAATTATAGGCGCTGGAATTGAAGAAGTGGGCGACAATCGCCTGGTGGACTCTGAAGGTTCTTCCATTGCCGACTCCATTTGATCGAAAGTCCGCTTTAACGGGATACAAGGAACGGACACTGACTCAGGCTCCGGAAGTGGAATGTCTGGAGTCATTTTCGTGGAATTTGGCGCGTCGTCAGACTTCGACAAGATTAGGGAAGAATCGGGACTCCCTGTCGAAGCCGGGTACGTGTGAGAGGACAATATATCGGTACCTAGTTCAATTCTCGTGTTGCGTCGCCGGTCGTCCAAGCACATGGGGTAGATACAAAGGAAGTCAATCATTTCGGGAAGAGGTAGCCCTGGGGACCCAGTTTGCATAGTAAACGATATTTGACCAAGTGAGCAATGAACTACTTGGGAAGGTATTTTGGGGAAGAAATGACTAAATAGAGAGTCGATTCAAACAAAAGAAGTTGACTTCTCATGAAATTGTCTGTTTCTCCAGGGTATCACAAGGAATATCAAAAAGGAAAAGTGCCGGAGTATATAGCCAATTCTAATATCTACAGGGGATGCGACATATTACGGGCTTTTTGCCAGCAGAAAATTACTGTCAACATTTAAATATTGAAGAAGTCCACTTTTCCTTTTCATTGGAGATGGAAAGGGTATTTGTATAACAAGACTAGGTATCTTGCCACAGCCTGATTCCCCCTACCACAACAAAGCAGGACTCAAGACCCTTGGGTTCGTACATGCAAGTATAGCTAGGGCCTGCCTGTATGCATGTTGGATGTTGGTTCGCATCTTTGAGCGGTAAAACCATGCACATACCCTGGCGAGGGTCCGTTTCGCTCCCCTTTAGGGGATACATCACCGGTCAACCTTTCCATTTCAGCAATCTTGAAGCTCATATTCATGAGTCCAAACGAGGCAGCTTTGGATGCGGTGCTAAGCACAACAGGTTGTCAACACGGGCGGCAGGTTATAAGACAACCCCGTGGGGTTGGAGCGAGTAGACTTGGACATTTTACCTTTGAAGGCGATTCGATTGTCCAAGTCGGAATGTTGGCTGTTTTGAAGTTGATTAACCCATTAGACAAACTCAGTCATTTCTGATGACTATATATATATGGGATCTCGATGGTGGGAATGATGATGAAGGATGAAGAAAAGAGGGTTGATACCACGAAAGATGACTATTTGTAGGCCAAAGAGACAAAGAGAGACAACCAAACCCCTTCTATTCCGTATATCGTAAGGCGGTAGATGAGGCGGTAATACGATTCCCCCTTGAGGAGATTATCCATGCAGGAGGCCGAACCCTAGTTGATCTTTAAATCATTTCTCCGAATGGGTTTCTCTCTACGGACAAGCTGTAGTATTACGGGATGTCCTCTAGTGCAAGTGGTCTGTCTACTTCTTACTTGAAGCGTCACACTGGCCTGGTCATCGTGTTGCACGGAGGAATAATAACCGGATTGAATCGGTGGGATTGGTATCCTGTCGAGGGTCGGACAAGCTGAGAACAATATGTTTTCAGCTACCCGTGACCATTCCAAAGAGCGCAATTTGTGCGATGTTTTATGTTGTTCACCGGTCTTACTAATATCGGTTGCGTAAAAGTAGACATCAAGTACGTGCGGGAATACCTCATTGAGAGTTGAATTGATTTCTGTAAGCCACATAGTATCTGCATTGCAGTTGCAATCGCAGCTGAAGCATCGGGGTATTATCTCATTCGTCATCATTCATGCGCCCGGATCGCTGGACTCAAGGTGTCGGTTTGTCTTCATCAATTAATCCCTACCCGGGCCTCGAGGAAACCGTCCACCCTTTCCTAGTCCAGGTCCTTCTCCCATTTCCGGCTTCACATCTAATCCTGCTTGGAGGACAGCGGCATGCAGAATCCGCAAATGGGCCTCCTCATTGAATTCGCGTAGGCTCTCCAGTGTGGTACGCTGCACCTCTGCCCGCAGGTCGATCTGGTTCGACACCAGCAACCCTTTCTCGAGGTCGATGCGAGCGTTTAGCACACCATCCTGAATGAGACCGACCAGCTCTTGCACAAACGGCGAGGAAATGTCTGTGGGACGTGCTTCGCCGCCAACGACCGTAGGGGCAAATATCTTCGCCATGGAGTCGAGTGTGACACGGCTGAAAGGAATCATGTACTGCTCGATGGATTTGGTGCGGATACGTTTATACAATTGGGGGATGTGACGCTGAAGGTGAATGTCGAGTAGGTAGTCAGGGCGATAAGCTTCCAGAATGTCAAGGCATTGGCGGAATTTGAAGTTGCAGAAGAAAGCAATGGCGCGGCGGATATGAGGCTCGAGTTCGAGGAAGTTGCGGAAAGTCTGGCTGTCGAGCACGCTTTTCTGCAGCTCGTCACGGTTCATAGAGGCGAGAGCACATATACCACCGTAGACGGCGACATCATTGGGGGTGATGACTTCATTGTAAGTGTCACCCAGGTCCGGTGGGACGGACAAGAAAGAGTTTGCTGCTTCGAGGTATGAGCCTTGGTGCATCTGTGACAGAGCTGAAACGGCTGAGATTTTAGATAGGTTTTTGGCTGCGTCCTCTGGCTTTGACTGAGAGTTGCGCAGTCTGTGCACGTTCGACTGCACAGACATCCAGTCACCGCGTTCAGTGGCGACGTTGACCATCTTGAAGAGCATGGAAGTGATGTGGTTTGGGGTGGTGCAGTAGTCTCTCATGCGAGAGTAAGCCTTGGAGGCAGCACCCAGGTCACCAGTCTCGTAATGATGGTTGCCCAAATCTTCATGACCCATCTACAGAGGTTAGTGTGACGTATTTCTCGACAGTATGTTATCACTCCTTACTCGGATGCTCTCTTTGATCAAATTGTTTTTGTATCCCCGTAATTCGTGTTCCAATCGCTCCGTCTGAGTCTGTACGTATCGATTGGTTTCCTGCACCCAGGCAGCGTCAAGAGAAGCGTCAGGATCGGTCGGAGCTACATCCGCCAGCGCGCGCACCGCCCTCTCATATCTCGAAACGTCTTTGCTGGTTTTGGCTTCGGCGATGGCTGCCTTGAGGGCGTCTGTCGAGAGCAATGGGGAGCATGTGCCGATGAGGTAAAGACGGTCGTAGCGAGTGCGCCCTGGCTATGCATTAGAATAAGAAGTCTATATGCAAACAAGAAAAATCACCCACCAGTGTAATTTGCAATGTAAGTATCAAGATCGAATTTGGGGGGCTCTGCCACATTAACCATGTCAGCGTCATCTGGGCACAGCAACATCATTGCGGAGATAGCCCCGCGCGGGTGTTAACATACCTTCCACTTTCACTGGTACTCTTGCTCGGGGGGTAGTGATAGCTGCAGTAGCCTCCAGAGCTGCAGTATCCATATCTGCCCGAGACGGACCAGAGGCGTCTGGAAGCGTGGTGTCCATCTTGCCCGGCAGTTCAGATGGTGTGTTGCGGGCGGATTGGAACTGGCAAATTATCTCGAGGGGCTGGAGCTTGAACAACAAGCTAGTTTGTTTTAATGACAGAAGATAGCAACCAATTTGAACGCTAAGAACAATATGCTGTTTAGAGCAGAGAATATGAGGTGGGTGACAAGTCAGTCGATCGATCATTGTGATGGTGATTGACTACCTGGCAGAATCTGACCGCCTACCACACCGCCATCTAGAAGTCCTAGGTGAACGATGGATGAAGATGAAGACCTACATGCATGAAGATATGATAAGAAACTGTGATTCACCGAGAGTATCCCAAAACTTTAGTCTGATATGCTTTCATCCATAGCCCCAAGGAACCAAAAGACCAAAAGACGACCTGGGAACTGGAAATATCGCTCAAATTGTCACAGTAGATATCAATGCGGCGCCTTGACAGTCTCGATATGCGACCGGTAAAGGAAGCATGTAATAGAAGACTAGTTACATAAAGATCATGGGCTTAGATATGGATGTGGGTGCCTGAGGCACCAAATCCCCGAAACCCGAGGAGTGGAGCTGCAGTATAAATGTACCTCGGAACTTGAGTAATCAGGAAATTAAGCATCAAGTTAGTCTATCGGCTATATAAAATCTACCCGGGACCCAAATGCCTTGATTATAATCCTTGAATTTGCCGACTGCATAAACAGATATATAATCGCTAGAGCTCGGTATTTCGGTACTCCCAAAAACCAAATATAAAACGATACTAATCCAGGACGTCAATCGACTCCCCAATTCGACACTCACAACATAACCAAACCACGAACTCACCAAAGCCATTAAGATGTCCCAAAAACAGCAAGTCGCCCTAATAATAGGTGCATCACGCGGAATCGGGCGCCAGATCGCCATCGACCTAGCAAAGAACGGCTACGCCGGTACGGCCACATGCAATCCCGTATAGACCACAAATACTAATCCCGAAACCAGTAATGCTATCCGCAAAAACAACCTCCGACGCATCAACAGTGACTCCATTCCCACCAGACCCGAACTCACCGCAGTCTACCATCAACACAGTAGAGCGTGAGATCCGCGAAGCGGGCGGGCACGCGGCAACGGTAGCCGTTGACGTGCGCGACGCCGCGCAGATCCAGCATGCTGTCGAGGAGACGGTGCGAATTTTCGGGAAGCTTGATGTACTTGTGTACAACTCCGGCGCGATCTGGTGGTCGTCTGTGGAGAACACGCCTCTCAAGCGGTTTAAGCTTATGCAGCAGGTGAACCCCGAGGGACTGTATGCGACTGTTCAGGCTGCTTTGCCGTTCTTTGAGAGGGGGGGCTGGAAAGGGCGCATCATTGTTGTTTCGCCGCCTATTTATTCGAGGTTCTTTAGGGGGAAGACTGCTTATGCGATGGGTGAGTTTATATGTTTCAGCTGTTGCTTTTGGAGTCTGGAGTCGACATATAGTGTGCCTGGCTATATGTGCTGATGATGTGTTATATGTAGGCAAAGTTGGAATGAGTGTCCTGGTCAAAGGTCTGGCCATGGACTTCGTCCGTCAAGGCCGAAATGAAATGGCGGTGACGAGTATCTGGCCTGCGTCTGTATGTGCCTTCGTCGTGATTTTATCCAGATCCGGTTTCTGTGAGGGGATTGCTGACTGCATTAATTTTTAGTCGATTGAATCAGCAGCCACGGAGCATAATAAGGGATCCGAGACATCCTACAAAAAGGATTTGAGAAAGCCCGTATGTCCATTTCAAGAATATTATACCATCAACTTTTCCTGGTCTTTTCAATACTGACAGGCGGCAATAGACAATATTCTCAGATGCTGTTCTGGCTATGCTTCGTGCCCCGCACCAAATAGTGAATGGACTCCTGGATACAGATGAGGATTTCCTCCGGGAGAAGTGTGGAGTCTCTGACTTTTCCAAATACTCTGTAATCCCAGGATCGACACCGCGGCGGATTATGCCGGCCAAGTTCCCAGTTTTGGAGGTTGCAGAGCAGGATGATGAAGGGCAGCGTATGGATAGCGCGAAGGTGCGGGCAAAGATATAGTTTTTTTGAGGATGAGAGCTTAATTGAACCTGTGGCTCATTCAACCCAAGGAATAGGGTTTGATATAGTATCCGGGAACTCGAGAACATAAATAACCTACGTATTCAATTAAATAAATTTGAGTAATGCCATAGGTAGAAAGATTCACTACCAATGTAGTCAATGCTATAACAAGACGTAATAAACGAACAGCCAGCAATAGATTACTCCATAAACCCACGATTAAGAAAAGAAAAAGAAAAACAGACGCTCAATGCTAATGCAGCCGGAAAATGCAAGTCCACAAAGAAGCAAAAAACTAGCCAATATTAGTAAAAGTCTCAAGCAAGAACAACCGCAACTCCAGGGTTCATTATCTGAATAACCAGCTCAACCCTTGAATCATAACCCCAGGGCAAGCCAACCAAAACCTAGACCCTTGCACTCTACAAGAGAGTAGCAAAGCCAGCAACAAAACCACCAACCAAGACGCAAAGCCCATAGACATGGCTCATATTAACAGAGGCCATGCGCGGACCAGCGCCAGTAGCTCCATTGACGAGGGTATTGACAGGGGTCTCAGATACGGTAGGGGTAGGCTTGGCGGTAGTAGTGATATTAACACGCTTGGGATCCTGGGCTCCACAGGGGTTCTTTACTCTGCAGTCATTCTGGCAAGTGGAGTCACCATTGCAATTTTTGACGCATTGGTTGTTGGTTTCCGTGCAGGTGTAGTAGGGGATTGTCTGGGAATATTCGCTGGCATTGGGGATGATGTTATTGCTGCATACGCAGTCGTAGAGTAGGGTGTCCTAGGGATTTGAGGTTAGTTGGGACTTTAATTTTCCTTAAATGCACGCTTACGGCTGAGCAGGTGTTTGATGTTGGTGTGCCCGAGGCTCCTGGTAGTTGTAGGCAGAGGATGGGGCATGCGGATGTTTGGGAGTTACACCAGGCCTCTGAGGAAGGGAAGAAGACATGTTAGTATGACGATTCTATACACAGGGGGGAGAATGTAAGATATCAACTAACGTCTTGTAGCGTAGGGAACTGATGTCGGATCGAATTGGCTGTTGACTAGAGTGGCAGCCGAAGCGAGGATGAACATGGTCTTGGACAGCATCGTGTCGGTTGGGTTTGGTGATAATTGAGAATGAGATCAGAAATTGGCAGGGCCGAATTACTAAATTTTAGTGTTAGCCTTGAAGAATGCAGGTGACAGTCTGATACACGCTCTAGAGTCCAGATATAGAGATAGTGATAGCTACCTCGGGTAGGTGGAATGAAGGGGGAAGGTGTAATGGAACTAGGAAATGTCTTAGAACCTACAGCTTTAAGTCCTAGATTCTTTCGAGAATAAGGCAAGGAATGAGGGAGATGTTAGACGATGATCTAAAGCCAATAGCAAGAGGCTGTTTTCCGGATATGTAGGGTAGGAGTGCAAGTAGCTCGAGGGGGAAAGAAAAAGTAGCCAGCAAGGGAGGACTGGGGAGCTCATAAAGGAAAAAAAGCAATCACAGGACTATAAAAGCCTATGTATAGAATGTACTAGTTGGTTTGCATGGTGGCACACACTAGTGCCACCCTCGGGGTTCTACCACATCGAATGATTTTTTATTTTTTATTTTCTGGCACGGCTAAGCTATTCCCTGTCAAGTGAGTTCAGTAGCGAGACAGTTGCTTTGAAAGTAAGTGTGGATTTATTGATGAAGGGTCCGCTATAGGGGTTTTGCCTTTGAGATGTGTCGATCCGGGGATATCTCGATGGTCTCGGATTGTAGCGACGTTTGTCGTAGGTGGGCACTGTGTGTCACACCTGTCCGGTACCCGGTCTCCACAAAGACATCGTGCTTTTCAAAGATAGAAAAGTGGCATGTCTCAGCCCGAGTTGGAGAGAATTAAAGATTAGAGGACGATCAAGCAACGCTTACTGTATTGGGATTAGTGTGTTTCTTGGCTTTGACTAGTCTGATGAGATTCTGAGAGAGTCAAGTCGAAGTGGAAAAGCAGACAAATTTGAAATTCACCGTCATATCTATGATCTCAATGTGGAAATACAATCAGAAAATATCAATCAAAACACGATTGGGCATTTCCCTGGCATATCCATATGTGGTGGGCAGCCCTGGAGCCCAGATAGCCTTAGCTAAGCCACTAAACCCGAACCAGCTCCCGTGACCACTCAGATCGACTCCAACTGGATTTCCCTATCAAGTCTAACACTACACACTTCGCACTCTCCCTATCTCGCCACATACACTTCCCAAGGTTAGTCTGTCTCACCTCGGATCGCTTGTACAACCCCGCCCAAGCCCGCATCCTTGCGTCGACCCCAATGTCCAAAATAGCCCGATATCCTGCACCTAGCACTTATACTTGCCACCCCGCATAATGGGGGGAAGACCTCCTCGGGACATCCCCGAACCGAGCCACACCCAAACGCAATGAACCTCAACAGCAAAGCTAACAAATCCCATCCCCCACCAAATAGGCCAACACCCGCCATCCCCTGAGCATCTAATGGATGGAGCCAGCACCCGAGGAGGCCGGACCGGCATCTAAGCCGCACCAACCCTCCTCCCCACACCCAGATATCCAGCCCACCCCCGCACTCCGACCTGAGAACGATGACGTCCATGACAATTCCACCACAAACAACCACACCCACCATGGCGCGCCTAAGAGCTCCGCATCCTCAACCTCCACAACATCCCGCCCCGTCTCCGCAGTAGTGCCCCCTTACTGGCGCCGACACGAGCGCAATACCTCGCACGTCTCGCAGTCGTCGCTGCATGGTGCTGCTCATATCACCCTTGAAGATCATACTGCAGACCCGAACTCGGAGACAAGTCGTGGGCTCTGGGCGAGTAGCGTTGCTATTGATGATCATGTTATTGTGCGCGGTATGACGGGGGTCGGGTCGTATGTTGTGTGGAATTGTACGGTTCAGACGCTTGATGTGAGTTTTTGATCTTGGAGGGAATGCGGTTGGAATGGCTTTTCTAATTTTGGTTGTTTCTGATACAGGGTGGACCGATTGTTGTTCGGATGAGGTGTGTTGCTTATCCCCTTTTTTCCTGTCCCTGTCTTGGCTCCAGAGGATGTTTAGCTGATTCTTGGACTTGCTATAGATACTCCGAGTTCGATGACCTGCGCCAGCGGCTGGTTGATTCTTTCCCGCATGCAAGGAATGCATTGCCTGCGTTGCCGCCGAAGAGTGTTATCTGTATGTTTTTGTGCTCGTCTTCCCTTCTATATTGCCATGCACTTAGCTAATGGCCTTTGTTATGACAGACAAATTCCGACCAAAGTTCCTGGAATCAAGGCGTGTGGGGTTGGAGTATTTCCTCAAGTCAGTATCCCATCGCACCTGTATGATTAGTTGTCTTGACCTATTGCTCACATCCTTCAAGCTGTGTCCTTTTAAACCCGGAGTTCTCGGGCTCTCCTATTGTCAAAGACTTCCTCTTCGGTCGAGTCTGCTAATTGAATCTTCTTTCTTTACCGGGTGATGCGGGATTGGTCATATGGCTGGGCGTCTAGGAATCGCATTTTGCATTGTATTGTACATCATGATTTCCATTTTGAGATGATACTGGGGTTGAAAACAAACTCGAGTAAGAGGTCATGTAATTCCTCAATACTGGAGACGTCTCTTTTGACTATTCCAATTCATCAAGTGAGACTTTGCCATACAGAAAAGAACACAGTCTACATAACCATGGCGACCTACCAAGCAAACATCAGACACGAGGGACTGGTTTAATACAATACAGAAGGACAAAGGTACATATATAATCGCACATGGAATTTTTCAAGAGAACCAAACAAGGACGCCACTAGGGTACAAAGATCCCAGGCCAAGCAATCAGAAAAGAACGCCTTGAGTATGATGTAGTGTCCAGGATCGCTGAAATAGCAACAAGAAAACCTCGGAAAGAAGATGTTTAACGCACACAAGGTGAGTAGAATACAAGAACCTCCTCTTCAAGCCTCTTACCCTTAGGTGTATGATCAGCGGAACCCTCATTCTTACTACCGAGCGACATAACAACCTCACCACCAGCTTTCAACTTGCGAGTCAACACGAAAGCCTCAACATCAGCCCGGAATATCTTCCGCAAACTGATATTGGCCATATGCGTCATAGCAAGAACATGTCGAGGACTGGGTATGCCAGATGGGAAAACAAGATAAAGACCCGAGTCTTGAGTGGGGTCCGGATGGAATTTGTCGTGGTATGCCTTCTTGCCTCCGATGGGCAGCCGGTGGAATGCATGGCCGTACAAGCCGCGTGTAAACTTCTTACAGGGCCACGGCATATCACTGACATCCTCGCGGGTGAGTGATTGGAGCGGTTCGACGCCGAGGCCGAGGTATGAGACACCGGCGCGCCGAAGGAGCGCCATTGCCATGATGAGGAGAAGGTCGCTAATTCCATTCACGCTGCCTGGGGCTGCGATGCATGGGTCGACATGGTAGCCGCCGGAGCCGAGGCGACGAAGAGCGGCGAAACCGTTGATTGTTCCGTCGGGGGTGCGAGTGTATATGAATGTCATCAGGTCAGGGACAGCGAAGGGGTCGTAAACGGTTATGAACGCTTGTGGGCTAGCGGAGGCGTTGCGCTCGGCACGCCAAGCGTCGTAGATGGTGATTAGGTTGGTTTGTAGTTCCTGGTTTATGCCGTGCACGGTAGGGGCGTAGACACCCATGGTGATGCCGCCTTTGCTTTTGTTCGTGAGCTGACGGCTCTTGGTCAAGATGCGTCTACCGTTGTTCTCGAGTATCACATCATTTGTCTGGGGGTTGAGCACCCGCTCTGTGGCAAAGCGGATCGTTGTCCAGCCGTTTGGTTTGGCGTAGTCTTTGAGGAAGGACTCGCTGGCACCCATGAATGCTATGCTCAAGTGATGCCGTTGTCGGTACGCCGCAAATTCGGACAGGAGCTCGGAAATTTCGTCCTTGTTGCATAATGGATCTCCACCGATGACTGCAACCCCATTCTGGACCTTAAATGATAATGCTGCTGTTCTTGATTCGTTCAGGAAGAATCGGTAGCTGTGATCGAGGATCCCCATGTGTGCGACTTTCCCATGTAGGGCAGCTATTTGATGAATGGACGTCATTGTTTTAAAATGATCGAGTCTGAATACAGCGTCTTGGTCCCGGCCTTCTGCTTTTGCGTCGAAGGAATCGGTGGCTGGGTGGAGGACATTGGTTTTGGCTGGTACTTGTGGGTGAGCAACAACGGGTTCATGACTGTTTACGCTCGTCGCCGGGCTGGAAGTTGGTATGGTATGGAAACTTGCTGAACTAGAACAGGAAGAGGCGGGATGTGCTGCGTTGATACGCAAGTGATCCATGAGGGAAACCGACGAGATACCAGAATTGGCGTCATCGCCATTGCGCTTGGCTGTCTCATAGTACTGATCAATCAAGGAACTTCCAATCTCATCCACAAACAAAGTCTTCTTTGGTTTCAATTCGACAGGACCCGGTGTGCTCCCTTTGTGTCCGCGGCGTGATCGCTTCTTTTTAGATGTTGTGGTTGACTCGTGGGATTCCGTAGCTGCGGTCATGATGATGATAGGGACGTGTTGGGTGTTGACGATCTAATGAAGGAGCAGGATAGATGAGAAAGAAGTATCAGAACAAAAACAAACAAAACACGTCCGCACAGAGTCAACCATGACAGATTTGTCGGGGAAATCGAAAACGGCGAGAACCAACGAAGTATGACACTGCACTTGCCTGGCGGTGCCCGCGGGCACCGCGGGTGTACTTCCAGCAGGTACACCCCATTAGGCAGAGGCATTTTCACACTTAGGCTCCAGTGTTACCTGGTCCTGTACCCAGGGGTATAGATCGATTTCACCAATCGCCATGCAGGAATGGGCTGATCTCAGCCTTGTGGGTCCTTGGTTCGTCCTATCACAATGTTATGATGGGAGCTTTTGACGCCACAGGAAAGCTTGAAGTGGAGAGTGAAGTGAAGAGAAGAAATAATTAGAGAATTTGCAATAAAAAGGTAGTCAGTGAATGAACAAACGCTGGGTATTGTCAAGTCTAAGGCCTGAAATGGGCCGTACGCTACTCTAACTTAAGCTCCCACCAGTCAGCCTTCCTCGTATATTATTCGCCGCTTCACCATCTTGACACCACGTTGATACCCAGTGAATGGTGCTTCTCTTACCTGAGGTACGCTGCTTCTCTCACTTAAGGAGCGTACTTTTGTCACTTGAGGTACGCTACTCTAACTTGAGTTCTCACTAGTCAACCTTCCTCGTACACGCCGCTTCACCCTCTTTACACCACGGTGATACCTAGTGTACAGCCCTTCTCTCACTTGAGGTACGCTGGTTCTCTAACACGAAGACCTACCTGTCGAACTTCTCTTTCGTGATCTCAATTTCCCTTTCTACCTAGCTTCCAATATCACCTCCCTATGCTACTGCCTATTGGTCTTGATACACTATTTACTACACTCTTGACGATGATTTTCTGACTCCAGAAATGCCAGTCAGTTCTTAAGTTCATATCTTGATCTTGCTCTCTGTCCACAAAGAGTTCCATCGGAAAGCGTTCCGTGAAGACCCCCCAGTTGCAGTGAGACCCCAAAGGTGCTTTTGAATCTGTGCATGTGCTAACCCTGAATAACAGAAATTTGAGTAAATGCAGGTCAATATGACTAGTCCAAGTTCAAACTTACACTCGCCATTCCCGGATAAAACCACACAGCATGCTAATCCAGTGTCACAGGCCACTTCACCTAAAGGAAAGCATCCTGCAAAGACAACCCCAGCTACAGTGAGACCCCAAAAATACCATTAAAGCAGTGCATGTACTAACCCTCAACAACAGACACCTGAAAAACAGCAGGCACAGCCTGAACAGGTCAGTATGGCTAGCCAATCAATGAACCAATAAATCAGACCTTTAAAGGCGATAAAAAAGCCCCTGACTTTGTGCTTTTGACCCAAGGTCATATAGCCAAGGTGCTGGGAGAACAATGTAAGCTCGCTAAATGCCCCTTACACAATACGCAATAAAAATGGAGTCAGTTCAAGAACAAACCCTGGGTATTGTCAAGTTAAAGGCCCGAAAATGGGCCGTACACAAAAGCGCAAAGTATGTCTTGATGGCACAAGCATTCAATGGTAAGATATCATCTCAAAACCTGATAAAGTTGGCCAGAGAAACACAGAAAGGGGCAAAGGAGACTACTCATTTGCTGCACGTCCATTGGCAGCAGTTCCATCACCGTCACCATTACCCTCAGCCTCGTCGCCGAACTCAACGACCTCACTGAGCTCGTTGGACTCATCTCCATTGTGATATCCCTCACTAGCAATACGTCTCACTTCCGCCAAAAGTTCCCTCTGCTGGCGCAAGATATCGTTGGCCAAGCGGACGACTCTGTCGCACTGCTCAACGCAATACCGCATCTCCTCAGCTTGAGTCTGGGTGCGCACGCGTAGCATGGAATCCTAAATCTCATTAGCATGTCAGTAGGTAAAGGAACAGACGTTCAGTACTGACAATGTAGTTGATCCAAACTTGTCCAAGAACCTGGTTTGGAATCTCGGGCAGGTAAGGTGACAGGCGATAGGTCGTACGGGAGAGAACGGTTTCGGCTCGAAGATAGGCCGGTGCAGCGCTGATTGCTGGTCGGTGGCCCGACGCGGAGGCGTGGGGAGGTGCATGTTGGACGGACTCGCCAGTGTTGCGGCCAGTGTTTCCGGCAGCGGTGGCACCTATGTCCTCCACCATCTCAACAGTGGGCTGGTCGGTCTCGATAGTGGGCGCGGCGGTGGTGGCGGCGAGTACGGTAGCGGGACCCGCGGTAGCCACGGCGATCGCAGCGAGGGTCTCCAGGGGATCATAGGGAGGGCTGTTATCCCCATTTTCATTGTTGCCATTTAGGCCATTGCCTTCAGGTTCAGGCGTAGCACGGTTGTCAGCCATTATGGTGGACAGCGACCTGAGCAAATTGTAGGTTCAGAAATGAGCGACGAGGAAGAAGAACGGCCTGGAAGAAAGAGCGCAACAAATGCGCGACTTGAAAATACGGGGACTCAATCAAACGAGGCAAACGCCGAGGGGCAGCAAAACCCCAGGGACACATATTCATCGCATCATACCCTTTTCCCCGGTATTTACAAAGCTAAAGGTTGTCATCTCTGTTGGGAGACGATGTTTCCCTTTATTGTTCCTATACTCCTGATTGGCGTGTTCACTCTCACGCTAAACTGGGACCGGCTAGCGTAGCCATTTATGCGCTAACCCCATTTAGGAAATTGACATCCCGCATTGATTTCGACAACATGTCTGCCCACTCACGCTAGGCTGACGTCCCTTCTTTTCGAACATTCACCTTCACTGTTTGTATTCCTGTATTTTTACAATAAAAAGCAAAATGATCACAAACCGTCCCGCCACCCTGGCTGATATCCCACAAGTTCGGGATATCAACCACTGGTACATTGTTAACAGCTGTTCCACTTTCGCGACTACCCCACCACCGATATCCCACTATGAAGACATCCTTCGGGATCTGTTGAGAAGAAACCTCCCATTTTATGTCATTGTGTCTGACACGCGGAAGACACCAGACGGAGCAGATTTAATTCTTGGCTACGCTTACTTGTCTCCTTTCCGTGGTCATCTGCTGTCCTATGCACCCACTGTTGAGCTGTCAATCTTCATGCGCTATGACCAGCAGCAGTTTGGATATGGAACCATTATTCTTAGAAAGCTCTTGCGTTTGGTGCAGGAGGGTGAAGTTGAGCACCGCTGCGAGGAAAGAGTGGGCGATATCCCACGGATTGGATTTGGTAGCTCTATGGGCGTGATGAAGACTTCTCTTGTTCAGAATATCATTGCGATCATACCTTATGACACTGAGGCACCAACTGACGGAGAGAGACTGAGGAAGTGGTACATGAAATGGGGATTTGTCGAGAAAGGGCAATTGGAGAATGTTGGGCGAAAGATGGGTCATTGGTGAGTCGCTTGTTATATGTTTCAACTAATAGAATTGTCCAGCTGATAGCCTTTTCTAGGATTGATACTGTCTATCTTCAATGGACAATGCCTGAGCAAACGGATGGTAATTGACTTGGAGTCAGTGACAATTACCTGAGTCAATGACGAACAAAACACCTTGGACAGAGATGAGAGCGAATGTTCGTATTCAAGGACCAGGCTAGGCAACTTCCTCAGACATTACAAATGAATGGAACATGCCCGGGTGGTTGGCGTAGCTTCCCCATATCACGACTAGACCACCATGGCAAACCCCATCCATCCCCTTGCCTAGCTCGGAATCGAATCGACGTTGTAAGACAAGGATAAAAGACAGGGAATTCGCCCACATACGACTGGATTAGGGACATGGAGTTAAGATAGCAATTACGCGTGGAATTCAATCAATGTAGGTGTGAATGAGAGTTAGAAGAACACTGCTTCATTTCTCCCGCGAACCAAACAGTAGCCTTCTCTGGGTCCACACGAAGGCGGCCACTACGGTATGCATCAAGCTAGCATGGTAGTTCACTCACTCCTCCTCGGTGACATCAGAGCTATCATGATACATATACTCGGCTTCCCATGATATCCTTGCAAGAGTCGTCCTGTGGGCTTGCTTTTTCCCGCCGGCTTCAGTCCCGCCCAACTAGCCCAACTCCAGGCCATCATTCAGGTCATGATGCCAGCTAACGCTTCCGTGCCGACGCCCCAGTCGGTCCCGGACTACCACCGCGTAGACACCTCGTGGAAGCCGACCGACATTGGCTACTTTTATCTCGACGTTCCAGACAAGGAGGGCGTCGAGTTGATTAACAACATCCCGCATTACACCAACGTCGAGATCTTCCTCAACAGGATGCGCAAGTTGGTCGTTCTCAAGAGCGAACAAGTCGTGCGCGGCAACATCCACGCCTGTCTAAAGGGCAGTTCTTTGAGATGGTACACTCACGAACTGTCCAGGGACACCAAAGACCTCATGCAACTGGTACCGCTGGAGGATGGGAGATACGCGCCGCCGTGGAGAAACGAATCAACTAAATTGCCAAGGCACTGGACGACGAGGACGCCACCCGACAACGCCGATTCGACACGACAAAGAGGCCGACTTGGTCCCAAGGCGACAGCGATCCCAACCCCAGGGTCGACCCGTCCAGTGACTTTTTCACCACTGCCTACCATCCCCAGGCTGACGGTCAATCAGAGCGAACCAACCAAGCCGTGGAAATAGTCATACGGCACTGGTGCGCTCAGCAGAGCTTGGACAACGACGACATAAGACAAAATCCTGCAACATCAAGACAGGACGAAGCTTTGCTATTTATCTAAGCCACTTTAAACTCCTCTGTCAACGCCTCAATAGGATACTCCCTCATCAACTTATATACGGGATCAAGCTATGTCAACCAATAGATATGATACGACAAACCATAGCAACGGAGTAGGACTTCTCCACACGTCTCGACGCTAAGCATAGCTTAGTGTATACTACCTTAGCCATGAAAGATTACTACCTTAAAGCGTATATCCGAAAGTGGTTCGAGCCGGGCGACCACGTCTACCTTCGACTAGGTCACGGGTGCGATATATAAGCAAACCAAAATCTACTAAGAAAGCTAGTATAGCGCTTTATAGGCAAGTTTAAAGTTCTCTAACGTGTAGAACACTTAGCCTATAAGCTCGAACTGCCCAAAGCCTGGAACATACACCCAGTGATCAGCGTGGAGCACCTAGAGCCCGACCCTCTAGAAGAAGACCTATGGGAAAGATCGCCAGAGCCAGCCCAACTACCGCGATCCTTTTGATGGCATCTTTTAGCAGCCATTCCATGACTTGTGCGTATTCGCCTTCCTCGCTAGGAATGTAGGCCGGATCAGTTTCAGAGAGACTTTTGATCAGTTTAAATATGGGCCTTTAAAACTGGCTTTGTTTTCTTTGAAACCGGTGGCAGCGGCTACTGCTTTCCTTGTCATCGCCCTCTCCTTCTTGTGGTGTTCGTGGCAGGAATCATTCAACCCCAGGTAAAAGGGTGCCATTTAGGGCGTCCCTTAGCACTGCAGTAGGCGGTGTTTGCCCGGCTCGTGTGGAGGTGTTAATGTAGGTCTCGGGGAATGGCTGTGTTAATACCGCTGTATCCTCTATACTGGAATCTCGTGTTAGCGAGGGTGAAGGAGCCCGTCAAGGATAGTTCAACTTGCCGTAGTAAATGAAAGAATGGATATACTTCGGCACAGTTGCCGAATGGTGTTGTTTTCATTCGGTGATCCTCATGGATTCGGGTCCTCTTGAGAGACCACCCTCTTAGAGGGTTTCCCCAGCCAGTAGTTGTAGCGGGGTTTCTTTAGTAGTAGCCCCCGTGTCCCGCTCAGGAGAGGTCTAGTATTGTGCTCTGAGAACGGTGCGCCAAGGAAAAACCGCTCTTGATAGTATCGGCATAGAGCCGACCTCCTATAAATTAAAGTAAGAAGAGTGTAAATCCAAAGTGAGAAGATAGCACATACTGGAAGGTTGAAAAGAGGCTTCCCTCAGTCCAGAGTAAATGAAATCAGAAGCGAAGATGTGGAGAGGCGAATGCAGGGTACCGGGCCACCTATATCCGATTTGTAGAGAGAATCAAGGATATAATCCACGATAGCACCAAACTCATCCATGGGTTGAATGCCATTATGCCAACTGTAGCATGAATGTCCCCAACCTGGTAGTTGTTGTGGTGACACAAGTATGGCAACCCCGCCTTGAGCTCATGAAGCATCAACCGGTTTTGTGGTAGACGTGGTCTGCGGTAGGTTGTGGAAGGTGGTGACTAGTGACAGCGAGCAGGATGAGATTTCTGGGGGTGACTTGGATATCACGTTTCCCGCATTTGAGGTCCCAACTTTGGGTCAAATCCTTAGCATTGTGCTAGCAATGAATTTGAATGGCGGAAGTTTGTCTGCTTGGGTTCGCCTTGGAATGGAAAGTTCCAACCATCGACTCGAATGCCCGCGTGACACACGTTCTTGACTCCACTCCTGCTTTTTAGACGAGTGGCTGGATTCCCTCTTTAGGCAGCGCTTCGATGATCGTGAGTGATTGTCTAACCAGGTGGTGGCTATAGTCGAAGATATGATGGGGTTTGAATCAAAGGATGACACGGATGAAAGGAAGGAGACGAAAAATGAGAGATATAATTTGAGTGAGAGCTGACGACGGATTAAAGGACGATCTCGGAAGCGACACCCGAACCTTGGAATCGACACTCGCTTACTACATTGAATCTTCACTCATCGGATTTCACATCAGCAATGACTACTGTCTCACTGGTTCCTTCTTCCCTGGCTCGCTGTACAGTAGCAGAATATCTCTTTCCAGCAATAAGCCACCAAGCAAGCTCAATGGTCAAGAATCCGCCTACGACAACACAGGTATAGTTCATGTTTGATACTGCGTGATGGTTAGCACATACGTTGGGCAAAATACTAGAAATGATGAAAATCGCAGCACATACCAGTCACAGGCATCTGATACGGGAACGAGAAAAATACAATGGCAAACACCAACCACGCCACAGCGATGATGTTCACGGTCATTCCAACCGTCTGGCCCATGAAGAATGGGCCACGGTGCATGGTCCGACGGAATAAGAGAACATTTGTCAGAATGGGCACAAGGTAGGCAAAGTTGTTGATCGTCCTATATCCATGTCAGTATTAAGCCCTTGTCAACTGCTTTGGAGTACGTGGAGAACCTACACCGCAGAGCTCATCATTGCATTGAACGCCGTGCTCGATCCCAAGTATATGCAGCCGAGAAGGCCGACAATCACCGCAACACAGAGTTGGGCGTTGAATGGCGACCCCAGCTTTGGGTTGACCCGAGCCCATATCTTGGACAAAGGAAGACCCTCGTCGCGGGCAAAGGCCCAGAATACTCGCCCAGTACCTATTGAAGTCAGAAGTGGCTCGGTCTATCGGAGAAAAGCAGTACTTACTTAACTGCGAACCAATGACGCAGGGCCCAAGAGCAACCCACACCATGAACACCAGCCCGAATGCCCCACCTCTCGTAGAGGTTGCCTGCCAGAAGAGCTCAGCAAGAGGGAGACCAGTATGTGTGTCAGCCAAGCTGCCATAGTCTTGGACTGAAAACATCAGGCTGAGCAGATATGATAGTCCGGTCACGAACGCAATCGACAGGGTTATAGCTATTAATGTATACAGTTAGCTGGGTTATCGAGGCAATCAACACTACCACCTAACTAACCTAGACCCAAAGGGGCATTCCTTCCCGGCTATAGGGGATTGATTAGCACAGTACACAGGATTCGTGTCTGTGGTGTACCTCAACTTACATTGGGCATTTCTTCTGTGATGTGCTATGGTACCGTCAGCAGCTGTATTCACGGGGCACTTTGACAATGGGTGCAACTTACCGAGATTCCATCCAAACCTCCAAGTGAGTACATTGGATTGACTAGTCCGGTGATAAAACAGATAACATTGTTGTCCCAGCCAGTGTTGTTGATCCAGGTGCGAAACACAAACTTGCTGTCATTATGAACCGGTGCTTTGGCCGCCACGACAACCATAGTAATAAACCAGGCCAATTGCAGGTAGACCACTGAAACTCATCAATTGCTGAACCACGCATGAAGATGAGCTGACCCACATGAAAACTTATTGATTATCGGAATAAACCGATTGCCGAACATGACCACGCCCGCAGTCACGATATTGAGGATCTGATATGCGACAAAGGTCATCCATGGCTGGACAACTAGGCCGTCGTGGTAAAGGGCAATTAGCGCCATGGCCGCCGTGGCATAAATCAAATTGGTCGATGCAGTTGTAAAGATCCCTGGGCTTCATCAACTTCATACCAAGGCTCTTCATGATCGGGGAAACCCACATCCGAATACAGTACACCACCCAGTGGCAAAGCTGAGCAAGCTGTTATATCGTTTCGGAGCAATGGCGGCAATCCAATGATACATTCCTCCTTCCGTGGGGTATGCGGATACAAATTCTGCCAGTGAAGCGCCGACGAAAGATTGAAGGATGAAAACGAGGATGAAGCCATATATCACTAGAGCCCGGTCATTTGCTGGCTTCCTTGCGATCGGTACGGAATGGAAACTCACGGGCGCCGGGACCGCCTGCATTAATTGCAGTTATTAAACCCAAGCCGAGGCCTGTAAATATGTGAGTCGGGTGCTGAGCAATTGGATGATCTCAACTAACCTGTCCATGAAATAGTACAATTCGCCGCTAGTCCAATCAAACTCCAAAGCGAGAAATGTCGTTCCAACTCCTGTTTATGCCCTGCGCCGCGGTCAATATCATACCTCTCAATCGCACGGAATCGGAAATTTACCCATCTGGGCCAACCGCAGCTCGTCCTCATTCTGCACCTTGATAACTTCATTCCTTTTCCGATCCCCAAGACTCCCGACCGGCGCAGAGGCAGATATAATTTCCGGGTCACTCATAATGCGCACAAAATCGTATATTACTCACGATAGGAAGTGAGTGTCAACGAAAAGGAAGAGAAAGGGGGCGCATGCGAGCAATAAATGTGCGCGGCGACTTAATAAAGTACGATCATGCTAGGTATCTCCGCATGTTGACCTTCCAGCTCTTATCGCAGCCAGGGAAGGAATGACCGGGTTCACCGACAACATAGCCGGGAAGGCGACGTATCAGCGTGCAGAATCCGCCAAGGCGCGTTGCGCCCCACCGGCGAAACTCGCTATCGCCGGTGCAAAACGTGGGGATGGCGGGAAGCTGCTCTCGTGTCTGCTTTATGCACAGGCAATTGCAACCCGGGCTATGCTTGGCAAAGTATAAGCTTGCGCTAAGGGCTTGATGTGACATGCTTGTCTTAATGGATGGCCTTATCCATGTTTGGAGATTTTGCCCGGTTCGGACCTCGGGAAAGGCCCTGGTAGAAGATTGCAGCTGTATATCCCGAAGACATAATCAACGAATACAGGTTACGCACGATACAGCACACGAAAAAGAAGCTAAGGTCATACGTGTGGCTCGATGGTTCGTATATAGTACACCTCTGGTACATATAGGATTTAATATTCCGGGGTGGACGGATGAGATTTGTTTGCACCCGGGTACTTACAATTATATATAAGTTTAATATTCATACGCGAATGAGAATTATACAAATTAAGAGAATATGTATAACAAGAAATGCCACGCAAAGCCCACTTCTATCTTTTGCAATTGCGGTACAATTTCCCAGTTGCTGTCCAAATTCATCACAGAAGCCCATCGGTTGTCGCTGTCGCGTTGGGGATATCACCGACAGGGGTTGAAGAAATCCGTGTACGAGCGCCTGTGAGCAAACTGCATATCGAAGTGCATGTATTAAAATCCATGGATCTATATCTTCTGATTATACAAGTAGCATTACTGCGTTAACCCTTTCAAACGTGAAACTAAGATATAATCTCATTGAACACTACATCAATATCCCGGCAGATTGTCAGGTAGGGGAACTAGCCAACTATGAACCCAGTTTTTTCGCTTAGGCTATTTGCCCTGTAGAGAGCCTCAAAAATATCATCGACGATAAGACAGTCCCATTCTCGGAAATTTATAGTTCCCCGTAATTTCCGGTTCTGGTTCCTTGAAGACAGAAACCAATTCACAAGTGCTGATTGGCGAGATCAAACACAGCCCCATAATTCTCCAAAGCATCCCCAAAAATACACAAAAAAAGGAACAACGTTGGAGCCCCTCAAAATATGCATCATCCATGGAAGGACGTGCAGATCGCCTTCAGAATTAGATTCAAATCTCTAACCCAGGGGTTGTCACATCATTGAGCTCTTTTGAAACTGCGATCTTGCATAGCCAACCTTGGAAGGGACCTTCAGATCGACCAATCAGATTGAACTTAGACATTGAAAAGTCGCCGATCATTTCCCGATTGCTATGGATTGAGGCATGGCATTTGTCCCCTCTTTTCACCAGAACCATGGACGAGTGTCGAGGAAAAAAACCACCTGGCATCGAGGGGTATTCCAATCATGAATGATCTCACTGCCTTCTTTAAAATACCCGAAATAGCGTGAGGCCGACATGGAACCACCATCAATTCCAGATAACCGTGCTCACAAGAGACATTTCGCCATGTCTTCTACGCCCAATATTGTTGATCCGGATGACTTTGTCGCGCAATTCAAAGCCTCAGCCCATCATCACTCACGCTCGCATTCCCCAGGGCAAGCATATGAACCACTGGCGTTTGGCCAACCGGCGATTGGAAGACCACCTATGAGGCCGCAAGGGCGATCAATGTCCAGACTCAGTACCAATGGTATCCCTAATGGCATCTATAACAGCGAGAAGTTTGGCCGCAAGCCCTCCATCGACCAAGAGTCAGTCACAGACTCAGTTGCTACTCTAGATCTTGGCCACCACACCATCGGCCAGCCATTACCACGACGCAGAACGCAGTCCTCAACCTCAACAGGCTATCAAAGCTTTGACCAGCGATCTCTCAGCACCATATCTCTAGACCAACAGTCTATTGGAACCCAGCCGCTAGGTTACTACTCCACAGATGCACTACCTGGAGGCTATCTCCCGTAAGACTGAAGAGTCCCGATCGCCAAATTCCTCGCTAATTATGCAGATCGCCGACTTCACCCAGAGATCTCCACTGGTCTGCATCCAACAGGTCACTACAACGCAACATCGTTACCGACGACCTGCCGGTTCTTCAGCAGACAAATACTGACGAGGGCTCCGAGCAATTCAATCCTATTATTGAAGAACATGAGGAAGAGTCTTTTGATCTCGTCCCTCCCTATGATGGCGACCGAATCTCGCTTACCCTGGAACAACAAGCGGACCTCATGTTCTCCTCAGAGCATATGCTAGCGATTTTGACCAATCCGCGCTATTTCGCGCGTTTCCGCGAGTTTATCGCCCAGGAGCGCCCGGGATCACTCTCGACACTGACTTATTATATGAATGCTTCCAAATCTCTCAAAGCAATTCAATATGCCAATGCACTCGTGCGTTCGTCTGTTGATGTTCCTACATCCGGTATTGAAACAGCAGAGCACCCCGTTGGCCCGACTGTAAATACGGCCCTTGAACAACGCGTGCAGACAGCGCTGGACGCTTTGACTGCTGAGGAACTACCTGCTTTCATCACCTCTACCTATATCAACATTGCCGACAAGTTAGTCGAGGAGCGCGTGCGCGGAACCTTGCCCGATAAGCTCCAAGGAACGGCAGAGGCGCTAGCTGAGGTATTCTGTCTGACCGATCCATCGCGGCCAGATAATCCTATTATCTTTGCTTCTGAGGGTAAGTGCCTGTTACTTCGACCCGTTGATCCAAGCTTGGCTAAACGCAATATTTAGAATTTCACCGCAATACACAGTACGGTATGGACTACGTCCTAGGACGAAACTGTCGGTTCTTGCAAGGACCGAAAACGAATCCCAACAGTGTTCGACGAATCCGAGAAGCCCTCAAAGCCGGGAGATACCACTCCGAGCTTTTACTGAACTAGTAGGTGCCCCCAACTCGTTTCATTACAGAACTAATCTTGAAAACCAGCCGCCGCGATGGCTCACCATTCATGAACCTCCTTGAAATATCTCCGCTATGCGACAACCGCGGCAAGCTCCGCTATTTCATCGGCGCCCAGATCGACGTCTCCCAACTAGTAATGGAAGGTGCACAAATGGGATCCCTCCAAAATATCCCAACCCAGAAAGGAAATCCAGAGACAGGCCAAGCAACCAAAGAATCAAAGAGCGAGTTCCAACAACTTAGCGAACTCTTCAGTCCGGGTGAGCTGCAGAATGTGCGCGAGCACGGCGGAAAGCTTTGCGAGCCGATCATCAACGAATATCTCAACCACCGTCTATTCCTCCAAGACTCCGACACCGAGAGCGAGGTCCACATCCCGTCCCAGGGGCCACAGAACCCCACACCAGGCCCAGCTCCCAGTCTATCCTTGAGCGGTGTCTACAAAAGAGTATGTCTTTAACTTCCACATACTGAGTCATGTATCGGAAAGACTAACATGAATCCCGAAAGTACCTCCTCGTCCGCCCGTACCCCTCCCTCCGCATCCTCTTCACATCCCCCTCCCTCCGAATCCCAGGCATGCTCCAATCCTCATTCCTAAACCGCATTGGCGAAACAGGCGCGAAGCGCGATAATATCGTCAACGCCATGATGGCCGGGCGGAGCGTCACAGCCCGTATTAAGTGGATGACCAGGTTTAACAACCAGGGCCGTCATCGCTGGATTCATTGTACGCCTTTGCTGGCGAACAATGGCCAAATTGGTGCGTGGATGGTTATCGTTATTGATGATGAGGATGAACATTTGGTTAGATGGCAGGGTAATCGCCCGAGTACCCATTAGATGGTCTGTCTTGTTAAGCTTTTGTATATGTATACTATATTGTGATCTGCATAACCTGCATCTCATACATCCACCTCGTGTTGTGATGCGCCAGAGTTTATATGGATTAGGTTGTAGCCTAAATGGCTAAGTTGGTCTCAAGGTTCACAAGTAAGCGGAGGTGCCTGCGATCTTGCTACATTATCTACATATGTATGAGCTGCTATACCAACCCCTTCCTATATAAAATCCATTTTACATCATGGCCCCATCAAATATGAGGAAAGAACTGAGCCCATTCAACAGTCAAATAAGTCGTCCAAGGCAAAGATCTCAATCCCACCAATGTCTCGACCAGTATATATGTGCGGGCAGTGCCATAAATGAATGCAATAGGGAAGATACTCCAAAACTCCCAGCTCAGAGGTAGCTCTCTGGGCTCGAATGGAGCTTCATGAAGATACGTATTATCGTCTGCGGTACACGCCTGTTTAGGCTCAGAAGAGGCCACAGAGTCGACAGGAGCAGTCCTGGAGGTAAATAGCTTGATCAAAATTTCTTGTCCACCTCCGTAGCGATACCACATCGCTATGCTCTCGAGGATCCAGAACGCAATAGTAGTGCCTAGGAGAATAAGACTGGATACCCTCCATAAGATCTGCTCTGTGTTGGTAGGAAATTCAAAATTCCAGCCGACAAGGTGGATTGACGCGTACGTCAAAGTTGCGAGGCAGAGAACAGAACTCTCTGTCCACGTCAACCACGGTAGCCGGCTGTCTCCAATACGTGGGATGGGGCGCTGAAAAGGTCCGACCGGCATTTTCATGAAAGTTTGGATATTGAGGGCCCAGCTGGGCCGGAGATCATCGACAAAATCCAGCGGTGTTTGTCGATATGGTCGCGCGGCAATAGGACCTGCTTCTTGGAGGATCTGACCCATGGTGATATCCATTTTGATTTGCACAGGATAATACACGTCCAGCGGTTTGTCGAGCCAACATAGACTTGTCATGAGAGTGCAGCCCACGATCGCCACGGTAGATAGCTCAATGGTGGTCACTGCAAGACCCGACGCGGCTCGTCCAATGCACTGCAGGATGAGATATGCAACTTGCACACATGTTATCAATTTTGCAATTGTATCCTGCTTGGACTTATCCCAGAGCTCTTCGTCCGAGACCTCGGGGACACTGATGTAGCCTCTCGAGACAAGCCAGTGGATGTGCTTGGAGTTGATACGGAAAGGTCCGCCATCGGCTGGAACAAGCTCGAATCCACCCATGTTTGCAAAGAATCCGTGTCTATATGTCCATTTGGTGAATCCAAGAGCATGGAATGACTTGACCGAGTCTCGAGCCGCCGCGAGCTGTCCGGCAGCTGCAGTCAACACAAATTCGGGTCCCGCGATCGCAATCGCCATCCACAATAGCTTCCGTGCCTGAGTTCGCCAGAAGCCCTCGTTGCGAGCTGGACAATTCAAACAAAGGATTGTGTATGTGCAAAGAAATGTTGTACTGAGACACATCCATAAAATGTCCAATGTGCCTCTGCTGTTGGGTTGATCATTCCATCCATTGATTCGGCCAGCAGGAGAAGGAGCCAAGCTTGCGGTAACAAGGGTCTGATTCGCCTCCAAATTGGCAGCCATCATAAACTGGACACATGCAGGATCAGTAGCGCTGCGGTTGAAAAAAGGAGCGTGATAGAAGCATATATGCATAGCCAGGGCAAGACGACGAGAAAGCCCAGGCTTCTTATAGATGCCTTAGCTGGAAATAGCCCACTCAAATGGGCAAGACTCTGAAACCGCCGGCCAAGTTTCTCGTCTTCATTGTAAAGTATGAAAAGTATTCCTATCTCTGCTGGTGCGGCTGATATGCATCGTGTCGTTCGGAAGTTAGTACGGCCAAGTCTAGAACCAAAACAATAACCACAGTGATAGGTAGTAAAGACCGGAGATAGTTGCGCCACGCATCCTAGATGTTTCAAAACTCACAAACATAGAAGCTTTAGCAGATAATTGCTTTTTCGGCTGTCACCGATCGGCGGTTTTGGGAGCTCATGTGTCTATGAATAGGTGAATGACAACGAAGTCACTGCATGGTACTTTTAGCGAACAGTCACTGCGCTTGAATCACATCTAAATCCTCCACTAACCAGCGTTTTGATGAACCTGATTGGACTCGACCAATGTTGAGATCCACGATCGCGATGCGCCTGGTCTCGTGGCCAATCACGGCCCACCGTTAACCGCAAGGCTTATGCAGCCGATCAGGGGGCCGCGGGGCTGGGCGACTGAGGCGGCTCACGAGACTCTGTCGTCGCACAAAAGATCCAGGACTCGCTCGTACCCTCGATTTTTCGTTTCCCAAGAATATCATCGAAACAAAAGCAAAGCTGAGAAATGGCACTGCTCAAACGGTTGTCCCCCGCAGAGCGGGCACCGAGCGGCACGGACCGCAGCGACAGCCCACTCCTCAAGGAACCAGGGAGCCCCTCAGGACCACGCCTGCTGAACCGCGAAGAAGTTCCGCCTTGGTATGGCCATAACCCATACATACGCACAAGTTATAGGCCAGTGACGCCTTCAATTACTCGGTGCCTTAGCAGCCTACTGTACTTTCACAACGAAACGGTCAATGTTTACTCCCATCTCATCCCAGCCACCATAGCGTTGCTGGGCAATGTGCTTCTCTATGGCTATTTCTCCATGTCTTTTCCGGACGCTACCTCGACCGATCAGCTTGTTTTTCATATCTACTTGACAACTTCGGTCATTTGTTTCGGTATCTCATCTGCATACCATACTTTTCTTTGTCATTCCGCCCATCTCACTGATCTGTGGGGTCGCCTGGACTACGTTGCTATTGTATTCCAGATCCTTGGATCGTTTATCTCGGGGATATACATTGGATTTTACTGTGAACCAAACCTACAAAAGCTTTATTGGTCAATGGTTCGTTAACAATTTCTTTCACCCCTTGCAACACCTTGCATCATGTCATGGAACTAACGATATTAGATTGGCACTCTGGGGTTCTTGACCGGATTTGTCGTGGTGCATCCCCGCCTTCAAAGCCAAAACTGGAGATTATTGCGATTGTCAACATTCGTGGCGACTGGACTTTCGGCATTTGCTCCTATCATCCACGCTGCTAGTATCTTCCCTTATCAGCAGCTTGATCAACAAGCCGGATTACGGTTTTACTATCTTGAAGGACTCATCATCGTGATCGGAGTTTTGTTTTATGCGGTGCGTCAATTTCCTAAAACAAGCTGATGCAGGATCATGCTGATTGGAGGCAGACACATTTCCCCGAGTCGTGGAGACCCGGAAGCTTTGACATTTGGGGGTCATCTCACCAGATATTCCACATCTCAGTGGTAATTGGTGCGATGATTCATTTGTATGGGATCTTGGTTGCTTTTCAATGGAATTATAAAAACCAGCGATGCAAGATTAGTTGAGGAGATGTGACATTTGTTTATCGCAACCTGCCAAGGGTGATGATCCCCGTTGACTTGGCACTCGGCCCATACCCTTCCGAATTTGGAAGGAGATCCACTATGATATATATGATGTACATTAATATCCCTGACGCTAACAAAAGTACGCCGTTGAGCCGTTCGAATATAAGTTTCATTTAGATTGGCCGGATGCGCCCGACAATCCCGTTGTCATTCCCACTTGCCACGTTTTTTTCTCTTTTGTCCAACCAAAATTATGGCGGAAAAAATTGTTGTTGTGAGCTATCAAGTATTACAATTGCTGATATTATATCTAACACTTCCAGGATAACAGCTACTACACTCTGACCCAGGACTGGGAACCCGAAGACTTTCAGTCGTGAGTTGCTTGGTTTCCCATAGCTTTTTGTCTGTTAACCGTATCAGGGAAACTACTTCTATCTCCTCGTCAATCGCGAAGGGTCGGCTGGAAAATGGCAGACGGTAAGCGAACCATCTTAAGCAGTGAAGACTCCCGCCCTTGCTAATAGTACGGGCAGATACCAGGCTATGAAGGAAGATGACTATTGGTCGGTCGCGATGCGTCAATGTGGGAGACTCGAGGCTAATCATGGTACACAGGAGTCCTTCCGATGAACAGCAATTCGAGGCTTTTGAGATTGGGTAAATGCTTATTCCTTTCTTATCTTTCCGTTTAAGCAAAAGCTTAGGGTGATATTCAGTCATATGATGTTTATGGTGTTAGACCACGAGAGAGAAAACCCTCTGCACCACGCACCCATCGGCAAATCTCCTCAGGTAAGAGAGCAATCTAAAGCTTGGATATTTAACTCGTGCTAAGAGTGAGCTCCAGCATATTCTGGACATTGGGACTGGTAAAGGAACATGGGCTATGTAAGTTGTCATCCATTCTCTCCCGTGGAAACTCGCTTACATCGACCCAGTGATATGGCGGACATGTATTCGTCTGGTACAAAACCCCAATTATGCTTGTCCCTATTATGCCACTCTAACAAGTTCAGCAACTGTCCGTGGTGTTGACATCTTCCCCCCGCCCGTGACATGGACGCCACCCAACTGCTTATTCGAAGTGGACGATATCCTCCGCGAGTGGACCTGGAGAGAACCATTCGACTTCATCCACATGCGTCTAATGCTGGGATCATTCACGCCCGAGGGATGGGATCAACTATACAAGCAGTGCTACGAGTGAGTCCCATATCCACACTGCCCCTACCAATCGAACAACAGTATCTAACCACCACACCAACCAGCGCTCTCACCCCAGGCGGCTGGATCGAACAGGTCGAACTCGACGTGCGAGTATACAGCGACGACGGCAGCCTAAAACAAGACAGCACTCTAGCCACATGGGGAGATAATTTCATCGGCTGCTCCGAGCGAGCCGGCCGCTCCCTCCTAACACAGGAGACAATGCGAGGCGCGATGGAGAAGGCTGGGTTTGTCGATGTGCAGGAAAAGCTATACAAGATTCCCCTGGGGCCGTGGCCGAAAGATAAGGTTCTTAAGGAAGTTGGACAGCTCCAATACGCTCACTGGCTTGCTGCGTTGGAGGGTTGGGCTATGTGGTTGCTCACAAAGTTTGGTGCGCCCTCTCCTTGGAGTAAGGAGGAGGTCCAGCTCTATTTGTCGAATGTTCGGGCTGAGCTGAGGAATCCTCGCACACATGCTTATGAACTTTGGTAAGTTTTGATATGAGTATGGGTACTCTGAGAGGTTATGGTTTGCTGATCGTGTTAAGTCGTCGAGTCTGGGCTAGGAAACCTACAGTGGAGGAGGAAATGGCTGATTTGGCAATCAAGACCGAGCCTGATGTTTAAATTTGCCATGCTGTCTTGATCGGACAACTTGTATTTCTGCCATTATGGTGTGGCCTTTTGCAATAGCCAGTCCTGTTGGGTATGTCCGCCACAGGCTATGACATGATGTTTTCACGTATATGGTAAGAATGCACCACTGACTTGCGATTTCTGTGTCAATTTGGTATTATTCAACACTGGGCGTTTCCTTCACGACCCTCTGAGCAGCTTTCTCAAACTCAGGTTCTACAATCAAGTTATCCAACTCAGATTGTTCGATCTAGAATTGCAATTAGCCAGTGTTATAACGAATGAACAGGTCTACTGACCAGCTTCAATCCCTTTTCGGAATTAGTACCCTGCAAGCGAACCACAACCGGGCATTTGAAACCACCCATCTCAGCAGCAGCGGCAACTATGGCCTCGGCAATCATATCGCATCGCACAATACCTATCACCGATCAGCTATTTCAATTCCACATTGTTTACATGTATACTCACCACCGTAAATATTAATCAAGATGCCCTTGATCCTCTGATCGTTCTTCAGAATCCGAAAAGCCCTCGACAAAGCCTCCTTCGTTGTGCCCCCTCCAACATCCAAAAAGTTGGCACATTTTCCGCCGTGCAAACTAATAAGATCATTAGTTGCCATCGCCAACCCAGCTCCATTAACAATATTCCCAATATTCCCCTCAAGCCGAACATAATTAAGCCCCAATTCCGCCAACTGATGCTCCTCCTCCTGTTCAGGTGATCGTTCCTCCAACCCAAAAAGCTCCTTCTGTCTATATCTCGCCGCATCATCGAATCCAAACTTCGCATCCAGACAGATAAACTCCCCCTCCGCAGAGCGCACCAACGGATTCAACTCCAGCAACGTCGCATCCTTTTCTTTGAACAACTTAAGCATCTGCACCAAGATCCGGTGTATATCCTTCATTTCGGAATCCGAGAATCCCATCTCTGCTTGGATATACGCGTCGATCTCGTCGGTGATGCCGGTCGAGAGACCGAAGTAGAGTTTGTGGAGGTTGTCTATATTCGATTCGATATTTGTTCCTCCCGCCGAGGAGATCAGTAGCACAGGTGCGGCGCGCTGTCTGTCGAATGTCATTGCGTAATAGAATTCCTGTGCGATGGATACGGCCTTGTAGATGTAGAGCTTGTCGACGCGGAGTCCATCTTGTGGGGTTTGCGCTGTTGTTAGGTAGTACCCGAGCATGTTGGTGGCATTTCTGAAGGCTTCGTTTGGTCTGGGTGTATTAGATTGGGTCTAGTGATCTATCCAACATTGGGATGTGAATTTGAGGGGAACTCACGACTCGACCAGTCGGACGCCGCTTTGGCCGTCGCTGTTGAATTTGCCTTTACCACGGCCGCCTGCGAGCACTTGGGCTTTTATCATTGATGGTCCATCTGTGGGATGTTGGTTTTCCGTACGGGAATGTGGAGTGGACGGAGTGGACTTACTTAGCACGGATACAACCTCCCTGGCTTTCTCTGGGGTTGTGACTACGAATCCCGGTGGAACTGGTAGTTTGAACTGGGTTGTATAAGCATTGCTGTTGGGGTGTATGAAGGGATGCCTTACTTCTTTGAGTAGATTGTGTGAGTGATGCTCAAGCAGACTCAGCTGCCGTACTTGGGCTCTGAGTGGCGCATGCTGCACGATGGTTAATATATCGTTCCATATCACCTCTGGAAGTACGAACACGTTGGAAGGTGCGGGCGATCGAACGCCAGGTAATCATTGTGAGTTATATATTTTTCATGCTAGGATGTTGACTCCGAATGCTAGTCTGAGGTTGAATTTATGATATTTGGGCGATGACATCAATGGATAAATCTGGGGTTGAGTTTCCGGAAAGTTTAATTGTATGAGCTCGGCTTGACCTCGTCATCATGTACCAAATTACGGCAGCACACAAGAACTTCAAACAAGCTAAATGATTATGATATGGCTGTCAGTTATTGACCGTACATTGAATTGATATTCCAATTCTGGTTCACATATATGTTAACCTGTCAGTTTTTCGTTTTTTGAATTTCACCTGCAATTTCATCACCAGTCTCATCACTAGTATGGCTACCTTACAGCTAGAATACCTCCTACCTAAATCTAGAATTACACGGTAGAATTCTTATTAGGAAAGTGGTCCTGGATTACATGGCCGGGTGTGTGCGTCTCGCATACCAAAGGAAGGCAGCTGTATCATTTCCCCTACAACAACTTGGACATTGAAGAACCCTATAAAATCCGCTGCCAAGGTACTCTCAGATAACGTAGATGGGAGCCATTGCGGACAGAAGTTGATACTAATGTATGTATTAGGGCCATACCGTGAGGTAGTTCATCGAAGTGTACTGTTACCTCGTGCGTGGGCCACACGGCTCCTTTAGACTGTCACGGTCCGTTCCGCCAGGGGCCCATCGTTCGAAGAGGCCTATTTCTTGAATTCTTCTTGATAAAGCGCCCATAGAAGTTTATGGGACATAACTTCTTTTCCAAGCAACATTGTATTTCTATACCGTACTCCGTAGTCGCCTCAATGTCCTTATCAATATTAGTTTTGGATTGCGCCGTCTTCCCGGAAACTTCTGGACGTATTTGATCCAATGAGAACCTACCCAAACATTGTCGAGAAACCAAAAGTGCCTTTCACACTAACTCACAGGGTCCGCCGGATAATGCGCAATTGCCCGCATTGGGCCATAGCGCTGCGATCACGTAATTCTAAGAGCCTCAAGCACAAAACTTTCGGAAAGTTTCGAAAGATCCCGCTACGGCCCGGGCCATATGATTCTACTTCTTTTTTATAGAGTGATATCGTGCATCGTGGCGCACCAATAGGGATGAGTATGTTTCTCACGCAGGGTAACGAGAAGCCGTTATCCGAAATGACTGTTTTCTTTCCATGGTTTCTTTTGCTAGGCTCGCGATTACTGTACCGATCTAAAGATAGTCATAGCTGTGTCCATGACCTCCAGGTGCCTGCAAGCCGAGTACCTCGCTGTCTGAATCGAACAGACATAACCTCGACATAGCAACAGGCGCACGGAATCTCAGAGGATTGGTCAAGGAAGCCACTCTGTAGTCACTTAACACATCTGGCGGAGACATCCGCTTCCAAAGAATCCGAGAAGGCACTGCCAAGTATCCTTTGGATACGGAGTAGTGTTTCACGGATACTCTGTATGATTCACTTGACTCAAACTGATAAATTAGCCCCCACTTCCTTTGTAAGAGCCTCCATACCTCTTCTGGGAGCGAAGGTTCTTAGGACAAGCCCTTCTTTTTGCCCTAAGCGATGGGGCGCATCTTGTCCACCACGATACGAGATATGCGTTGCATAGCCTCGCGCTAAAAGAATACATGCAGCAATACTACCCTACAGAATGTCCGGAGTCACCAGAAGATGCGCTATATCCGGACTTCGCTTGGATGAATGTGTGCCATGACTCGACGCCCTGGTGTATCATGTACCATTTCCGCGGGCGCCCAGAGTAACCTGAATGAGCCGTCGGTGTTTATTCGCGACAGGCCTATACGAGCCCCGAGATATGTCCTGGCTTTTTAGACATGCAATGCAAGTACACCATATAGCCAGATTGATATGGCTGAATCAGGTTACCTAGGTAGATTAGAGAATGTGCGAATGGAAATTATGCGAGTCAGTCGCAACGTGGAATCGGAGAAACCCAGACCCTGAAAAGTTTCAGGATATTTTTCCCAGACTATACCCAAACGGGAATAGTATTGATGTGAGACCAGCCTCCAATACAACATCGGCCCATCGGCCCAATACAGAGCAGTTGATGAAATTCCAAGTCAGCGCTAGTGACTGAGGCAACAAACCTCAAAGAATGAAGTCTGACTCTTTTCAGAGATCACGGGTATTACCCGGAGATAATCGGTTTGGCTTATCCGAGTGAGGCTTAGATAGTGTGATCGCCCCTGAATGTCCTCCGTACCCAGCCCCCCAGTGGACCAGAATTAGCTCACACGAAGTCTACTGGCAAATCAAGAGGCTGAGAAAGCACATCTGATCGCTCGGATCTGACGTTAAAATTTGTTCAGATGGTAAATATAAGAAAATGGTGATTCCCGGTTTGATGTTCCCACAAAACCCCCTTTACACAGTCACCAGTCACCATGAGACAGTCGACGCCCATTCTCTGGGTTGTCCAGGCTTGTCTAATATGGCTGACATTGGTATCGGCATCACCTATTGCCATTTCTCATGATAGTCTGGTGTCTTCGGACGAAGTCTCTGCGCTTCAGTCGCGTGACACAAAGCCATTTCCGCTTCGAGTTCTACCACTCGGTGCTTCGATTACCATGGGGTACAAATCAGCAGATGGGAATGGATATCGGAAATGGCTTCGACAGCAATTGCGCTATGTTGGCTGGGATGTTGACATGGTTGGCACCAGAAAAAGTGGTACCATGCATGATAATGTGAGTTACTCGATTCTTGCTCCATCATATTTTTGAAGGATATATTTTTGACTCTTCCCAGGACCACGATGGACACATCGGCTGGAGAATTGATCAAATAGCCTCTCATGCCAAGGTGATCATCCCACAACAACCTAATGTAATTCTTATCAAGTGGGTCTCCAATCGGCGCAAACGTCTCTTCGCACGCTAACATATTCCCCGCAGCGCTGGCACAAATGATGCTCTACAAAAATATAAAGTAGACACTGCTGGCAAGCGGATGGACTCCCTCCTAACATACCTCTTCGACAACATCCCCAACACAACAATCATCCTTTCAACTCTCACATTCAATGGAAAGGAGCCTCTGCTGAGCACAGAGATCAACAAGCAATACCTCGAACTTGCGGCGAAACGTCGAGCGCAAGGTGAAAGCCTCGTCGTAGCTGATATGAGCAGCTTCATCCAGTGGAAGCAACTCGTGGATAAGATCCACCCGACAGCCGCTGGCTACGAGGAAATGGCATCGGTGTGGTGGGCGGCCATTCAACAAGCGGAGAAAGAAGGCTTTCTAAAAGCACCAAAGACCACTTCGACCAATAATGCCACTATCAGCAAGGCCCGTGAAAAGGACCTGGACGATAGCACCGCTAATCCGAGTCTGCCCGCATACACGGCCCCGCCTCAGCCGACGATAAAGAAGAATAGTAATGGCTCGTCTCGATCCCAGCCATGGCATCTCTGGGCTGTTGCATTCCAGATGATTATGAGTACGTTACCCGTTTCCCCCGTGATGTCTTGGGCAAGACTAACCTAATTTAGTGTGCATTGGTTTCTCTTATGTATGATACCACGTAGCCTTGAATAAATCATCAAAAATAGTAAAAAACAATCTAAAATTCACCAAATCATCATTCATTCCAAACCCATACATACAATACTACATACCTAGGGACCTACCTAGGTATACAAATAAAGCCATGCCATACCTCCACACCAACCAAACCAAACCCCCAAGCGCCATCCAACTAACAACCCCCTTCACAACCAAAACCCGTTTAATAAACACAAAAGTCTTCCTCTCATTGACCCTCGGAAAATCGCCAACAGGCACATCCCTCCCAAGAAAAGCACAAAGCGGCCCCCACCCATCTTCAGCCTTGAACTCCAGAACCTCCCGCCCACGCTCACGGGCAACACCCCTAACAAGCTCATTATATCTCTCATAAAACCTGGCAGAAAAGATATCCCCCTCCCCAACTTTCTCCCTAGCCCACTCCATAATCCTCATGTTAAGCCTAAACCACAACCTCTCCGTTCCCCAAAGGAACCCGAGAACGCCAAAAGAACTGCTAAAAAAGAACCCCAAGCTCTCGCGACAACTTTCCGCCCACGTCTCCGCGCTGGGTCGCGTGGTTAGGATCACCCGTGCCTCGGGGTACATGTCCATCAAATCAGCGAGGAAGAATACAGCGGGCATATCGCAAACTGCGGAGTAGCCGGAGATTAGGGCGTTGACCTGCTTTTGTCGAGTTGCGGTGTCAGTGGTGTGTGTGGCTGCGATGAGGAGTTCTTGGCGTGAGGTATGGGGGATTATTTGTGCCATGTGGAGACATGGTGTTATGTTTAGTTCTTCTAGTGCGGCTTGGAGGGAGGATGTTGCTGTCCGGGGAAGGCCGGCGCCGATTACGAGGAGCTCTTGTTTGTGCTGGGTGTTGGAGGTTGGCGTTGGGGCTATGCGCTTGTCGGTGAGGAAGCGGACCATCTTGGGTGGTTCTGGTTCCCGGTTTCCTGAGAGAACGGATCTGCTTGGGGGATTTGGTATCGTGGGGTTATTATAGGGTTGGAGGACTTGACCTTCTAGATATATTGAAGGTCGTGGCCGAATCTGACGTCAGCTGGGGGTGGATATTTGTTCTTTGTATAAATGTCTGGGCGTGTGAATGACACGTAGTTTTCATACGTAGCCCTTGTTGGATCAGACCAAATGGGTGTGAACGGCGGGTTATGGACCTCGGGAAGTTACTTGTAGATACTCTGACTCCGGTGATGAGACTGATAAGTGACAGCAATCGGTCAACCCTGAGGGAGGGGGGCTCAAGTGTGGGTTAGCCCCGATAAACACAAGGGCGACTGAAATGAAGGAGGGAATTCAATCAACTTCTCTTCTTTCTCTATATAAGTTGAACTGCCAAGTTGAACTTCCAAGCTGGTTTCCGATCTGGGAAACCATGACGTCATCACCTGATCTACTTGGAAGCTCCGAGACCTGATTATTTCAAGCTGCTATACCCGTTGTATTTCTTGAAAGTCCCCTGTTTACAGACCCCCAAAACCACCTCTTCTCCTATTCCTCATCCTAATCCAAAATGTCCGAATCCTTCCCCATCTTCCGCCAACGCCGCTCCGACGAGCTAGCCAAACTCGCCGACGAGCACATGGAACACGACCTTCAATCTGGAGACCGCGACAAGCTGAAGACAGCCGCTTCTTCAATCTCACTGTGGACAACAGTTGGCTCTGCGGTCGGAGTTAGTCTTGGTCTTCTAGCCGCCATCAGACTGCGCAGTACGCGGAAGGCGTTCTTCTCTGCTATTCGGGCGCAGGAGAGGCCTACGAAGGTTATTTTTGAGGATGGGAGGACTGGTATGTTATTTATTTGCAATTTTGGAGATTCTTGAAAAAGGGAGAGAAAAGAATGGTGTGGTTAATTGTGTGTTTAGAGTCCATTCCTGACCTCACGCCGCTATTAAAACCGACTACTTTGGGTGACGTCGTGACTTATTTCTTTGCGACAGCCGGTGGATTGTTCTTGGGTGGAGAGCTTGGTAAGATTATATTTGGTGTTGTGATTGCGTGTTAGAGGCATTGTGCTAACTTTGCGTTGTGTAGGCTTTGCTGGTGGTGTGGCGAAGGGGACGAGGAGTATCTCCGCGGATCCCGAGAGCAAGAAGAGAATCGAAACTGCGTTTAGGAGATTCCGGGCTGATGTCCTGCGGAAACAGGCTGATGCTTTGGATAAGGGGAGCAATGATACCGGTCTGATCTAAGGGAATAAAAATAGTTATTAGATTTTCCGGTCGAAAAAGGATTACTTGTAGATTATGTGTCAATTAATTCATTTATATGTCGCAGTGAATGATACATGTACAAGCTTAGACCGTCAAAGCCTTCAAGAATGCTGGGCTCTCATGACCCTGCGCAACCCTCGAAATCGGCGTGAGATAGGCCTCAGAAGATTCCTGGCTCTCCTGGATCTTCCGAACATAAAATTGGGCCACCTTGAGCCACATCGCCTTCTCACCCGCACTAGCTCCAGACCCCTGCCAAACCCAGAGTCTGTTGCCAGTATCATAAAGGAAAACGTCATTACCATCCAAATCAGACCGATCAAATCGGTCCCCATCTTTGACAAGATCGAACGACAAGTTTCCAGACGCATCGCTGAGTCTGAAAAGCTTGCGCGAGCGAGCACTCTCATCAGGACCCCTCTTCGCAAACCGCCCAGGTCTCGGCGCCTCCAAGGTAGAAGGAGCGACATCCCTCCCGCCCAGCAAGTCAACGAAGATCTTAGACCTGGACTCAAGCTGCGACAGAACCTCAACATCAACATGTTTTGCCAGCGTCATATCATTCACCACCTGCGCGGCCTTGGCCTTCTCCATCGGGCTACACTTCTTCCCCTGCCAAACCCAGATTTTATTCCCCTTATCCAAAACAAAGACATCACCCTCATCGAGACTCTTCCACGTAGGCTCGACCTCATGCACGATAAGCGAGTCAATACGCGCAATACCGGGGTGTTTGAAGATACGCAGGAGGGTAAGAACCTCCTTCCGCTCCTGAGGTTCAACATGCGTGAACCCTGAGCGCACACCACCTGACCGGACCGCGTAGTTCCGGAACAAGGCGAGGAACTCGTCAGAGGGGTGTTGCTGGACCTCACGGTGTTGTGTTGCCGCGCCGTGCAAGAACTCGTCCAGCTCGACGGTCTTGTAAGCCGCGACGCCGGCCTCGTCTTGTGTTGTTTTGCTCCCGAGCCAGAAGAAGATGTCGTGGGCGAGCTCGTCGCCGACTTTGTAGGTGTGTAGCACGATGAAGCTGTCGCCGTCGTAGAATTGGCCGGTTTTTTCCTTCGGCCAGGGGATTACTTGGAAGTTCTCGATGCGCCAGATCGTGAGGCCGGGTTCTTGGCTGAGGTTTTGCCAGGCGGGTTCGGTCTGGGCGGAGTTGTACTTCACGCGGTGGTCAAGGTCGCTGCCGATTAGCTCCACGTTGCTGTCTTTGATGTCGTATTCTTTTGGTTGGACGAGGCCTTCGTGTGGTGCCATGTTTGCGGTTATATTGTGCTGTGTGTGCTGTGTGTGCTGTGTGTAATATAAGTGGAAGTGATCTTGATAAAGTGAACAGGCATGTGGCGGTGGGTCCAGAGCCGCGGGGCATCCCTTTTGGGAGCAATTGGCCAATGACGTCGGTAATTTCATACTATTTTTAGTCAGGGCGACAGCGTCATGTTCTATGTTTATATGAGGCTCAAAGTTATGGAAGGGATTAGGGGAAGGGCTCGCGCAACATGCCTTCAAACTGCCGTGATGGCAGGTTAGAAGACATATTTTCATCACACGGTGGCTTCATCTGTGCCTGATTTATCTCAGAAATCACTGGCTACAGACTAGATATTCAGAAAGACATCCTATGTTGTAGGTCAAACAGCGAAGGGCTACTTTACTGTACAGCCTTCAAGGAGAGGAAGTCAGCGATATGAACATGCACCCTGGCGAAATTTTCAGAGCGGAGCAGAAATTTTCTGCGAGAGGACACGCATACAAACGGGTTTCCCCCTATTCTATTCCCTGCTGGTGACACCACTTGTGATATATGTACGAGATGCTACATGGCAACCAATAGTTAAACAAAAGTCAAGCCTCATGGCAGCCTTGCATTAAACTGGGCTCAACAAAAATTTTTTGAAAATTTACCGGAAAAAAAAAAAAAACACCAAAATGATGAGTAAGTCAGTGCACGAATCGATCGGCTCTGAAATGAAATTCCTAATGTCCTGAGGTATATGAAACACCGAGTGAAAATACTATCTACTTCTTGAGTAACTCTAGTAACTGCCTTGTGACTGATCTCTCAGAGACGCAACAATACACTTACGAACGCTAAGCGTCAATATATCACGTTTTTCTCGCTCCGCATAACCATCGCGCACTTTTTCATGTCACTGATCACGTTTACCAGCGGCCACCGCCGGCACCGCCGCCGAAGCCACCGGTGGGGCGGGCGTTGGCGAGGTTAACGCGAATGCGACGACCATCGAGGCTAGCTTAGGGTTAGCTGAAACTGTGTTTGTATTCGGTAGGGGTGAAAACATACTCCTGCTCGTTCAGAGCGTTGATGGCAGCCTCGGCCTCCTCAGCGGAAGAGTAGGTGACGAAGCCGAATCCACGGGAGCGACCAGTCTCACGGTCAACCATGACGATCTAGAAGTGATGAAAGATTAGTGTCTTTTCTTGGAGGCAAATTGGGAAATTTTGGAATTTTCACGTACAGAGTCGACAATCTGGCCGAACTCGCCGAAGGCCTGACGGAGCGACTCGTCGCTGGTGTGCCATGAGAGGTTTCTAGTATGATTGTCAGTATAACGCGTTCACACATCCAAAAATGAAGGACTTTGACATACCCGACGTAGATCTTAGACATTTTGAAAGAAAGTGGGAGTCACGAGGTGTTGATGAAGAGAATTAAAAGATGCGGGGCATCTGAGGAGATATAGGCCCGTCGTGGCGGTGAGAGACAAAATTAATTCGCCCCGCATGAGATGTCAGCACGTCTTCCAAGGAGGCGAAACAGCAAACTCTACCATGATGGACCATGTTTATTCACTGCATTTCCTAGATTATTTCCATTATAAGCATTCTATTAAACTACTATTCGTCAATTAAAACCCATTACATAGGTGGCAATACGGGATTTAGTCGTCTTTGACTCAATGGCAGAATATCCTGTAGTGGCAAGCGATGCCCTGGCAGTATCAGGAACGTAACAGAACCATGGCCTTGGCTGCTGTATGGACCAATAGGCTAACTGAGCTAAATGTCTCATCGATAGGGATGATGCACGATCAGTAATGGAACCACAATCCCACTACAAAAGACTAAGGTGGGATATGAAGAGGTACAGAAGTGGAGAAGTGGGTAGGGCCAGTTTGGTCTTGCATACAACTTCGAATTAAAGATACCTGCATCCTTCAAGAACCCTAGTATTCCAGATCGCTGCAATCTGGTAGACAGTAGGGGATGCTCTCAGTTCAGAAATGGGGCCTTAAGTCGGTCATGCAAATACATTTCAAGTGCTTTTGGGCGGTGGAAATGTCGCCTCTCTAGCAACCCAATATGATTTTATCCAATATATCAGCAATCATCCGGAAAATTGCCAATTTTTGTAGCGTGTTTCAATCTCATAGTCTACCGCATCCCGTCGTTGGCGTCTAGCTTCGATGACATCCGGATTGTAAGATTTTGGACCATAAATTTCGCTATATGGGGCTACGTCAGTAACTAGCTCATAAAGCGCAGATCCTAGGGCAAATATGTCGGAGGCTTCCGTGCTAGGAAGGGCATAATCTCGCGGTAAGCAGTGTGAAGCTTTCTCATAGCCAAGCGCTACATAACCAGGGCACTGTGAAGAGTCAAAATCGCCGAGTCGTAGATCAAAGTTGTCATCGATGAAAAACTGTCGTAGAGCAAGGTCGGAATGGGTAACACCATGGCTATGGATGAAAATAAGAGCTTCTAAGATCTGCTGGTACTATTTGGATCGAAGCTCGGGGGTAATCGATTTCTCGTCCGGATACTTCACAAGGTCACCATAAGGGTAGTATTTGATCTCGATATAGTCGGATATGCGTCTTGATAGCCATTCGGCAATTTGTGGACGATTTCCACAAGTGTCGTAAATCAGAGCCTTCCGTAGTATAGGTTGTAGATCTTCTTCACTCTGACTCCGGGGGATTTTCCTAATAACGTAATCGATAAGGTATACTTCGGCGAAAAATCCAATTGTCAAGAGTTCCTCGTTATCTTTGCGTTCGGAGGCTGGTCGAATAGTGACTGTAGGTGGTTGAAGTGGGATGGTAGGTGGCATATTTTTGGACCGGGTCTCGACCTAGGGTGTAGATTAGGCAGAGTCACTATAGACTTCCACTCACAGATTGTAAGTGTTCTTCATCGTTGGAATCCCGATCTTTTCTATCTGGTGCCGAAGCAAACATCACAAGTAGGCGGCTAAATGGTCGGAGGAATAGATCGGAAATATTTGTGGCAAAATGCCAAATAGATAACCGCATCGACCGTCCGAACCAATGTCGTATGCTATACATTGTGTGGGAAAGAGGACGAAATTCGCCGGGCAAGCCATGGGGATGATGAAGATGTACACAGACGTGGTAGACAACACGACGTTTGCAATGTTTGCACACCCGGATAGCCGCATTAAGGGTCGGCCCGGCCTAGACTAGATTTCGTGGTCTGTGAGCATATGGACCAACTTCCACGATCACGAGTGAGAGTTTTAGATGGCCGGGGGAGGGGTGAGAGGGGTTTAAAGAACTTGTTCTATAGGATATTCGTGAGTCATCGCAGGAAGTGCGGTTCTTCCTCACATTGGAAGGCACGACTATTCACCACAACTATCCAGTACGTATTGGTTTGCGTGCGATGAGCTGGCTACCCGTTAATTTAAAAACTATTTAGTCATCTACTACAAATTTGAGCTTCGTCTCCTGAGAATATTCTCAGCATTGCCTACACAGTGAAAGTGTTATATGACGTGACCACGAGCTCGACCTTCATATTTCTTATTGAAAAATGCGAAATTGCCAGAGCTAAAAGGGTGCCTGGTTGAAATAGTTGAAGAACGCCACGGCATCATACCGTGTTCAATCAAATTCACAATGCACAGAAGGCCTCAATATACAAAATCACTTTTAATAGAACAATTTCTTCCTTTGACATCTCAATAACCACGTGGGTCAGATATTGTCAAATAAGAAACACGTAGTTCATAATGGCGGATGGATAAGAGCTTCATCAGTAACCTCATCGAAAGGATTAAACTGTAGCTATATGGCTCCTTTTTAAAACCTCGGTATGTTCCGATGCTGTTTTCTGAAAATCAAGTTTTTCCACCACTAGTTCTGCGTTTCTTTGGCTGTTTTTTCATGCGAAACTCTTGCGCATAAACTTTGAAGAAGTCCTCTGGCTCTTGGGGGTGCGAGTTAGTGATATCATGGAAAGCCGCGGTCGAGATGTAGTTCGTCTTTCCTTCACGGACTAGAGAATAGTACTCCAATAAATACTGCAGCTCCGAGTTGTCACTAGCTGACTGGGACTGAAGTACTCTCTTCGCTTCTGACCTAAAAGTTGCAACTATCGTTAGCCCACGCTTTGTATTTATGGTTTGATGGAAGAGGGTTTTTTTTTACGTACTCTGAAATATCTTCGAATTTCAGCTCGTGTCCTAAGGCTTTGCTGGCAGCAGAAGCAAGTTCATCACCAGTCGCCAGCATTGGCCCTGGGTGGTATTAGCGCGGAGAAAGAGTTTGTATGGGCAGGCTACTTTACCTGTCAACACGATTAATTCGCCGCGGTGCTTATCGCTAAATCCATGCTTCCCCTTTCCAGAGAGGACGCGTGCCGCAACCTGCGCAACGTCCTAGTGACTTTGTCAGTTAATGTCCGTTTGGGCATGTTTTGGAAAAGATACCCCTAATGCAATTGGCGCAAACTTATGGTTAGGTCCAAGCGGGATAGGAAGTACTCCTTCTTCTTGCGCCTGATGGGAATATAGGAGGAGGTTCTCGGCGTAGAATCCGGCCCTGGGATCCCGAGTTAGCAAACTTCAACTTCACTGGACAATACCGCCCTACCTAATCACAACCGGAGAATGGCCAGTGGCCGTGGACGGATCACCCTTGCTGGCCAAGATTCTTGTCTCCATGTCGATAAATTCTCGCAGTCTCGGCTGCTTATCACGTTCCGCAAGGTCGCAGCCAGCAGAGCTGATAAAGCAAACATTAGGTACATTCGCCTTCTTCGCAGCATCGATCAGTTCTATAGTCAGATCGACCTTATCCTGGCGTGCAGGAGGAATGAGACACAATGTGTCTGCGCCGACCGCCTTAAGGGAGTCCACCATCTTACTCAGTCGGCCCGGTTCGTGAGTAACAACCTTAGCCCCGAGCTTGGAAAGCTCTTTGCAAGTGTCTCCGTGGGGCTGGAGAGACAGGGCAGTGACCGAGTCAACCGCATTCTTGAAGTCCTCATGTGTCAATAGCAGCTCTATGATAGCGTAGCCGGTGTGGCCTTCCGCGGCAGTAACGCAAACGTGACGTGACATGGTTAAGGAGCTGAATTTTTTATAAGTTCGCGGTCTTCGAATGCTAGAACTCCCAGCTACTCTGGACCGTTGTGGTCTCTTTTATATACATCTAACGTGCAATACACATGACGCCAATGCGCGTCATTGGCCTTGTATATAAACCTGCCTAGCTGTGGTCTCGGAACCGAACAGCAACCAAAGGGAGGCGCCTCTAAAAAGCCTTGACCGATAAACATGAACAGCAGGCTTGTAGACTTGTCTTTCCCGTACTATGTCACTCTGACCACTCTCCGCCAAGCGGCCAATGGAATGTGCTTAGTAATCCTCGGGCGCGCCAGTAAAATTGCGAAGCTCATTATTGTCAACAAGGCCGCTAGCTTGCTCATTACAACATTGCAATGTCACATTGAAAGGTCGATTAGTCGAATGAAGCTAGTGGGCGCAGGAAGCTCAAATTGTTCGCTACTCTACCAAGCTCTATCCTCTACAGCTACTGACCAAGATATTGCTACGCATTATCAAAGCCTTGGCGATTTGGCCATAATTTGGCCGCAGCTTAGAGTATTCTCTTTCAGTATATTATCCTAGCCCGAACGTCTTCCCAAGCTGTCAGATGATAAAAATAAAGACGAGCGTGATAATTAAGCTTTTGAAAAGTTTCCCCCGAGTTGAAGTCGCCAAATCAGTGCAATTTCCCTCTAAAACCAAACACTTTTCAGTCCGGGAATCCTGGCCTCCAACAGTAGGCGAAGTGTTGACGTGCAAAAGCTAAATCAAAATCGACACACTGCGTTATACCTTGGTTTTAACACACTGTAGGGAACATCATCAGCGTCCCTTGCCTCGGCGTATCTCTGAAATTCTGCTTCGCTGGCTTTCGGTTCTTGATGGAAACTGCCGGGCACGCCGTAGGCAGCTGTGTCTTTGGAATTTTCGGCAATGGCGCGGGCCGTCTCAACGCACTTGACCAGGTATGGTACATGCGAAGACAAAAGCCATTGGTATGTATGATTGATAGGCAGTGCCTTGACAAGGTCCTGTTCGGTGTATGCGAGCAGGCTTTCCAGGGAGGTTGGAGGCTGGGTGAGAACACAGGAGGGCTTGTTGATCACAAAGCCCTGATAGTAGACTTGCAGGTAGTTAACCGCCGTATGCTGGGGTGGCGCAATATGAAAGATGTCGAGCAGTCCCACCCTATCACCTATCATTTTTGACGAATTTCTACCACAATCACATTTGAGCCGCTACGGCGCCCAGTCCTGGTTCAACATTACCTCGAGACATGCACGAGGCGGACCAGACCTTATATTACCGCCCGTTTTCGGTGCATCTTCATACCCTCTCGACGTTTAGCACTCAGCTCTAAGAGCGGAAAAGGGCATTTACTCAGTTGCACGGAGGAGAACCATGATTCATTCGCCCTAGGTAATATGTTATGCTTGGAACAGCACGGCAAGGTAATCCGAAATGACGCCGCAATGCCGGATTTTTGGTAGAAGTTAATCGGAAAATTGCGAGTTACCTCCGGGCTGGACATTTAGATTGACAGCTTTACTGCCTCAGCTCTCCTTATAAATGCCTACTCTCCAGAGATGGTAGGGCCGTTCCTGGCTCCCTATGGATATCGTTGCTTTATGATTAAGATTAAAGCTTCCCACCAGAAGAGAGACCAATTCCTTCGCCAGTATGCTTTTCACTGTGAGCTCGGGCAGCTCCTCCTCAGGAACGAACCGTCGGAGCATCTTGATCATATAATCATAAGCTTCCTCGGATACCCTGCAGGATGGTCGTTTTCGGGCTTTGAGATTGAGTTCAGTCGCGATTCTCGACCCCGAGACACTAGATGGTTAGCCATTTTCTTTTCCCTTGTGTTATTAATTCTTATCTTGGCTTTGCAGGCCTTGCAGGCCTTGCAGCTTTGACGGGCTCGTTCTTGTGGGGCTGTGTGTTCCTTCTCCCATCATCGTTTCTGTGTTTTGTTTGCTCGCATGGTTGCAGTGCGACATGTGGAGATGGTTGATCTGTGGAAATATGCGGGGGACCGATCGTGTGGGGAAGATTCAGCTCTACCTAAGTACACGGTACATACATCCCTGGATAACTACCGAGGTACTCCTGATGTATCGAAGACGTATTCTTCTGTTTGGGTAATGAGACTAACTGAATGGAAGTATACGATACTAACATTGAAGGGATTGGGACCTGAGAAAACATAATACGGTAATATTACTGGTCCACCACTACGAAGAACATGAAGATTGGTTTTCGGCATACGGTATTATACCGGCCGCGCGATAATAACAGCCACATGTCAACAATACCTGTCGACTACTGCTGTACCTGCTAACCTCTCTTACTCGAGACATCTTTTATTTTGCTTTTTCTTCTCCCGTTCAATTGTGCAACGAGTCTCTCATTATCATCTATTTCTACGTATTTTACGGTACCACACCAGAACATGGCGTGCGACTGCATCTGTGTCTGGGCAGGGGTGGGCAGAGTCTTGGCTCTTCCGTTGTTTTGTCCTTCTCATTTCATCAGCTTAGCATAAAACACTGACTCTTCTGGCTCAATTCCTGGCTATTGTGATCTACTCCACAGGATGGTGAAGGGCGGGGCTACTGCCTACCCCGTAGTACACGGGGAATAGTCCGGCAACCCGCAGCAAGTATTAACGGACATTTCCCCAGGTAGCACTGATCTGCGTCGAAAGCTTCGAAATTATGTGCCAAGTCTGGCCATCGTCGAAAGCAAGAGGTTTAGGTTATTTATTTCACAATAGCCAGCCACTTTTTCCACATTCCGTGTCTCACTCACCAATCAAAAGGGGCTTCCGGGTGGCCCGAGGCCATCGGTGAACTAACCCTATTCACCTGCATGTTTCATTGTGACCTACAGCTACCCGTGTGTCGCTTTACATGCGGAGTTGACCTCGTGCTTTCTTGGCCAAGGAAAACCCCCTTCATTCTGGTCATGGGTTTCAAATCTGCGCCTAGACCGGCGTCACCGACCAGGGGGGAATTTCTGGCCGTGCGAATTTAAGCCAAGTTATCCCATGCGCGGGGGTTTATAAATGGTACCCCTCCGCCGCCAGATCAGGGAGAAATTTACTGAGCGACCACCACGGCAAACGGCATTATGCAGAACCTTCTTGTCTCTGCTCTGGCACTTAGTGCCGCAGCTGATGCCTATGGCGCAGGAGCTGCCGGCTGGGATGCGGCTTACTCAAAGGCCCAAGCAGCCCTTCTCAAGCTAACTCAGACCGAAAAAGTCGGGATTGCCACTGGCGTCGGCTGGCAAGGAGGGCCCTGCGTGGGCAACACCTATGCCCCCAGCTCAATCGACTATCCCTCCTTGTGCCTACAGGACTCGCCCTTGGGAATTCGTTATGCGAATCCTGTCACAGCGTTCCCCGCGGGTATTAACGCCGGAGCAACGTGGGATCGTAGTCTCTTGTACGCTCGCGGCGCTGCAATGGGTGAGGAAGCTAAAGGTCTAGGCGTCCATGTCCAGCTAGGACCAGCTGCTGGACCACTAGGAAAGAATCCCGATGGCGGTAGGAACTGGGAAGGGTTTTCAGTCGACCCATATCTTAGTGGAGTTGGCATGGAAGAGACAATCCAGGGTATGCAAGATTCGGGCGTTCAGGCCTGCGCCAAGGTACGCTCACTTCCACCCTGCTGATATTCTCGTCCGCCCTGACCATGATCAAGCACTGGCTTGGAAACGAGCAAGAGCACAACCGCGAAACCATGAGCTCTAACATCGGCGACCGCGCCACGCATGAGCTGTATTTATGGCCGTTTATGAACGCAGTCAAGGCAAATGTAGCATCTGTTATGTGCTCCTATAACAAATTGAACGGGACTTGGGCCTGTGAGAGTGACGCTGTCCTGAACGAGCTATTGAAGGACGAGCTGGGTTTCCCAGGCTACGTTATGAGCGACTGGAACGCGCAGCACACGGGTGTCAATAGTGCCTTGGCTGGACTCGACATGACAATGCCCGGCAGTGACTTCAATAAGCCGCCTGGGAGCATATTCTGGGGACCGAATCTCGTGGAGGCTGTTGCTAACGGCTCTGTACCTCAATCGCGTCTCGATGATATGGCAACCCGTATCCTGGCGGCTTGGTATCTTCTTGGCCAGGATCAAGGCTACCCTGAGGTCACTTTCAGATCTTGGAATGGCGGCAAAGCCACTGTCGACGTCACAGCAGACCATGCGAGTGTCGTCCGCACGGTCGCCCGTGATTCCATTGCTCTGTTGAAGAATCAGGAGCGTGCTCTGCCTCTTCGGAAACCCAAGAGCCTGGCTATCATTGGACAGGATGCCATCGTCAACCCCGATGGCCCCAATGCATGTGTAGACCGCGGCTGCAACACCGGCACACTGGCTATGGGGTGGGGCAGTGGTACAGCAGAGTTCCCGGTAAGCAAGGCAATTCCAGCAGATCCACCCCAAGTCCGATGAACTGACAAATGTCGCTCTAGTACCTCGTTGCTCCTCTTGATGCAATCAAAGTCCAGGCCCAAAAGGACGGTACGAAAATTGTCGAGAGTACGACCGACAGCACTACGGCTGCTGCCTCCGCTGCCGCAGCGGCGGATACAGCGGTGGTCTTCATCAACGCGGACGCCGGCGAAGGGTAAGTCATACTTGCTTCACCGCACCAATAATGTATTGGCAACTGCTAACACCCTGTTCAGTTACATTACAGTGGAAGGCAACGCTGGCGACAGAAACAACCTCGACCCCTGGCACAACGGAAACGAGCTCGTCAAGTCCGTCGCAGCGGCGAACAAAAATGTCATCGTAGTCGTGCACAGCGTGGGGCCCATTATTCTCGAGACCATCCTAGCACAGCCCTCAGTGAAGGCAATTGTCTGGGCCGGACTACCGGGTCAAGAAAGCGGAAACGCTTTGGTTGACGTGATGTATGGCAGCACCTCCCCTAGCGGCAAACTCCCCTACACGATTGCCAAGCAGCCCTCAGACTACGGTGCTGGCTGGAACAGTGCGCTAGTCGACAATTTCGTCGAAGATCTGTTCATTGATTACCGCCACTTCGATAAGAATGGCATCGCCCCGCGCTACGAGTTCGGCTATGGCTTGTCTTATACGACTTTCAATTATAGTGGCCTTGCGGTTAGCGTTTCTGCCACGGCTGGGCCATCGAATGGACCCATTGTCCCTGGCGGGGCGGAGGAACTTTTCCAGTCGGTCGGCACCATCTCTGTCATTGTCCAGAACACTGGCGAGGTAGCTGGTGCTGAGGTTGCTCAGCTCTATCTTGGCCTTCCGGATTCCGCCCCAAGCACCCCACCCAAGCAGTTGCGAGGGTTCCAGAAGTTGAATCTCCAACCGGGAGAGCAGAGGACGGCTACTTTCGAGCTTACCCGGCGTGATCTGAGCTACTGGGATGTGCAGACACAGAAGTGGCTTGTGCCTAGTGGTGCCTTCACTGTCTATGTTGGAGCCTCCAGCCGCGATATTCGCGGGGACGGAAAGTTTACTGTCGCTTAGTACTATTACCCTTATATTTGGCCTGTATATACCTCTTTCTTGGAAACGGCTTGTCTCAAGCCGAACTTTGTCTAAGAATATGACAAATTCAAGACTCAATTGACAGTTTCTACGCCCACACTTGGTTCTTTGTTGAAATTGATGCCTTTATCCACAAAAGCCTTGTACGCAAGACAAGGTTTTGTCACTCGAGACAAGAGCCGGGAGCATAACAAAGAACACGAAGAAGGCTTTGTAATTACTCTTTCTTTGAGTGTTAATGAGATGAGCATGGTGTCAGCTTAGTTATAATGTATCTATGCATATTGTGCCCCACAGTGGTATATAAAACCCGAGCCCCTCCATCTCGAAGTAGCAAACCAGCATACTTGATATTCTATCCCTGGATACATCTTCGGGAACTATTATATCAATCTCTTCTGTCCCCTCAAAACCCTATTTGTCCATTTATTTCCCAGGAACAATGGCTTGGTGGGACAGCTCCGCATCAGGCTGGGTCTACAACCTCGTACCGACCTACGCACAAGAGATCTATAGGTTCCGAATAGAACTCGAGGGCGAGATTGATATTCTAGTTAACCACCCGGGTCATCAGCACATAGTCAGCCAGAGACTCACCATGACTGCTAAATCTTTGCGCAAGATTAAGATACTGGCGTCTGACATCTCGGTGTATTTTCCGGATAATGCATTCGTCGCTCACAGACGTCCTGGTTTCTTCCAGACTACTTTCCCTCGACTATGTGATTTCATTGAGAACACTTTGATTGAGCTTAGTAGAACTGTGATACATTACCCGCACAGTGAGCGCTCTGTTGCCTGGCAGCTTCAGGATTTGCTCGATTCTATATAGGGTTAGGTATATTTTAGTCGCATTTACCAATTTAGAAGATGTTTCGATGGTGTTATTGGTTTACTTGGCAATTTTGGAGTCCTTGCAGCAATATAACTAGGAAATAAATAAATGGAATGATACCAATAGAGTAGAGAAGAGTTTCGTCCAGCTGTTAGTTGATAACCCACGATCGTTCTGCATAACTCGCTGCTCAATCCAGCGTATTGCTAGTTATCCCGATATTTCGCTTCTTATAATTACTAAATGGGATTCACGGGAATATTTTGGTTGTATTACGGGGTTTATTTCTAATTTCCTTTCAAAAGCTTGGAATGAGAGGTTGTAACCATGTGTAAGGAGGCTGGGAGCTGGGTTATACCAGCCCAATACAAATATGCGACAGCGAAAACCATCAAGCTAATTTGGATTTGACTAGATATCTTATTGAAAAATTTTTTTATACCTGGATAAAATGTGTTATCATTAGAAACTTATGGACTATAGAACTTTTAGTAATGCTAAAGAATATTCGGGATATTTTGAACTTCTTATCGAGAGTGGAATGTCATTAGTGGGATTCCTCATAACAAGGTCTTTCATATACAAGGACCAAGACTTCTCTACTCTCAGACATCACAGGTTATTTCAACGGTTTCAATGATATCACAATGAAGATAGAAGGCCGTTTCGACATCACCCGCATCTTCAATGGACAAGCTCAACCAGGAATACATGTTCAACCTATTCACAGATCCAGAGCACGACAGTCTTCAGTCTCGTCGGTATCCCGATCGCATACAAAGTTACTCAGTTTCCTGCTAATGGCAATACCCTCCGTGACGACGTTCGTCACCTTCAACTCAACCAGTTTCGGCGTCCCTATCCCAGTGATGATCGAGCATATTTCGAGTCCAACGCCGACAGCAAGAACCCAGAATACGACGCAACGTTTCTTTAGTTCGAATACATACTGGACTATCTTATCGAAGTAGTCGCAGCAAAAATAACCCGTAACCGAACCCGGCCAGTCTGTCGCCTATGTTGCTCGAACGGCAATGCATGAGTCCGAACCCGCAATATATAGACTGCCAGTTGCTGTGAGTCTTTTACTATGACTGCACGATTTCGGAATGTCCCACGAGGTGAGTCGTGATACATTTCTATCTTGCGAGGTTCACGAGCATGTGGTGCAGTACCAGCCTAGCGCGCGCGTATTTCTCGCATATCGGTCGTGGTAGTCGATACTGCGATACTGCGACGGGGATACGAACTACGCATAGACTTTACTAAAGACATACTTCTTAGGTTCCGTATGTTCCGCTTGGCTATGGCATAGACCAAAATATTTCCCTCGTTAGCTGAAAAGGCAGGATTTGGGTAGGAAATTGACCTTCCACTCATTTTCAGGATTAATCTTTGCAACTAAAGATACGGGGACATTATTTGGTTTACTAGAACTAACTGTCTGACCTGCTGTTAAATGCACGTAGGAAGAATACTTGAAAATGGTGCCCACAGAGTCGGCATGGTGAATCAACTCCAACTCGAAGCAAACAATGAGACAAAACGATTCTGTTATCTTTACTTAGGTAGCCTGCACTAAGTTTTGATTGCCTGTCACATGAACTCACAGTTTTCACAAATATGTATCCAAGCCCATGCTATTTCGATACCACATGTCATTTAGAATCTTGGGCCAGTCAAATGTCCCACGATCCCCCAGGAGTATGACAAAGCAAGACTTGAGCGATACAGATTGCCACGGCCCATAGTCAGTGTTCACGCGTATTATATATTGGCATGCTATTATCTACGCCATCTTGCGTGCTATGTCACATCAGACACGACATGATTGGCGCTTTGACAGCCCCTTGATTCTATAATTCAAGCGGCGTCGCTCATGCTCAGTCTAACGTGGCCCTAACGCGGAGTTGTACCGAGCAAGGGGCTGTTTAGTGATCTGCAGCTCGGAGCTTTATAAGTGATATCATAGGACATACATCGGCACAAGTCTCCGACGTCTCCATCCTCACTTGGCGATGATCATGCTCTACATTCCAATCCCTTCGCACGTCCGTTCCTAACCGGCTTTTGTGCTGTCCCAGCTTACAATCTTCCGTCACAGACCGAGAGAGCTCTCTATTCCCCACGCGAAGCACGTCAGTTTCGGCCTTTTACAAACGTTGCTTTCCTTGAACTTCCGATAAGGGGTTCAAGGTCATACTCCGGCACAACACATTCGTCAAAGTTATCTCGTCAACTCATATATATGCTAGATCGGAACCTGATGATTCCAAGCCGATTCCGAAATCAGCTACATGATTACTCTTGCGCTACCACTCATGTCTAAATTGGATGCCCAAGTGCATAATATCCCGCTCGGCCGTTGAAGTTGCATGCCAGCCCTAATCGTATACGTACGGAAATTCCTTCCGTCACCTGGCTGATCTTTACCAAGAGTTCTCGCCATCCCTTCGAACGCTCGACCTCCTTGACATGATCAAACAATGTGACCAAAATTTCGTATGGCTTAATATAGATGCAGTTAAAATGGACTCATTCACCTGGAACTTGCTTTTGTCTCTAATGTCCCTGTCTACCCAGACCCACAGAATTCAACATCACCAATATGGAAATGAGACGTCCTTCATGCAGCAACTCACTACCTCGCAGTGAAGCACAGATACGCTTGTGTCCCGAGAAATTCGACGAATCATCCTCCAACGATGTACAGAGGTTACCACCCGTCGACGGAGGGTTCCAGGCATGGATGTTTTTGGCAGCTTGTGTAATGATCGAGGCTTTGATATGGGGTAAGTCGGCTGCACGAGTCCAAGATGACAGTCCCGAGACTAACTGTGAGCAGGATTTGCTTTCGCGTTCGGAGTATTCCAGAAATACTATCACGCACATGAACCCTTCCAAGACTCCAATATGGTAGCTGTTATTGGAACATGTGCTACGGTGAGATCAGTATCTTTGCTTACAACGGTCTATTTCTAACACCAGCCATAGGGAATATCCTATCTTAGCTGTCCACTCGTCATCGCTGCTATGATCCTTCTTCCTCAATGGGGACGCTGGTTCTCATCTTTTGGTCTGGTCATAATGTGTCTTTCCCTGGCATTGGGCTCATTCTCTTCCAACATCACACACCTCGTCCTTTCCCAAGGTGTCGGCTTCGGAATCGGCGGATGTATAGCATACAGTCCATCCATCTTGTATATGGACGAATGGTTCGTCCACCGACGAGGACTTGCGTTCGGGATAACTTGGGCTGGGTCAGGGGTATCCGGGATAATATTCCCGATTGGCCTAGAGAAGCTATTGAATCGCTTTGGATTCGAAACTACTCTCAGGGTCATCTCCGTGGTGGTGTTCGTCCTCGCCGCACCTTTCATATACTTCCACAAACCCCGGCTCCCTGTCAGAAAGACAGTGGACTATCAACGTCTGAACTTCCGCTTCCTTATGACTAGGATATTTTGCGTGTATCAACTCGGCAACATCATTGAGGCACTGGGTTTTTTCTTGCCCGGTATTTATCTGCCGACCTATGCCCGAAGCATTGGCGCTACTGATTTTCTCTCCTCGTTGACTGTCACGCTTTTGAATCTGGCGTCGGTTTTTGGGAGTGTTACTATGGGCCATTTAGCAGATCGATACCATGCCATCACGTGCATTACTATCTCTACTGTCGGCAGTACACTGGCCGTGTTTTTCCTCTGGGGATTTGCATCAACCTTGCCGACGTTGTGCGTCTTTTCTATCGCATACGGACTATTTGCAGGCTGTTACTCGGCGACGTGGGCGGGGATCACTCACGAGGTCCGACGAGTCGATCCGTCCGCCGACGCAACTATGATCTTCTCGGTCATCGCATTTGGACGAGGAATTGGAAATGTTGTTAGCGGTCCCTTAAGTGAGGCTATAGTCAGCGTAGACTCGTGGAAGGGCTCTGCTGTAGCGGGATATGGTAGTGGATATGGGCTTATCATCTTGTGTACGGGGCTTAGCTGCTTGTTGAGCGGAGTTTGTATAGTCGCGCATCATACGAAGTGTATATAGGCGAGTGTATTTGCACAGTTATGATGATGATTAACGTCTGCTTTTTGGTGGGACAAAGGATAGTTCAGGTCGCTACATATACTTTTTCAATTTGATAGGCTCATACTTCACGGTGTGCCAATTATTTCTGCTCCTTTTGAGCACATACCTGTTTATAGTCAACTCTACTTTTTATGCATTCGATTAGTAAAAATGTCATTGAGAGATTCGCCGATTTACTGTAAAAAGAAAATTTCCATATTTCTACTGGCGATCCGGCAGCATCCGAGTCCGCGGAAACATATTATCCTACTCGACCATCACCACTTAAATATTTACCGTCAAATTGTTACAGTCGCTGAGTAGTATTATGTCGTATATTCGGGTGCTGGTAAAATTCAATAGTGCAAGCATCTCTTTTCTATGTAACGTTCAAATAAAGTTTTCACATACATCCACGACGCCTTGATCCAAGTCATCGGCGTCCACCGGATGTCCCGACGATCCCGAACCCACTTAATCTGGATGAACCTTGAAAGCTTAATCTCGACAGATTTTTATATCAAGTTTAAGCTCGAGCTTGGCTCAAGCTTGGAGTTATCAAGTGGTCGACGTCATTCCAACAGGGCATGGCAAAGTTGATTCCACGACCCCAAACGTTCAATGGCTTATATTGTGGTCCATGACGCCAGTATAGAGGAGACTACCGGTTATTTGGAAAGTTTACCTGGTATAATGAAGTGGTATAATGAAGTCGAATCCTACCGCATGCGTAACTGCGGTCATGATGCCTCGAGATGACTTGGAATATTGCCCTGTTTTATGGGTTGAAAAGGTATTTAACTACCTTTGGCCGTAGCAATTCTTCTGCATCCACAAAATCTCTCTCAATTACCCTACACGATAACTCTTTAGAGAACACTCCAAGAGCTATGCGTTTCAACATCATCACCCTGCTCCTGGCCGGAGTCACTGCCACCTCCGCAGCCACCACCACCTCCGGAGCAAGCCCAGCCTCAACCTGCTCGCCCTCAGCTTCTGATGCCAAGGTCCTCCAATTCGCCCTGGGTGTCTCCAACTTCATCGGCCACTTCTACAACGAGACCGTGAACAGCACCTTCGGAGAATCCACCAACGCCACCATCAAAGCATACCAGAAGGTCCTCTTCGGCCTTGAGAAGGGCAACACTCTATCCAGCCAAGCCATCGAGAAGGTCGGTGCCAAGGCCCCCGGCTTCTCCAAGCCCGAGTGCGACTACAAGATTCCCGAGGTCAGCAGCACCCAGAGCTGGGCCCAGTGGGCCTACCGCTTCGAGAGTACCGTCACCGGTGCCTTCATCGGTCTTGCCGGCTACACCCAGTCTCCCGAGGTCGCTTTCCTCATGGCTCGTCTGGCTGCCGAGCACAGCGAACACTCTTCCTTGATTGGTAGCCGCGTCAACTCGAGCTACTTTGCCCAAAACTCAACCTCTCTTGTCGCAGCTTATGGCCCCATCCAGATCTTGTCCACCCGCAACGAGACTGGTAGCCTCGGCGAGTATCTTGGTGGCTGTCTCACTGCCCCGACTAGCCCTTGTGGCCCGCTCAGAATTGGTCCCTTGGCTGCTACTCCCTCCTCTTCCGGTGCGGTGAGCAGCCCCACCTTGGCTACCTCTGCTGCCAAGAAGATCTAAGAGGTCAATTTTGAATGAAGAAACATCAGCCTGTTAACTTGGGGGATGTTTCAAAATCTACGATTGCGTATTAATTTGATTAATTTCAGAGGAGGAACATCGCTGTTAGATAGGGCAGGATTGGTACATATATAATTAATGGATTAATTGGGAATATGTTGATGCTACTACACTGTTCTATACATCTAATTTAATTATATTAATAGGTGTTGGAATCATGTAGGTCTCATTCCCTAGACCATTCGATGTTGTCGACAACGAAAAGGACCAATAGCCACAAATCTCGGATTCTTGCCATAATATCATTTCTGTATTCAGATCCTTGATCAAATGTCTAACTTGGCCATACATTCCGCAAAAACCCGCAATATGTCAGCGTCACCCCGAATACGAGGTCGGGGGACCACGTAGCTAGCTTCCGTCTTACTGACCTGCAACATTGTCCTTCACTCCTTGTGGATTGTTACAAATTATTGCTTGAATATCGTCGCTTTCTCCAAATTTCAGAATATCTTATTCCATATGCCGAGGGCTACGAGAAAAGACGTGGTCCCCACGCTGGACCAGGATGCGCTGGAGCGGAAGCGTGTACTCAACGTTCTAGCTCAACGAAGATACCGCAAGTCCTCCTTTTTCTCAACGAAAAAAGCATTGTACTGAAACAAACCAATCACCAGGGAAAAGAAACAAAGAGAGAATTCAAGCGCTACAGTCTCGGGCTGGAAAGAATGAGCCGTCAACCGCATTCCCTCCGCCCAATCAGACACCTTGCGCATTACCGACCGCGCATGAATCGTTGGCGACTCATACAGTATCTCCGAGAGAAAATTCCTCAGTATTAACATCTAAACCGACCCAGTCGCTACCGCAGGGCCTATCACTACTGGCATGGAGCTTCCCGTGCTCCCCAACAGGCGAATGGCCCAAAATGAACGCCGAACCATTCGATTTCAACGAGCATGAAGACCTGCTTGCACATCAATTACCAGATATTTCAAATTTCCCCAGCAATATCACCGCAGAACTACAAGATTACGACACCACTTCCTTCAGCTTCCCGGACGATCGCATCCTGGAAGTCCCATCGCTAACACTCCTAAATGCCGCCATGACAATCGCCCAACGATTGAAGATCGCAGATTTGATCTGGGACATGTCAGCAGTCAGCCCCTTCTTCGACAAATCATCTCAGTCATCAATGGCAGACCCACCTTCTTTGACATCCTCCCCGACATCAGGGTCCTCCTCAAGAACATCTCCATCATACCATATGCCATTCTTCAACGACCTGCCTTCCCATCTTCAGCCAACTCCTACCCAGCGTTTGATCCCGCATCACCCCGTTCTGGATCTACTTCCTTGGCCGAGTACGCGGGACAAACTCATTCAAGTGTTCAACCTCCCTGTCAATATGCGTCCGCAAACGGCGCAGGATCCTATGGGTGTTGTGCGGCTTGTGTATGATATGGAGGATTCGAGCGGCGAGGGAATGAAGGTGAACGGGCAGGATCCGTTTAAGCCACAGGAATGGGAGATTGGACAGTTATTGTTTCAGAGGTGGTGGTGGGCGTTTGAGAGTCATGTTGTGGAAAATAGTAATTGTGCTCGGAGAGATAGGGGGAAGGAGATGTTGAGAATAGAGTGCTGAATCCTACAGATATTACGAGGGCACTTAGTGTGTGATAGACTCCGAAGGACCTTTCATAAATACCGAAACGCGACCTGATCAGCTAGGTCGTTTATATACAGACACAGGGAACAATCCCTGTATGATATTTACGCAGTGAAAGACCCCTTCTGCTGAAGATTCTTAATCCTCCCAAGCAAGAACTCCAACTGCCTATAAGCCGCACCGGGGGTGTACTGCGGAATCTCATGGCCAGCATTATAGACCGAGCTGAACGTAAGACCACGCTCGGTATGCGCCGTTCCAAGGATACCGGCGCCGGAATCAGCATTCCAAGGAATACTCGACTCTCCATTAGCAAGGCCGTCGAGAGCAGTCGTATACGGTACGAACAGTGGCTCGGTAGGTGGTTTCTGGAACCCCTGCGCTCCACTCCAAGTCATATTCTGGATTGTAGCGAGGGTGCCATTGGCGAAGAGCAGGTAATCATACCAGCCATGTCCAATGAGGACGTTTTTTGTGCGCTCGATAACGCTGGGCAGCGGGCCGAGCGCGCTGGGAACGGAACCATCGCCTTGGGGGAAGACGTGGCCGCCGCATACTTCGTAGTTTGTTGGCGGGATGTTGAGGGCTGCTTGCACGGCGGAGCTGTTGAAGTAGTTGTTGGGTCCGCCGGCTAATGATGGGAAGCCCATTTCGTCCCAGAGGAAGGGACAGAAGTCTGTTAGGTGGTACATGTTGAAGCAGGGGTTGACGTAGGTTGCTGCTTTGATGATTTCGTCCCAGACGGCGCAGCCGGGCTGGTTGATGTCTGGTGCTGTGGGGAAATGTTTTGGTGGTGGGTAGGTCAGGGCTGTGTCTAAGAATTTGGTGTACCCGCATTCGTCGGCGCGTTGGTTGATTTCGCTCATGAAGGTGTCGTTCAGGGCGAAAACGGAGGAGTAGTGGTTCAGCGCTGCGACTGCCGGGGCTATCGGATTTGGTTAGCATGGGGGATTTAGATCAGGTAGAGCAATAACTGACCATAGATCATAACATTGTCCTCGTTAATGGATGGGTCGTTAATCTGGATACCCTTGAGGTTGAAGTACGTGGTGTCCTTGCGGTTTAACATCCCGTCTGCCAGATACGGAATGTATTGACCAGCATAGCTCTCCCCGGTGATATAGATCTTGTAGCCCTGCATGCTGAAGGTTTCAATGAAGCGCACCCAGAAATCATTGAACTGGTTGGAGACATCGATCTCATTTTCAACAGTGGATGGTCCGGGAGAGAAGCCAGTGCTAGCAGGCTGATCGATGTAGACAAGATTTGTCAAGTTGGTCCATGAGTATGGGTTGCGCACAGGCTCGTATGCTCCAGATTGCCACAGGAAAGGACCGTTCTCCTGCAACAGGCCGTCGAGCGAGCTGCATCCAGGGCCTCCGTTCAGCCAGATGGTAATCTTTAGGAAAGAAAAAAGTTAGATGAAACTCTGCGACAGGTTGAAATCAACGTACCTCCTTTTCTGCAGCTGGGTTGGTAGATGGGAAGAACCAGAAGAACAAGCTTGATTCTCCATTATGCTTACCCGGCGACTCTCCGTGGGGCTTGTTCGATAAGAGACCGGCATAGCTTTCACCGATGTCAAAAGGAACTTGTGGGAAGTGAGTTCCGTTCACTTGAAATTCTAGCAGAAGTGAATTGTAAGCAGACATGTTCGATCCTACCAACGGCAAAGTTCGACACTTACTTTCTGTCTTCTCATTCAGATACTTGTGATCAATCGGAGAAGAGGAAACCTCTCTTTTGCGCAGACCGTTCGCAGGGTGCTTGAAAGATGCAGCCTTCCGATGCGGATTTTGTAACGCCGCGACCGCGGCCACCAAGATGGTAAGGGGTGCCAAAACCAACATTGTGGGATAATCCTCCGTGAACTTGGAGAATCTGATTTGGGGCTAAGGGGCACGGGGCCTGCTTTTATAATCCCATTGTTCTTTTTCAATGAGGCGAGCTAACCGGAGCGATTTATGCTCCGCGCATATTGATATTAGGGCACTACCAAGCTTTGCCAATAGCGATGGTGGCTAGTAGGGACGAGACCCACTAGGAGGTTAACATTGGTTGCCGGCAAGTGAGATCTGCATCGATTGCAACGTCGTCAGGAACAACCCGCATGACAAGTCGATTGCCTCCCCTTTTACTCCGCCGGAGTCCGTTATCCACCACATGGTGCACTTGTAGCGTCGGCCCTATGTCCATTTAAAGAAGTATCAGTGCAGGTGCATGTTATCTTGTTAAGTATGATTGCGGTGGGGCAAGAGTTCAATATCGAGGTACATCTACTCTTTTTTAGTGAATGGGGTGCGTAGGGTCACACCACATGCGATTTTAATGCTGCTGCCTGTATTCAGTTCAAAAAGGAAAAGAAAATTCAATTCAATTCAATTCAATTTGATACTGTAGCTTGAAACCATAGATGGTGCACTCCCGATTTATATGTACAAGAATAGCCGGCTGCTTATGCAGCCGTAGTCTAGTGATCGAGGTATAGTGCTCAAAGAATGGGAAAGACAATGGCATACGATGAATGTAAACGTTGCAAAACTCGGGTTCCAGTATCGACAAATGCGCGATTGTCTGCGAGACAAGATGTGTCAATGCCATCCCCGTCACAGAAACTAATTCCTGAGGTACGCTTCGACTGGATCTATCCGTTTGTCATAATGCGATGACTAAGCAGTGGGCTGAAATATACGGAATAGACAGCTTCGAGGGTGTGAAGAACTTTGAAAAGACATGGAAATTGCCTGGAGAATACACCTCCCAGGCGCGAACTTGCAGCTAGCCATTCGCAGCATCATCGTCCCATACTCATGCGTCAATCAACCGCTGGATCGATGGTTACTTTTCGCTGCAGCATGCCGCGTATCCTATACTTCACAAGCGGACTTTCCGAGCGAGAGTTTCCGGTAAGCTCAACACCCAGCATGTATATAATCATCCTGACCCGAAATAGGAATCGTTGCAAAGCCACGTGATGGATCGTGGATGTCATTGTACAACAGCGTTGTTGCAATTGGGACATCTGTAGGTGACTCTAATGCTACCAATTGCGACATTATAAAGAAATACGCAAGTACTTGGCCGTCGAGGTCATCGAGAAAGGGTCGCTGAGTTACGTGCAGGCTATTGTCTTGTTCTCCAACTATCTTCAATAGCGAAACAAGCCTAATGCAGGATTAATCCTGATTTTGGCATTGGGGTTAGCATGGCGCTTGCGATTGGTTTGCATGCGAGTTTGAGATACCTAGCACATCACCTTTCGTTACGAAGATTTGTTGACGTGTTTGGTGGACTCTGTATGTCTTCGTTTCGGGATCTCAGCTAACACTGGGACGACCTGCTATCTCTTTGGCTGGCGTAAACCTTCAACTGCCAGCAAACCTGCACGATCAAGATCTTGCCGTTGACATGGAGCAGCTGCCTTCGTCTAAATCGACACCTACAATAACATCCTGCGTTATTGCTCAAACCAAACTTGCAAAGATTTCCAACTCTGTCCAGGCGGAGCTTCTCACACACCATCGACCTATCTACGAGAATGCTATTAGACTCGAAGAAGGCATCAGCCTCTGGCTGAAAGACCTGCCTCCATACTCCGACCAGAATATCGCCGTGGAACCGCACCTGGAGTTACCCAAGATGGTTCTTTTATGGCGATCCTTCTATCTGCGCATCGTTCTCAACCGCCCATTTCTATTCGAAGCCATCGCGACAAATGCAGAGATCAGCTTATGCCCGGGTCCGATCCATTCTTGGGTTAGTCAAATGAGAATTCCTGACAATGGCAATGCACAAAAAAAACAACGGTGCGTTCGCTTTGACACGAGTCAAAGTGTCGGTGTACTCTTATAATCCGCTGCTTATCGGTACCGAGGATGAACAGGTGTTGAGGAGATATATATTTGAAATCAGTTTCTTGAATATTGGAAGGAAATGGCTGAAACTTGACCGAAGAATATATTAGAAGGCAAAAGAATCAGAAACTAGGAATACACTTATACAAAGACAGATAAATGATGGTTACAAGTTCAAAAAGGCAGTTCATGGTGAGGTGATGACGTCACCTGATACAACACTCTTTTCTGCAGCCACAGCCACCACCTGGGCACCTCTCAATGCCCAAAGCGGTCTTGGCGCACAATCTATCCTATAACTACTACAATATATCTCTGATGCCTTCGGGCAATGATATCTTTCTAAGTACATACGTGTACTCAATCTTGTAGTTCCAAGAATGAATTCAATCTCGTGTAAACCGCACTCACCCACGCAGGTATCTTTCCATCTCACATTGCCAAGGATTGAAGACAAGCCAAAAAAGCACTTTAAGATTTATCGATGCATCTCACTGCATAGTAGTGCGGGGTGATGGGAGTGGGATAAAATTTGTTCGTTTATTACACGAGTAGAGAGAGGTACATAATTACCTTTTTAGGAAACGGACCTGGGCCTGTGATGGTATTACGTATCTGTAGATTAAACCTCAGATGCTATCATGAGGTAGCAAATCAATCTAGCTATTTTCGAGCCCAGAAGTTTATGTCATTATTGTCGCTGCCTAGGGATGGAATGGGGAACTCGTGATCTGCACCTGCATCTGCGAGGGGGCGCGGCGTGAGCCCGATCGGCACTCCAGGGCTGTGTAACAGGTGACATTCCTGGATCGACAGTGGGGGTATCTTGGTGATTTTTACGGAGTAGATAAATCTATATTGTAGCCTTAGTGTGAGATTGGGTTGATCAAAGGACAGTTCATAGAGCTAGATCATATACAGCAAGAGCTACCTAGGAAGGACAGGTGGAATCATTTTATTGAAATATCAATTTGGAGGACATTGACCGACGAACACGAGGGGAAACTTGAAATCGGCCTTGGCCTTCCATTTGAAGTAACATGATTTATCGATCTACAAGAGAAATATCTGCGTAAGCGTGGCACACCCCCAAAACACTAGGTATGGTGTTAGGGGCCCCGGGGCGTGCCACGATTACCCATTAAAGAAACCAAAAGATGAAAGCCTCTCACACCATATAACCATAAACTCCCAGAGACAAAAGGATAAAATATGACCGATTCCATATCCAAAAATTGAACCCAAACTCCGATTCCCAAACCGTTCATCCAGGTATCATCCATCCATAGTAATCCTCAAATAGTCATTCGTCATGTCGTGAAGTTGTGGAAGTTGGATGACGCATTTAATGAGTGTTGCGTCGTTTCTTGAGGCGAAGACTGATTTTCTTTCGTAGTTCAGTGAACGGGTTCACATAAGGACGGTTGTAGAATGGATCGTTCTTGAAGTCCTCATCGGTGAATTTCTGGAACGGAGTTAGTAATGGTGACACAATAAAATCGGAAGAGAGACATACCGTGCCAGGAAGGCGCATAAAGTTACCATCAAAGTCGTTCATCATGTTGGAGCCTTCTTCGTAAGAGTACTCCTGGCCGTCGCGATCGGTGGTTCCAGGAGGATAGAAAGCGACGCCATCCAGTGGACGGTGACTGTTCAGGGCGTCTGCGATCTTGTGGTGGGGGGTAGCCCGGAGGGCCTCGGCATTTGACTCCTTGACAGCTTCCAGCGGGCTGGACTGACTGAAGCGGTTTCGTTCAGGGCGGGCTGCGTCGTACGGACCCTCGTGGTGGTAGGAGAAATTGGTGACATCGTCCAGTCTGTCGATGATATCGGGTTGCACAAGCTGGTACCGGGGGTACTTGTTGGTGCGGCTGCGACGAGGAGCAGAGTGCTCGCGTTTGCGTCTCGGCTCAACCGGATAATGTTCGGGTGTCCCGGAATACCAGATAGAAGGCGCGGAGTTCAGAGACTGAGAACGCGACCGAGAGTAGGCAGAGGGTGATGGTGAAATGTAGCGGGCATATGGATTGTTGCTGCCCATGCGACTCTCCACGTTTTGGTGTCGATCTTGACCGACTTGGTTGAAGGGATGGTGGGGATGGTGGCCGGAGGCCATGTGGATGCAGTCAACTGCCATTTCGATGTTGCTTGAAGTGTTTTTCGTGTAAGATAAAAAGGTATCCAGGGTGAAAGGCGCAGCGCGCAAAGAGTACCCGGTGTTATAAGTAGGAGTACTTTATTTAGAACAGGTGAGGCTGAGCAGTGATGCAGGTTAGCTCGTACAGCAGCTGAGGAGGTTGATTGTTAAAAAAAGAAGAGAGAAATAGATGAAGCTGAGTAGATGTAGATGGGAAAAGGTCGAGTGAGTCAAGGAGAGCTTATATCAAAGGAAGCCGCGGCGTGACGTGATGACTTGCGTTGTAGTCCACGCCTAACGATCTCCGTGGCTATACATGGCCTAGTCCTCCAATGTGGGTTTAGTACTTGATTAACATTTTCACTAATTGCATGTACCAATTATCACTTGGAATAAAAGATCATGTGGGTCGACATGTAGGGCTTAGTACTTGAGGCTGCCGACTCCCGGAACTTCGACGGAGGATGGAGGTCGGTGATATCATGGGTTGTTACATAGGTGCTAGTCAATAACTTCATCTACTTTCCCTATTAAAAACAACTTAATTCAAGCAGATTCGAATTCTATCGCCATTTTACTTGAAAATGTTCCATGATTCACCATGTATAAAGACTAAAACCCATGCGAGGCCCATGTTGCATCTCACATCCGAGACTTCCACGCAGTCCACGTACTGATCGACTCCTATGACGATATCCCGACATGAACTCCACATATTATTTCTTTCTGGTTCTTTTTTTTTTTTTTTTTATCCAGGCAATAAGAGTCAATTTACTTAATAAGCAAAAACCCGGATATCTATTCACGGAGTTTCCGGGCGATGACTCGCTCACGGATTAAGCTTATCGCTAGGAATGTCTCAAGTGCCATCTACCCCTGGCCTGGTCTAGATCTAGACTTTACTAGAACTTACCTTGGCTAATTCCAAATTTATTGTATATTTTCACCGCTTTTTACTCCTTACTATTTACGTATATCTTCTCTCGTCCTACATACAATCTGGATCAGATGTCTCAAACATAGCTACACACATATGTACCGGATAATGCCTGGCACTCGAGATCTTTCCCTTTCCGTTTTAGCGCTCATCTCTTGCCGCTTTTTAATCACTAAAACTGAGTACGTCTCTGAGTACCCTGACTTGATCACGGGCCATTATATACATCAAAAAACTATCGTACCCGCCCACTCGTAGAATTGCGTACCCGAGCCATGGCTATCTGCCAGAAAAGTGGTCTTTTACTCCCTATGTTGCTCAAAAGGTGTATTAAACAGCGGTAAAATTTTGCAGGCATTGGAAAAAAATTATATTCCTTGATTTTTTTGCCACGACTGGCTCCAAAGTTAGGCCTGTTGATCCAGGGCTTGGGCTTGACACTGCTGACTGTCAGCTGCTTGAACATCACATTTGAGAGGATACGCACCATCTGCCAATAAGGCCCCCTGTTCTGTAGTAGCTCCTGATGGGTCCCTTGTTCAAGTATACCCGATCCCTGACTAGTCTCATACTCGCCAATTACGAAGATCCTATCCGCCTTTTGAATCGTAGCCAGTCGGTGTGCAACGGAAATGATGGTCATGTCGCGTTTTGCGGCGAGCTGCTCCATGGCATCTTGAACGAGTTTCTCAGATTGCGAGTCCAGACTGGATGTTGCCTCGTCCAATAGAAGCAGTGAAGGTTTTCGGATCAGTGCTCGTGCGATACATAAGCGTTGTTTCTGACCACCACTAAGCGATGTCTGTGCACTAACTCCAAGTTCTGTCTCATAACCCTGCGGGAGAGATATTATGAAATCGTGAATCTCAGCATCTTTGCAAGCCTGGACTAGCTGTTCCTCGAGGAGACTGTCTTCTGTGCCTTCGAGACCAAGAAGTAAATTATCGCGGATACTCCCTTCAAATAGTTTTGGCTCTTGTGGGACCAGAGATAGAGCACGACGGTAAGAGGAAAGCTCAATAGAGCGAATATCACGCCCACCGAACAAGATGGCGCCATGGGTAGGCTCATAGAACCTCTCCAGTAATGAAATTATAGTGGACTTGCCGCAGCCAGAGGGTCCGACGAATGCGACAAATTGACCGCTTTGGATGGTAAGGTTGATATTAAAAATTGTCGGATAATTGCAAGTGGGATAGTTGAAAGTGACCTCTTTCAGCTCGACACTGGCATTGGGGTTGGCAGCCGAAAGTTGCTCTGTAGGTTGGCTCCAGATCTGGAGCTGGTATTCAGAAGCAGATTGTGATTGTATGATACGACTGGCCGAGGCTTTAGCTTGAGCGATATTGGGTCCAAAGCTAAAGAACTGCCCAGCAGATTGACCCCCTTGTATGATAGCAATATATACCACGAAGAAGGCGACGGTGTCGTACTCCCGGGAGGCTAGAAGCTGCCCTCCGTACCAAAACGTGAGCGCCATCGCGCATAGCTCCACACTGTCCGAAAAGGCAAAGATAAGTGTCGCGTACCATGCCTTTTTAATAGCCTTTTGTCTCTGCTGCTTTAACAAGTTTGAATACCTTTGGATGATGTGATCCTCCATGGTCAGCGCAGTGACAGTTCTAAAAGCTCTAATGGCTTCTGCCGCGAACTTAGAGCTATCTTTGTAAACCTCCGCGTTCATCGACTCAAACATGATTTCATATCGAATCCGCATGAAGGCAGCTAGGAAAAGGAATGGCATTGCGGCGAAGAAGGTGACTGCGGCCAGCTTCCAGCCAAAGGCAAACGAAATGGCAACACACCCCATGATGTTGAAAATCGAGATAAGAGGGAACACACCGGTGGGACCGAAGAGCTCTTGAAGCTGCCTCGGATCAGTAGATAGTCGAGAGGTCAAACTACCGGAGGCGTTTTCATCGCGGTCAAAGAACTCGATGGGCTTTCGGATAAGGTTGAAGAAGTAATCTTTGCGGCATGATGATACAACAAACTGCTTTGTTTAGAGAATGAAAAATATGGGATATGGATCTGTTCATACCATGGAGAGGGAATTCGAGGCCCAGCCTAGTATAAAATAAAAGACGGCCATAGCAAGAGCAAGGATAAAAAATATCAATGACCAGAAGTTCGCAGCATCAGAGAGCTTTTGGCCTGTGTACTGGAACACCTGAACCAACTTGGCAAATAGCCAGCTTTGTAATGAAAAACCGGCTTTGAAGAAGTCAGCTTTGTCAAGGATACGTGGTTGATGAGATCTTACATCCCGCCCCAACAGCTCCCACAATGATCAAAATGTACAGAAACCAATGTCCGCGGTGCTTGTAGGCGACTGATCCAAAGCTGCGGAAAAAGCCTACAGTCTTCTTCGATTTCTTGCCACTCTTCTCGAGTTCACCATCCATACCATCTTGATCGGATAACGAATAGTCGTCTGCTTGCGCTCTGATCTCCTTGTGCCCAATATCGAGAATGTCCCCAAGGCTTTCCTTAGGCTCAGCCCATGAATCTAGCTTCTGGGCATGGACTAGACTGTGGTATACTCCCCCTTTGAGCGTAAGATCATGATGCGACCCTGCCTCGATGCTGGTTCCGTCTTTCATCACGATAATATTATCTGCTCTGCGGACGGTCGACAGGCGATGGGCAATCATAATGGTAGTGCGGTTTTGGGACACCCGGTCAAGAGCAGCCTGAACCACCTTCTCTCCACGGACATCAATTGAACTGGTCGCTTCATCCAGGATTAGAATTACCGGTTGTTTAACGATGCTACGAGCGATGGCGAGTCTCTGGCGTTGGCCACCGCTCAGATTCGTGCCGTATTCTCCAATCATTGTAGCATACCCCTTCGTCAAGCCAAGTCAGTATATAAATCATTTAAGGAGAGGAGGTGCAGCGTAAGGAGCCAACCTGACGTACCATAGGAAGCCGCTCGATGAATTCATCTGCAAAGGCCTCTTTACACGCCGCAGCGACCAGCTCCATCTTCACACTCTCGCTCTCGTTCTCCCATTTGGACCGGATCAGACCGAAGGCAACATTGCTGTAAATTGAATCATTGAATAGGCATGGTTCCTGCTGAACGAGCCCAATCTGAGACCGCCACCACTTCACATCAAGGTCATTGATATGGTGGCCGTCCACAAGAATTTCGCCTTGGGCCGCTTCTCGCTCGCTCGACAGTTGGTACCATCTCTCAATCAATCCAACGACTGTACTCTTTCCAGACCCAGAGGATCCAACCAATGCTGTCGTCTTGCCTGTCTGAAAGCGGGCCGTGAAATTATTCAACACAAACTTGCTGGGCCGTTCCGGATATGCAAAGCTGACATTGTTAAATTCAATGTCGGCCTGGCTAGATATATCGGGGTCACGAAGGCCAGAGAACGAGGTCCGGTGTTCTGCATCAATCACTTCAAAGAATGGTCCAGAGGCACTGATCGCTTTGGAGATGATCATAAGTGGTGATGCGATACTTCCGAGAACCGTGACGACGAGTAGGACGGAAAAGAAAACACTAGATGAACATCAGCAGAACCCCCTAACGAAGGAAGAGAAGGTCACGTACGTGATCACAGTGTCAATATTTTCAATATGACCTTCACGATAGAGCTTCAAACCAAACCAGAATGCCAATGCAAAGCTGACATACATGGCAAAGAAAAGCATGCCTAAGTGAATACCAGTCATTGGTGACATCCTGAGGCCTCGTCTCTGGGCCTCTTCAGCCCACTGTGAGTACTTTCTGTATAGTGAATTCTCGGCCCCAAGTGATATCACGGTCCTGATAGAGCTGAAAGTATCTGCCGCCACAGCTGCGTGTTTGTGCTCCGCTTTTTCAATGCTCTGCTGTGCCTTTACCAAGAAAGGCACAGTAATGCTGAAGCCGATGATGACAAACAAGATGGCTGCACTGACGACTAGGGTAAGCGCCCATGAGTATCGGAAGGCGATTGCATATGCTGAAATGAGTAGGGCCAGAGACTGAAAAAGAATTGCCAATCGATCTGAAACACTTTGTTGAATGGTGTTCGACTGTGCGGTAATGGTATGGGTGACGGAGCCAACTGATATTTCATCTAGTTTGTTGACGGGGAGTCCGAACAAAGCATGAGTGTATTCCAGGCGCAATGCGGCCGAAGCTTGTAGGCTGATCAATCGAAAGCAGATCTGATAGTTATGTGAGCAAATCAACACATGGAACGACAGACATGGAATATATTCACCATAGAGATATAGGTCAATGCAAATTTGCCAATAAACAAGTACACAATGTAGAGACTAGAAAGCCATTAACTACTTGCTGCTAAGCTAGGAGATGCTGCGATGACTTGCCTGCTTTTGTTGACCTCAGATCGAAAAGTTTGTTCGCTGAGGCCAGAGCCTGGGACAAAGTATTGGTTGAAGTCCCCGACCAGTTGACCAAATACAATGTTCATCAAAGGAAGCGCCTGATTGTATTTGTCAGTGCTTTGATTTGACTGGAAACAATCTGCCACCAGTCTTACAATTCCTGAGCCAAGAGCGCATATTAACCCGAGGATCATGGCAAATATCCCGCCATTCTTAGAACCATACGACAGAATTCGCTAATGGTAATTAGTGACAACCACAAGAGAAGATGTAGAAAGCAACACTCACCAGATAGTTGGCAGTCAATGATGGCGATTTAGTTCCTCGACGTTCCTCTGTCGAGCCTTCGACATGCTCGTCGCGACCGACGAATTCATCCCTGGACGACGCCATTTGGAGAGGATATGGTGCACGTATTGATCAAATCCTTGCATGTAAGTTGTGAAGGGGCTCTGATCGGCAAGCGGACTTGCCATATCTTGTTAACTTTCTTCATTCTGATTTTGCTGAAGTGAAGTCATCGAAGTTGTGTTATGCCAACGGTTCTCTTGGGCGTGGTCTGGGGAACATGTGTTTAAACGCCAATCGGGACCATAACCCCCCATTGTCTAATGTAACGCTGCAAACTACGGAGCCCGCGGAACCACAGAATAAAGTAAAGTATTTACCGGATATAGACAGATACCCCAAATGCCACCGTCATGAACTGTCGCAATAGCTCGGGTTGTTTGTTGACATCATAAATCCAATTCTAAGATTTCCACTGCCGTTGGTGGTGAGTCTTGGCTTTTTGGTCATTGCCCTACTTAATACCTAATGTATTTAGTCTTGCTCTTTTTATACGTAATATACTCAGTCTTGTCCTGACATTACTTTCTTTTCATGGTTTGATCTCACTATGCACACCATAACAATTGGAGATTCTGGCCCCAATGGAGACAACGGGGTATTTCCGAGAGAATTAGACCAACGAAATGCCCACCATGCCGAAGCTGCCAGTGGTAGCGCCGAAGCCAGTGGCATTGTTGGGGAAAAGGAAGGAGTGTGCAATCTCAAAGCTAGCACGTACATCTCGGTTCCCAAAGAGCCGCTCTCTTCGCGATCGAGGGATTTCAACGATGAGATATCTTCTGAAGTAGCCGCCCAGTGCCACTGCTCCATAGAGGAGTTAGAGGATGTTTATGCGTGTACTGCCCTTCAAGAAGGAATGATGGCACTCACCTTCAAAGACTCATCGGCATACACGATTGAACATGAGTACCACCTGCCTCCCGGTATGGATCTCAACCGGTTATATGAAGCGTGGAATGATACTGCTCAGGCCAATCCGATTCTGCGTACCCGCATTGTTCCCACCACGCAGCGTGGTTGTACCCAGGCCGTGGTTCGCGGCACCATCCCATGGCAGGTTGAGTCTGAGGATGATGGAATGCCGAGCACAACCAGCAAGGTGACCTGGCAGACAGGAAAGCCTCTGGCATACTTCTTCCTCAATATAACCCGATACACCCTGACCGTGGTGATCCATCACTCTGTTTGTGACGACTGGTCCATGGCACTTCTTCTACGCCAGGCCAATGCAGCCTACCGTGGTGAAAAGCTAGTCTCTCGTCCGTTCCGGCCCCTTGTCGAATACGTGCAAAGCACTCGCGCCCAAGCCGATGCTTTCTGGGAAGCTGAGTTCCGCGATGCGCACCTGGCGCCGATGAAGGCATTCCCTCCTCTACCCACGACAGGATATGTACCTCGTCCTACAAGTCGGCTAGAGCGAACTTGTGACATCAAGTCTTGCACTAATGATGCCTTTACGGCCAACACAAAGCTACGACTAGCCTGGGCAGTGCTCCAGTCCCTTTACACTGGCTCCGATGATATTTTATTTGGGGCTGTCAACGCGGGCCGTGGAGTGCCAGTACCGGGAGTGCAAGAGCTTTGCGGTCCGGCCTTGGCCAGCATTCCAGTGCGGATCCAGCTGTGCCCACAGAATACTATTGCTGAGGCCCTCAGTGCAGTGCAGGGGCGATGGGCGGCTACTATGGACTTTGAGCATGTCGGATTACAGAATTTACTTCACTTGGGCCAAGGCCCAGAGGCAGCATGTCAGTTCCAAACACTGCTGTCCGTTGAACCCAGAGACGGCCATAAAATCCCATCTCTCTTTTCGCAACATCGGTCTGTACAGAAGACATACGATCTGTACTCTTTAATTCTTCGCTGCAGACCTCTAACAGGCGGGATGTGGATCGAAGCTCGGTTCGACCCAAACGTGATCGATGGCCGCCAGATCAAGCGAATTCTCACCCAGTTCACTCATATATACGAGCAGATTGAGAAGGAGCCTCATCGTGCCATCTCAGACATTGATCCTGTGAGCCCAGAAGATAGGGAGGAGCTCACACGTTGGAATGTACCACCGGTTGCTCCTATTGGTCCATCTTGCGTGCATGATCTCATCCAACAACGCACGCTCCAGAGTCCGCACGCATCAGCAATTAGCAGCTGGGACGGTGATCTCTCTTACCAAACCCTGGATAACCTGTCCTCTGCACTGGCTGCGCACCTCCTCCAGCATTCTGTGGGTTCCGGATACTACGTGCCGCTCTGTCTGGAGAAATCCAAATGGACTGCAGTGGCAATGCTTGGTGTCATGAAAGCCGGCGCGGCATTTGTCCTATTGGATCCAGCGTACCCTGTGCCACGTTTGCAAGTAATGATTCAAGCAATCAAGGCAACTCTGATTGTGGCCTCCGAGCAGCATACCCAAGTGGTGTCCCAGCTTGGAGTGCCTACCATTCTCAATGTCGACACTCTCGACTTGGAGAAAGAAAACGATAACGGATTCCGCAGCCCGTCACCAGTCATGCCAACGGGTCCCGTATACGCTACCTTTACGTCTGGGTCTACAGGTACCCCAAAGGGTGTTATTGTGAATCATTCCGGGTATGTCGCGAGTGCCTTGGCTCATGGAGGTCCTTATTCCTTCACACCAAAGTCCCGTGTTCTGCAGTTTGCATCCCCTGCATTTGATTCATGCATCATTGAGCATCTCACCACTCTGATGTTTGGAGGTTGCGTCTGTATTCCCTCGGCTGCCAACTGTCACAGCAATCTAGAAAAAGCTATTAGTGACTTCGCAGTGAATGTCGCCTGCTTGACACCCACTGTAACGAGGATTGTGCAGCCAGATAACCTTCCGACACTTGAAGTTCTCGTGTTCGTGGGAGAAGCAGTACTGGCTAGCGATGTGTCTCGCTGGGAACCATTTGTGCAGGTTCGCAATGCGTATGGCCCTGCTGAATGTTCTGCTGTCTTCAGTGTACAGCCGAGGCTTCAGCACCACGACCCTGCAAATATCGGGTTCGCGACTGGTAGCGTTGGATGGGTGGTGGATCCACAGAACCACGAGCGTCTAATGCCTGTCGGATGCCCAGGGGAATTGCTGATCGAAGGATTGACCGTAGGGAATGGTTACCTTTCAAATCCTGACCAAACAGCGCAAGTCTTCATCGAAGCCCCGTCATGGCGTTCTCATTTAGGAGCTACCCCCACTCTCCGGGTTTACAAAACTGGAGACCTGGTCCAGTGCGCTGGTGATGGCAGTTTCCGCTATCTCGGGCGTAAAGACAATCAGGTGAAGCTGCACGGCCAACGCCTCGAGTTGGCTGACATTGAACACCATTTGCGTGATGCGTTTCCACAAGCCAGCCAGACGGTCGCGGAGATACTGCGGTTGCCTGAAAATGATAGGAGCGATCAAAAGGATCAGCGACCGGAGGCTTTGGTCATTGCATTTGTCTGCCTCCCTTCAACAGAAACACCGCGAGAGAAGGATATGCAGAAAGGCTTGATTTTCCCTCCAAACGACGAATTCCGCGCCTCTTGTGGGATGGCAGAATCACACTTGTCCGATGCTCTACCATCCTTCATGGTCCCCGGCGTCTTTTTACCGTTATCCCACATGCCTCTGACTCCGTCTGGAAAGACGGACCGTCGCAACCTTCGCAAACTGGCAGAACAGTTGTCTTGGGATGAGATGCAGGCCTACCGAGTTTCTCAGGTGCAACCTCAGTTGCCATCTAGTTCATGTGAAGAGAAGTTGCAACAAATCTGGGCACAGACACTGAACCAACCTCTCGACAAGATTAGTGTCAACGAAAGTTTCTTCCGTTTAGGTGGCGATTCGGTCAGCGCAATGCAAATGGCAGCAAGTTGCCAATCAGCCGGGTTCAACATTGTAGTAGCCGACATCTTTCGATTCCCAAGCATTCTCAAATTGAGCCAGAAGATTCAGGAATCAAGCAGCCAGTCTTCGCCTTCCCCGAGTTTTGATGAAGATCTTTCTGATACCTGGATTGAACTTTCTCCTATCCAACAATTGTTCTTCGAGTATGTTCCCGAAGGACACAACAAGTTTACTCAAGAGTTCCTGCTCCGTATATCACGGCCCACATCCGCCTCTAAGATCCAAAAGGCAGTTCAGACGATTACTGCACGGCATTCGATGCTTCAGGCTAGATTTGAACAACAGGAGAACGATGAGTGGGCTCAGATCGTCGATCGGGAAGCCAAAGATAGACTCCAGTTTCGGAAGCACTGGCTGCGGTCAATCGAGGACCAGGAAGGTGTCCAGAAGATCTTCTCTGACAGCCAGAACAAGCTTGACATCAAGAAAGGAACATTGATAATAATCGATTTTATCGAGACTGAATCACAAGAACAATATCTAGGCCTTATGGCCCATCACCTTGTGATGGATCTAGTCTCCTGGCGTGTTTTGCTACAAGACCTGGAAGACATCCTTACTGCCGGACATCCGTTGCAGCCTGCATCGATATCATTCCAACAATGGTGCCGGTTGCAGAAAGATTATGTCCAAGAATTTCTTGATCCTGAACAGGCACTTGCAGCGAGCATCCCAGCACCTCCTCTTACATACTGGGGTCCACCGGCAAGTTGGATTGGCAATACATGGGGCGATACAGTACAGCGATCCATCGTGATATCCAAGGATGCAACCCAAGCAATATTCGGCCCCGCGAATGATGCCTTTCACACTAGACCGGTTGAGATTATCCATACGGCTGTTTTATATGCCTTTTCCCGGATTTTTGATAACCGGCCCACGCCTACGGTGTTTAGCGAGGGCCATGGCCGCGAGCCATGGGACCCAAGAATTGATGTCTCTCGCACCGTGGGATGGTTTACCACCATTGCCCCTCTGTTTGTCAAAGCAAAGAAGGACCAGCATGTTACAGAGCTGCTAAAGCTGATCAAAGATGGTCGGCGAGACATCCCGCGCAATGGATGGGCATACTTTGCGTCCCGATATCTCCACCCGGAAGGCATGAACTTTTGCCAAGGGCATTCCCCCATGGAAATCTTGTTCAACTATACGGGTCTCTTCCAGCAACTAGAACGTCCAGGTGCACTTCTTCAGCTGGCATCGGTACCAGACCAGGGGCTTGTCCCTATGCCACCAGACCTCCCACGTTTTGCTCTAGTTGATATAACTGCAACAGTCATGCATGGCCGACTTAATTTGTCATTTGTGCATAATAAAAAAACCAAGCACCAGGACCGATTGCAAAAGTGGATTGACAAATCATTGGAAACCCTTGAGGAGTTGCCAAAGCTTCTGCAGCAAGACCAACAGCTCACAATATCGAACTTCCCACTGTTAGCCTTGACAACGGACGACCAACTTCGAGATCTGCTACATCAGATATCTGGTCAGCTTGATGTGTCACCGTCCATGATCCAAGATATCTACCCTTGCTCGCCAATTCAGCTGGGAATGTGGCTCAGCCAAGTGAAGAACCCCGATATGTATTGGTCTCATATCCGCTGGTCGGTCCATGCGCTGCTAGCTACATCTGCGTCTGTTGATGTAGACAAGGTCAAACAAGCGTGGCAACAAGTGGTTGACCGTCATCCAATCCTCCGCACCGTCTTTACTGACAGTACAGGTGAGCATAGTCACCCTGTGCAAGTTGTTATGAAGCCAGCTCCTGCGAACATACAAGTGGTTTCGGAATCTGAGACTATAGACGAATTCCAAAATTTGTCTACACCAGATCAGCCCCTGTTCACCCATCGGCATGGCAACAAAAAAGGCCAACCGCCTCACCAACTCAATCTGGCAGTTCAACCCGGAGGGGGAGTCTCCTGCGAATTGGTTATCCATCACATGCTGGTCGATGGCGTCACTGGTCAGACTTTGCTGTCCGATTTCCACCGTGCGTATCATGGGCAGCTGGGGAATGCACCACCAGGCCTATACAGAACATATCTTGAGTATCTGCAAGGCCATCGCCAATCAGGCTCCGAAGAGTACTGGAAGCAATATTTGGATGGTGTCTACCCGTGTTTGTTCCCATCTTTGGGCTCTAAAACCGAGGGTGCAAAACCACCCGCTCTGAAATTGCTGCCATTCAGCTTTGATTTCGGACGGCATCTACGATCATTCGGTCAGTATCATGGAATCACCATCTCTAGCCTCTTACAGGTAGCTTGGGGTGTCGTGCTCCGTGTGTACACAGGATCCGACTCGGTGTGCTTTGGGTATCTGAATTCTTGTCGGGATATCCCAATGCGAGATGCCCGTGAGATTTGCGGCCCCATGATCAATCTACTCGTTTGCCGCTTGTTCCTGGCCGACGATATATCAGTTCTGTCGACGCTTATGGATAACCAGGATGCATATGCGCGCAGTATTGACCACCAACACTGCTCTCTGGCGGAGGTTATGCACTCTCTAAATCTTGCAGGGCAACCCTTGTTCAACACCGCGATGTCCTTGCAGAAAGAGGCTGCAGATCCGATGCCGGGCCATCCTCCTCAAATTACCCTAGAGTCTGGACGAGGAATTGATTTCACCGAGGTCAGTTGTTTCCCGTCTCTTTCCCATGTTCCCGTGCGCCTTCAAAATAATGAGCTGACCGTCACATCAGTATGCGTTGACCGTTAACGTAACCACCGGCGAAAACAATATACATGGTGATTTGACATACTGGAGCAATGCTGTGGATGATTCACAAGCAGAGTTAATTGCTGACACATTATACCATGTTGTTTTGCAACTCATGGATCCTGCCAACACTCGCCTCAGCCACCTCAATTTCTTCAGTGGAAAGAACAAGTCTCGGATTAGTGAGCTATGCGGTGATGTGCCAAACGCAGTTGAATCTTGCATTCATAGTGATATTGAGCGAAATTCCCAAGCGAATCCGGAACGCTGCGCGGTGTCCGCCTGCGATGGCAGCTTCACCTACGGAGAGCTAAATCGGATCTCATCCTACATAGCACTGCATCTATCTCATTTCGATGTGGGTCCCGATGTTTTTGTGCCAATATGCTTTGAAAAGTCGCGCTGGGTAGTTGTTGCGCTGCTGGCTGTCTTGAAGGCGGGTGGCGCTTTCATCCTTCTCGACCCAGCCTATCCAGCAGAACGGTTGCAGAAGATGATACAGGATGATTTCCAGTGCCCGGTTATACTCACCTCCCGAAGGTTCGCAGGACTTGCGGCCGGTATTGTGCCGAAGACTATTGTCGTGCAAGACATAGAGCCGGAATCATTCTCGAATCATCAATCTGCAACAAAGACATCAACACTAGTTTCCCCTCGGTCAGCGGCCTACGCAATGTTTACATCGGGATCTACCGGAAAACCGAAAGCAAGCATAATTGAACACCAGTCTTTCCGTTCAGCCGCTGAAGCTCACCATCAACTGCTTCGTTTGGATGAGCATTCACGGGTGCTTCAATTCGCCTCATATGCATTTGATGCGAGCATCGTGGAGATACTTACAACACTATTGACGGGAGGGTGTATTTGCATTCCTTCGGAAAGTGACCGACATGCAAATCTGGCCGAGGCCATCCGGGAACTGAACGTCAACTGGGCATTACTGACACCTTCCGTTGCACGCATCATTGATCCCAAGAAAGTTGCTACTTTAAAATCCCTTGTTCTTGGAGGAGAAGGTATGAGTGATGACGATGTCCGTCGGTGGTCACCGTACCTCTTCCTGATGAACGCGTATGGCCCCTCGGAATGTTCCGTTATTGCCACGGCTCAAACGTCTGCCCAATCCCTTGCAAGTGACACAGCCAACATTGGATACTCTGCAGGTGGCGTGTCATGGGTTGTCAATTCACAAGAGCCGAATAACCTGATGCCTGTGGGTGCCGTGGGTGAGCTAGTCATCGAGGGACCCATTGTCGGCCGTGGGTATGTGAATCGCCCAGATCACATGGCCGCTGCTTTTCTCCCATACCCTGCTTGGCTACAGGAGATTCGTGGCCGCCAAAATGGTACTCTATACAGGACAGGAGATCTTGTGCGTCTTTTGTCCGATGGATCTATTCGATATATCGGACGCAAAGACCGACAGGTGAAACTGCGCGGTCAGCGCATCGAGCTTAATGAAATAGAGTACCATGTCCAGCAGTGCTTCTCAGGAAGTACCCCGGAGGTTTTTGCCGATATTGTGACACTCCCAAATTCCGACAAGTCATACTTGGTTGCCAGTGTAGTCCAGCCGCCGCACAATGGCAAAGATCATGCTTTTGAGGATACGGTGGAGAAGACCAGGGCCAACCTTGAACAACAAGTGCCAAGTTTTCTTATCCCATCTGCCTTCTTTTCTGTCAATGAAGTACCACGACTGGTAAACGGAAAGGTCAACCGACGTCGATTGCAGCAAAAAGCATTACAGGACATGCAACAGCAGTTAGATCAGTCCGAGACTAGTCGAGCCTTGAAAAATACCAAGAATATGACAACAGAGGAGAAATTATTGCAGAGCCTGTGGGCCCAGGTTCTTGAACGCCCGATTGAGACTGTCGGACAGGAAGACAACTTTTTCCGCTTGGGAGGAGACTCAATTGCGGTAATGAAACTAGCATCAACTGCTGCGTCGCAAGGTTTGAAGCTTGCTGTTCCGGACGTTTTCCTACATCCCAAGCTTGAAGACCTAGCACGGCTCTATTCGCTTCCCCCGAAGGCAGAGCCACCTTTGCCCAAGCCAGAATCTCGCGAAGACGACCAAATTGCCCCCTTCTCACTTCTTCCTCCAGATGAGCTAGTGGAGGTTCAGACAAAAGCAATGGCTCAGTGTGGGGTTTCCATGGAGCAAATCGAAGATATATATCCCTGTACTGCGTTGCAGATCGGCTTGGCCGCCCTTACTGCTGAAAGACCCGGGTCATACATCGCGAACCACCGTTTCCATCTCGCCCAGAACACCGATCTAGACAGGTTGAGGTGGGCTTGGGAGAAGGTATCAGCCACGAATGCCATTCTTCGCACTCGACTTATCGAAACGGACCTTGGTTGTCTTCAGGTAGTACTTCGGGATGACAAACTTCACTGGATTACAGAAGTTACAAAATCAGATCAAAAATTGACTTGGGAGCTGCTTTTTGGTCAGCCGCTGGCCCAGTTCGAGATCATCTCAGGCCCCAGTCACCTGCCAGAGCAGTTTGATTTAATGGTGACATTGCATCATGCAGTTTATGACGCCTGGTCACTGCCTCTCCTCCTACAGAGGGCACAGATAGCCTACCACGACTCCGAGTCACCGGCATTGAACTCAATCCCGTTCCAAAAACTCATCAAATACTCCATGGCCCAAGCCAGGGGAGCGGAAAATTTCTGGACTGCTGAATTCAATGATCTTAATGCAGAGCCATTTCCTCCCTTGCCATCTTCGTCCTACCGGCCCAATGCTTCAGAGAGAATGCAAGTCCATATACAAACCGGGCCCTTGGTGGATGAGTGGATCTCCAGAAGCACCGCAATTAGGCTGGCCTGGGCGATAGTCCAGTCTCAGTATCAAAGCAGCGACGATCTTGTCTTTGGTGTTGTATCTCCTGGACGAAGTGCGCCTGTACGTGGAATTGAAACAATGGCGGCACCAACAATCGCGACAATCCCTTTGCGGGTTCTACTTGACCGCGACGTGACCGTATCGCAGGCACTTGCCGACTTACAAGAGCGTGCCATGCAGCGAATTCCTTTTGAGCAAGTTGGGTTATCCCATATTGCCTCGCTAGGGGCAAATGCAGTGCGCGCATGTTCATTCCAGACTCTTCTCGTTGAAGGCCGAGGAGGAGTTGACAACGCGCCGACAAACATGGATATTTTCAAGCCCGTGGACACTTGTTATGAAGATGGAGCATCCAATACATACGCGTTGCAGGTAACCATAATTTTGAAACAAAATGAGCTCACTGTCGAGGCCGCATTCGATGGGGTTGTTCTACCCAAATGGCAGATGCAGTGTATGCTGAACCAGTTTGGCCACATTTTGCAGCAGGTCCACCGCCATCCTCAGCATCTGGTGCGAGAGATCCTGACTCTAAACTCTCAAGATGTGCAGCGTTTGAGATCTTGGAATGCAGAGATCCCGCCCCTCTCTAAAATGGCAGTGATTGACGCCATCCGTCAACACTGTATCTCGCAACCATTGGCACCAGCCATCTGCGCCTGGGACGGCAATCTATCCTACGAAAATTTGAATGTGATGTCTGACAATCTGGTGCCTTCGTTGATATCCCATGGAGTGGGGCCAAATACGTTCATCCCAATCTATCTTGATCGCTCACGTTGGACGATTATCGCTGTTGTCGCCGTGCTGAAGACCGGAGCTGCATTTGTTCTTCTGGACACCTTACACCCCCAAGGGCGGCTTCGAACTGTCTGTGAGGAAATAAAGGCTCCTCTTGTTGTCACATCAAAAGAGCTTCAAGACATAGCCCTCTCCCTACTACCAAATGTTGTGGTTGTCGATGAGAAGATCAATACCCAGCCTTTCCTAGAAGGCGATTTACCCCGTCATGACCCACACCACGCTCTATATGCGGTGTTTACCTCCGGATCTACAGGAAAGCCAAAAGGCGCCGTGGTCGAGAATGGTTCGTTTGCAACTATGGCTGTTCCGTATGCTGAGAAGGTTGGCCTTCATTCAAATAGCCGAGTACTCCACTTTGCATCCTATGCCTTTGATGTCAGCATCCTTGAGATCCTGGGCACATTATTCGTGGGTGCTTGCGTATGCGTTTTGTCAGAGTCGGAGCGCAGAGACCACTTAGCCTCAGCAGTCACCAGACTACAACCAAGCCATGTTATATTTACGCCATCTGTGTTACGTGCAGTGACTCCTGATGACCTATCATCTGTTAGCACAATCATGCTGATAGGAGAGCCGGTTCGCACAAGTGACGTTCAGCTATGGGCACCGCGCGTGCATCTGCTGAATACATACGGGCCTGCAGAATGTACAGTCGTTTTCACCATGCGACCATCAATCCAGGCTGATTCCCAGGCCGCAAATATTGGGTTCTCAATTGCAGGGGCAGGATGGGTAACAGACCCACGAGATCCTAGCAGGTTGGTACCCCTGGGAGCTGTGGGCGAGCTTCTTCTGCAGGGGCCTCTTGTAGGCCGTGGATATTTGAACAATGAAGAGCAAACCGCGGCAGCATTCATTCCCAACCTGCCTTGGACCCAGGATGTCGGCCTTCCAACTGATGGGAGAAATACTCGGTTGTACCGCACAGGTGATCTAGTCCGTTACGAAAGCGACGGGTCTCTCTGCTTTGTTGGGCGCGGAGACTTCCAGGTCAAGTTGCGAGGCCAAAGATTTGAGCTTGGAGAAGTCGAAAAACAGGTGCAAGAAGCTTTCGACGAGGATTTGGAGGACGTGGTGGCACAAATCGTCACTCCAGCGGCAGCGGTACAATCGCCATGCTTGGTCGTCTTCATTGTTCCGAAAGATGGTCTTACAGCTTCTGCACCAAAATCCTCGCCAATCCCAGGGCTAGACGTGATTGCACCACCGAAATTCAAAGAGAAAGTTGCGAATGCTCAACACAAACTTGGCAACGTTCTTCCTGACTACATGTTACCGACGGCTTTTGTGCCACTCCGGAAAATGCCCCAAACCATTGGTGGCAAACTGAATCGAAGCCACCTTCTTCTGTCGGTGGCTGCCATTTCACGAGAGCAATTGGTAACTTCTTTCGCCCCCAAATCACCAGGCAAGCGTGCCACCGCCACGGAAGCGGAGCGTACACTGCAAAACATCTGGTCTCGGGCGCTGGGTATCCCAGCAGATCAGATTGGAGTGGAAGATAGCTTCTTCCGTCTGGGGGGCGATTCCATTTCCGCCTTGCAAGCAACGTCTCAGGCTCGTGCGGTTGGCATCGACCACTCAGTCGGAGATTTATTCCGGTGGAGAACGATCCTACAGGTTGCCAAACACCATGCTCAGTCGCCTGAGCTTGATCGATCCAAAAACCCCAACGTGGAAGCAGTTTACCCCTGCACCCCGGCTCAGCGTGGCATTTTGTTAAACCAAATGAGGAATGATACTAACTATGTGACTCATTTTATATGGGAAGTCAATGATCTGCTGCCATCCCAGCAGGATGGACCGGCAGTGGATATTAATCGCCTGGCGAGTGCGTGGAAACAAGTGGTGGCCTGGCATGCTGCTCTGCGAGCTGCCTTCCAACCGGACTTTACCAAGGACAGTCAGTTTGAGCAAGTCATTTTCCGAAATGTCGAACCTCCGATGGTTGTACTTCATGTGGGGGTGCACGACGATCAACCAGGAGTACCCCCTGCATTCAATACATCCTGTGCCACGGTGACCCGCCATGACGGCCAGGCTGTTCCACATCAATTCACTATTTGCATCACCCCCAGCGGCCGCGTTGTTTGCAGACTTGATATTAATCATGTCATTATTGATGCCATGTCTTTGGCCATCCTTCAACGTGATTTATGCCGTGCATATTCCGAACCAACGAAAGGAGGGACACCCAACGATGCATACCAAAAGTATGTCACGTTTGTCCAGGAGCAACCACGGGAAGAAGCCGTCGAATACTGGCGTTCCTATCTGGAAGACATGCAACCTGTGAGCCTTCCCGCGCCAAGGGCTACCACCGAGGACGTATGCCCCGAATCTCTTGACCTATTGGAGATCACACTTAGTCACCGGGGGGCTGATCTCGAGACTTTCTGTCGGTCGACTGACTGGACTGCTCCCAATCTCCTGTATTTGGCATGGGCACTCACACTTAGCGCCTTCACGGGGGCGGATGACGTCTGCTTTGGCACCTTCACTTCTGGACGAATGATTCCTATTCCACACCTTGATGAGGAAGTTGGGCAATTTTCAAACATGTCAATATGTCGAATTCGTTTGGCAAGCCAGCTCACCCTTGACCAAATAGCGTTGAGCTTACAGCAAAACTACTCTGCGGTTCTCTCTTATCAAACCTTCCCGCTGGCGGATATTGCGACAGCCGCCGGAGTAACCATGGAGGACTTGGCATCAACCGCAGTCAATGTTCAATATGCGACCTCAACCGACCCATCCAAGCAAGACAAAAGGCCCTCGCTTAACCTGACACCTCTGCATGGACTGGACCCAATTCCTGTAAGTTACCCAATACCGTGTGATATCTTTTTACTATTTGACTTCTAACCCTTCTTCTGTTATAGCAAGACATCATGATGTACGCCGAGTTCCAGGAAGATGGCCAGATCCAAGTGGCTATGACCTACCGCCCATCACGCGTGTCCCCGTCTCTCGCTTCACAGTTGGCTGAGTACTTCGACCTGGCTGTTTCAACAATTATTTCCCACCAGCATAACACGCTACAGGATTTGTGTCTCCTGAGTGTTCGAGACCGCCAGCGCCTCCGTCAGTGGAACCCAAGGATTCCACAGCCTACGCGTTTGTGTGTCCACGAAGCCATCCAGCAAAAAGCACAGGAACATCCAAGCCACTTGGCAGTCTCAGGCTCAAATGGGAATATGACATATAAAGAGCTAGATCAACTTTCTTCACAGTTGGCTTTACTGCTCATAGAAAGAGGGATCTCAAAGGCACAACTAATACCTCTTTGCTTCGAGAAGTCGGGATGGGTTATTGTTGCTATGCTGGGAGTGATGAAAGCAGGTGGGACGATCGTTCCTTTGGATCCAACCCAGCCAATTACCAGACTTCAAGACATCTGTCGTCGGACGAAAGCCAGTCTGATAGTATCATCCACCACTCAAGCACCCCTCGCCCGAGAACTCGCTGACGAAGTTATGGAACTTGGTGAGAAGAGGATGCCCCGCGGTTGGTGTACACAGTACGGTGATGATAGACATTCTCATGTCGTCCCAACCGTCAACCCAGAACAGGCAGCGTATATCCTCTTCACGTCCGGCACCACTGGCTCTCCGAAGGGTGTTATGGTTTCTCATTTGGCTTATACACATGCAGCAAAAGCGCAAATTGGTGCCTTCTCATTAGAGAAATCGTCTCGTGTCCTTCAGGTCTCATCTTTAGCATTTGATGTGTCTTTGATGGAAATCCTGACCACACTGATAGCCGGCGCCACCGTTTGTGTTATCTCCGAGCCTGAGCAAAGTCAGATGATGTTAGAGGGTATTTGCCCTTTCACTGTGTCACACGCGTTTTTGACGCCGTCCTTGGCTAGTAGTCTGGACTCCAGCAAGGCGTCTTCATGGGTACAGACCGTGGGTCTCCAAGGAGAACCTATGTCGACCACACATATCGCCCAGTGGGGCGAGAACTGTCATCTTCTTAATGCATATGGCCCAACCGAATGTGCAGTCATCAATACAGTCTCACCAGGGCTACTCCCCGGAGATGATGCTCGCAATATTGGACGGGCTATAGGGATTCATTGCTGGGTTGTTGACCAGCATGATCACAACAGGCTTCTTCCCCTTGGTGCCATTGGAGAGCTTCTTCTTTCCGGCCCGTCTGTGGGCGATGGCTATCTGAATGACCAAGCAAGAACAGCGCAAGCTTTTATTTTGGGACCAAAGTGGCTGCAAGACGTGAACCCGGAGCAACCCCCGCACACGCGCCTGTATAAAACAGGTGATCTTGTGCGTTTTGAAATTTCTGATGGATCACTTCGCTTTGAGGGCCGGAAGGATCGACAGATCAAGATCCGTGGACAGCGCGTGGAGCTGGAGGATATAGAGCACCATACATGGCGTTGTTTCCCAGGGGCCAGGGAAGCAGTGGCCGAGCAGGTGATGATCTCCGAACAGTCGGACACCAACGATGTATTGCCTTCGGTGGTTCCACGGCTTGTGGCTTGCATATGGGTTAGGTCAGACGATTTAACAGCTACAGCCGAGAATCCCAAGGCCCAGGATATGTCTGATCAAGATCTGCTTCGCATCCCAGACGAGGAATTCCATTCTAACGCGGCAGCGACTCTACGAGACCTTCGAAATTGTCTTCCCGGATATATGGTTCCAGATTTGTTTATTCCCATTTCCCAAATGCCACGGACAGCATCGGGCAAGATGGATCGAACAAAACTGCGTCAAATCATTCGGACCATTCCACCCGAAGAGTGGCGCCTATACTCGACAGTACAAGGAACCCGGCGGGCTGTGGAGAGTGATATCGCGAGTAAATTCCACAAAATTCTTACCAGGCTACTCAATGTTCCCCTGGAAGCAGTAGGGACGAATGACAGTTTCCTTCACTTCGGAGGCGACTCAATTCTCGCTATGAAGATTGCTGCGACCTCCCGAGCTGAGGGATTGGAGATAAGCTCACACGACATTCTTCGTCACCCAACTATCTCGGAATGGGCCGATATTGTGGACAGCCATCGCGGGACTGGTTCTTTCTCTAGGCAATATTCCCCATACTCACTTGTGACAGATGCCGAGCGTATCGGTATTCTTTCCTCGTTCTCCTCGGAATATGGGTCCCTCGACCCAAACAATGTTGAGGATATTCTCCCTGCTCTCGACTTCCAAAAATTCTACATCACCCACTCATCACCCGTATACACAGCTCACGTATTCCCGGCTGAATTGGACATTGATCGACTCCGCTCCGCGTGCATGCGAGTTATGTCCCACCACAGCATTTTGCGGACGGTGTTTGCGAGCTTTGAGGAAAGGTTGTTCCAAATTATCTTACGGGAAGTCGAGCCAGCGTTTGAAGTCATAGTTTGTGACGATCCCGAGCCATACATCATCCAGGAATCGCAACGCCAGCGGGAAACATTCACAGCGCAAGGATCGATGCCCGTTGGTTTCACTGTTGTGACAAATGATTCGCGGGAGAAGTTTGTCTTCGTCGTCAGCATATCACATGCCCAATATGACGGGTCCTCTCTGCCCTTCCTGTGGGATGCAATTGCGACAGCTTACCAGGGCCATGTTCTTCCGAAGACCGTGCAATTCAAAGATGTGGTCTACAATCGACTGAGTGATGACAACACAGAGGCCTTCTCGTTTTGGAGTAATTATCTTCAAAACACTCCAGCGCCGGCACTCGATCCCCTTGGTATTACTGATATCCCCCTGTCGACCAAAAATGACACCAGCGCAAGACGAGAGATCAACCATCCCACCCTTTTGCCAGACACGACGGTTTCAACCCTCGTCAAAGCCGCATTTTCTTGGGTTTTGTCCGTGCACGTCGCCACCTCCGATATCGTCTTGGGCCAGGTTGTTCATGGGCGGGGGGCTCCGTTGCCAGATGTAGACAAGGCTCTCGGGCCTTGTATCAACCTCCTACCTGTCCGAATCAACATCAACCCTGAGTGGACCGTGGAAGATCTGGTACGATATGTCCAGAACCAACAGCTGGAAACCTTCCCTTACGACTATGTGTCATTCGAGAACATTGTTGAACGGTGTACCAACTGGCCTGCGGGTTCAAAACTCGGCTGTCTCGTCCATCACCAGGGTATGGAAACCGCAGAGCCCTTTGAGATGGGCGGCCTCCGCTCCTCCTCTAGTTCGAGCTGGGCGAGCTCAAAGCTGGCGCAAGGCCAGTTGGGTGTAATTTCCATGGAGCGTGGCCCATGTGTCGACATTATGATCGCTGCAGCCGAAGACACAATGGACCACCCCACAGCTGATCGGTTGGCTGAAAAGCTTGCGAAGACTATTGAACTGTTCTCCAGCTGCCCCAGCTCTTCTCTGGCAGCTTTGGGGTGAGAGGCAAACAGCAAAGTCCACTCGATTTTTTGCTTGAATGGGAACGCGGCACTATAGTACACACCACACCACGGAAGAGGGAAAAAAAAAAGGAAGCCCAAGATGTAGGAGGAATTCGGGCCCTGATGAAAAGGAAAGAGAGGTAAAATTGTATTGGAGGAAAGACTGCAATCTCGATGCCCGCTTGTACCGTTAATAATTAATAGTCAAAATTTGCTTAGTTGTTAATCGCTTGACCTACTACTTGTGTTGCTCACTGTGTAAATAGAGAGCATCTAATGAACACTCACTGAGCACTCACTACGTATATGTGACTGAATTGAACATTATCACTTATTCGAGCCGGTGCGGGGATCTACTCAGTGAACCTGATTTAGGCACCCTCATAAAAGCGGCGGCTGCTCAAATAGGAAAGGCCCACCATGGAAATTCCGGTACGGATATGTACAGGGACACCTCCAAAATTTCGACACCCCCTAAAGTGGGCCCCTCTCACCGCTCTCACCGCCCGCCCTCTCACACGCTAGTAGACCTTCGTGTTTTTACGCGTTTCTCCCCCAAATCTATCAAAAATCTCTATTTCTATCGATGGCCCCTAGATCAGAGCTTACACCTACACTTCGTGAGCGTATTTATAAGCTTCACGATACTGCAGGGTGGGGGTATAAACGAATTTAGAAGCGATATCCCTTCGTATCTCTCTCTGGGATTCGTTATACTATCAAAAAGGATCGCGAGAGGATCGGTGGGGTCATAAAACCACGTTCCGGACGTCCTAGAAAGCTAGATAAAGCCGATCAAGAGAAATTGAAGCGCGCTATCGCTGAGAATCCGAAGATTACTCGCGAAGATATACTTGCTGAAGTGTCTCATAAAGTTAAGCTAATTATCTATGGATTTTAAGCTATTTCTAACCCTTTTTTTTTAGGTCAAATATGAATCTATTCGCCGTCTTCTTAATGCTGAGAATATAAGGAAATGGCGATGCTCGTAGCGGCTATAATTGTCTGATAAACACGCGGTAAAAAGACTCCGATAGGCTTTAAAGTATCGTCACTTTACTACTAAGGACTAGGCTCGTGTCTATTAGTCTGATAAGTGCTCTATCGAACGTGGTATTAGTGTTAAACGGGAGTGGACTTTTATACGGCTACGAGACTAGCCTCGAGAGAAGCAATGTTAAGGCTTACCCTATAAGGGTAAGTAAGTGAAGCAGATGTTTTGGGGTGCTTTTTGTGGCGATTTACGACGTACTAGCTTAATCCCGCTATTTAGTGACTCTCAATCTGAAAGAGGAGGTATTAATCGCTTTGTTATTGAAGAGCTTTATCGTCGAATCCTACCTACCTTAATCGTTTATGAAGATAGGATTTTTCAGTATGATAACGCGCCTTCATACACTACGATTATTGTGAGACAGGCCCTAGATGAGATGCAGATCGAGGTTATGGATTAGCCACCTATGTCTCCGGATTTGAATCCAATTGAGAACCTCTGGAGCTTGTTAAAGCAGAAGATATATGAGCTACGGCCGGAGTTGATTCATATGCGTAATAATGAAGAAACAAAGAACCTGCTAGTAGCTACTACACAGGAGGCATGGAATCTACTAGACTGGAAGCATTTAGAGAACCTCTCTGCTACTATGTCGCATCGTGTAGAAGCTATCATTGAGAGTCAGGGGTGGTATACGCCATACTAGATTATATAGTATGAATTCATGGAGGTTTTAGACCGGCAGAATCTGACAGAAATTAGGTGTATGGCGAACGTATTGGTAAATTCACGATGGTAAAATTCTCTAACTAACTAAAAACAACAATGGTCCGTTTTTGACAGTCTGGTCGGACACAATTAGTAAGCAATTTGCATAGTCTAAAATCACATGATTCAATGGTATTGGACTCGGTAATCCATGTAATCAGTCTGTTTCCTGACAGAATCTTATATAATCATGGAGGTGTGGGGTCACTGTATATAGTGTACTTATAGAAATTCGACATTGCTTTAGGCCCGGACCCCAGGCCTAAAGTTGGGCTTTGCGGAAGCCTACTTCCAAGCGACCGGACTCACTTCGTCGTTATCTCGTCGACTCTCATCTGCTTCATACACACGACGGGATCAGCTATAACTAAAAAGCATATAGGACTCTTCCCAAGTTTGCCAAAATCACCGAATTTTTAGCCCATGCTAATAAAGAATATAATATGATATCAATATTAAACTATATCATCTCACCGAAAGGCCACGGGTTAGCCACGGTGACTGTTCTTCCAGAGAAATAATAGACATATTGAAACCAAGCAGCTGCCCTTGTATTATTTGACTTTGCAATGCACCCAACAAGGAGCAGAAAAACAACAAAAGCGGAAAGTCACATATGAAGCCCATCTTGCCCATTCTGCTGTCATGTCCTTTCCCGGTGGTAGAGTTGGAGATTAGTCAGCCACCAATCTGTCCTAGGTTCTGCAGCCATAAATAAGTTCACTAACACACCCACCTTTCCACATCCTCAGGCATAATCATGCCGACCACAAGAAGTCAGATCGATACCAACCGAATACCAGATATCGACCGAACTCGCAGCCAGGGAGTTCCTGGTCCCATAATCGAATGGCTGGACTTGGACTTTTCTGAGACGTCACCTGTAAAGCAAATGAACTGGAGAAATTCTCTGAATGAGATTCAAGGGTTCGAGGGATGTCGCCACATCACTTTCGCATGCCCCTTCGAACTGCCCCACAGGCTATGGATTATCATTCGTAAGGACTCGAATGAAGATAAACAGAAGGGAGGCTGACAAATGCATACACAAGAGTGGCTGTCAGAAACACACCGAAATGACTTCCACAGAACAGGCAGAATCGCTGGCAACGCCAAAACGACTCTTTACCAATATAGCGATAATGTCTATTCCATTTATCGAGTTGACTACTGTATTGGCAAGATGATCCATGCGGGCTTCCCCATGTATCCTGATCCAAGAAAAATCCACGAAGTCTGGATGGTTTACTTTCCTATCTACACACTGGACTCTGAAAAGAAGCGAGAGCGTCAGCTACCTATCCTGTTGAATTTCTATGGGAGAGATGAAGAGCCTTCTAATCCGATGTCCGGGATTCTCAGTCACAACATCGCCTGGCTATCGGGGGAGACCAATTACCAAGGGGTGCAATGTCAACGCCTCGCATGGTTTATGGAGTGGAAATCTAAGGAGGCGGAAGAGCTCTACAAGACGACCGTACGATGGGTGAGAGAGGATAAAGGCAAATCCTGCAAGCCACAACTGACACTAAATATGTTCATTGATGACTTGGATAGCCTTGGAATGGTCGGGTATGAGACGTGGCACGCTCACTTTGAGGATATCCGAGACTCGCTCGGTGCTTAGTGCTACTGTAGATAGCGTACCGTACCAACCGAATAAAAACTCACTCGTCCCACGGGGATGTAGAGCAATCATCTCCGTCCATGTCCATACCGTCCGTGTCAATCGTTTCATTTCCAGCCTTGCCCCGCAGGAAAGTGCGCCATGACCCATGTCCATCCTCTAGCAGAACCGACCGTCGAGTAAGGGGTCCTGATATCCTCTTACCCGCTATAATTCGAGACCAATCAACTCCATTGAGGTACATCGCTGTGGCGAACCAGCCATAGTTATCAGCGTTGGTAACGGTCTTTTGCCCCCCCTCGACCTGTGCCAGATACCCAGTCAAAACCGGTCCATACGCCTTCTTAGTGACACCGTCTTTCGGCTGTGGCGAGTCAGTATTTTCAGAGTAGTCCAATGTTCAGGTGCTTCCTTACTGCTTCTTGTGGTCATGTGCATCAGTTCGTGGAGGAAGGTTGCTGGCGACGACAGAGCCACCGCCATGTTGGTACCGGCGGCAATCGTTCTTTGCCCACTTCTCCAGGGTTGCAGGGTATCCTTGCGTCTGGGATAACTGAAGTACCGAGGACAAAGGGTAATTGAGAGTTTCCTGTCTTGGGATGTTGTGAAAGCCATGGTATCGCCTTGACACATGACGGTGGCAGGGCCATACTCTCTGAACCGAGGGGACCAGGTCAACCATTCGATGTCCGCTAAGAAAAGGTGTTTCTGGTCAGTGGAAGCCCCCGGTCTCTGTGGTTCTCGGCTGCTACGTACGGTTGACAGACTTTAACAGCTGTCCGGTCGGTTTTCCGGTCTGTCTATTATGAAAATATCGCGTCCTCCAACGCCATTTTTCCGAGCAGAAAAGAGAAGGGAAGAGACCACTGAATTGCCTCTGCGAGTCATCAATAACCTCTTGCAAGTTCGCTGCATATTCTCATCAGCTCTCTGGCTCTCATGAACCTCCAGCTATCGCAGTAACATACCCTTCACCCGGGAGAATCGAGCAGCGCTCCCGGCAGAAACGGTGTGCGTCGATTCGTCCTCCTGGATGCCAAAGAAAGTGAACAGGCTCGCTCTCACAGTCGCATCGGAGGTATAACCATCCATCGCAGCGACTGCAACCCGAGCCATATCAATCGCCTCGCGATAGACTGCGTCCAGATCCATGTCGATGTCTTCGCAAGACCCGCCCATGTTACCCGTGCGAGTTATCGCTCCAGTACCCTGTTCGATCCTGAAGCGCGTGTTCACATTCTGAGAGACTGCAGTGATGGCCAGGGCCAGGCAAGCGACCAACACAAGTAGCGCATAGCGCATGCAGACCTGTGTAGAGACCATCGTTTTGAAGGATAGGGGTCGCCGGTAGCAGAGGCAAATCGGTTCGAACTTCTCGGACTGTCCCTTGGTATTTATTCGTTTTCAACCTAGATGCCCGCGCTAAAGTATTAGTCGACACTCTCTGCTTCGCTTCCAACGACAAATCCTGGTCCAAATGATCGACCATGCTGCCGGTCTCCAATTTCCGGTCTCCAATCCTTGGCGGACACTTTTGCTTCACGCGAGCGTTGGAAAGGACGGTTCCATTGTCACCAGACCCGGCACCAAATCCCGAAAGAGGTTTCTGGTCCGACGATCTCCGATATACCACTCCTCCCTTGTTTCTCTGTCTCCTTTAGTGATAGTCCTCTTCCGGCTCATCCTGCATATTGGAGCTAATGACATACGCGGAAATTTAGGGTCCAGCTCGTTTTTGGTGACCATCGGGCTAATACGGGGCCTATGAGAAAATACCAAGCGGAATAGAGTGGATCTCATTGATTCATTTGCCCTTCCTCGCCGTTGACTTCTGGTCCATCGGCCCGATGTGGGTCACTCCATCCACCGCTCAAACGGGCTACTCGCCCGAGCTTCAAGTCGCTCGTCTTCAGCGTGACCTTAGCTAGAGGGCAACCCGTGACCGGCCATTCTGGAGCACTTCTAGGTGCACGACACCACGGGAACTTCTCGCGGCCAGTAGAGACCGATTCGACCAGGCTCAGCAGGGTATTTAGACTGGAATACCAACTATCGCATTGTTACGGCTCCCGTACTCCCGCAGAACCCTGCACACTTGGCTACTACTACTGGCGGCCGTACCGCGCGGGACTTGGAGATCTCGAACGCACAACCATTAGTTCCTCAGCGATTAGTCTCTCATTGGAATACAGAGCCATCTTGAAACCTTCACTATAACCCGCACAACCCCCTTCAGTTTCCGAAGTACGCCGATCCTAACACGCATGGAGCCTAGTACCACGCGTGAAAGTCGACCGTTCTTTGTGGGCGCGCCTCTTCCGGAACCCGAGCTAAGAAGTCCCATGTCTCAGGTCCCGGAGGTGCAATTTACTAACTGTACCAATACAGCATTCGGAACAATCTGCAAGGCTCTAGAAGCAATGCCCAGAGGCTAACGGATGGGCATACTTTGGGATTGCACATTGCATCTGGTGCAGGGGCAAGAGATTCTCAATTATGATATTGGAGTGTCATTATGAATGATCAATTCCCCCAGACATGAAGAGCACATAACAACATCCAGCGGATTGTCTGGGATGGAAAAATGATGTTTATCACGATGATCCAGATTCATTTAGAAAAGGGTTTGCTGTGCGATCTGCATTCCCCCCCCCACTGCTTCTTATCCGCTCGGCGGACCACGGAACCAAAAGCCGCTAAAGCTTAGCTTGAACACCAGTCGATACCGGAGGTTCTAACTGACACTGTCCACCTCATTCGGAAATATAGGATGATCGCAATGTCTTTGAATTCTAGCGTCGGCGCGGCCGAGGGGCCATCATGGCAGGAATTGACTCAGAACCCGAGAAGCGGACAGAAATTTACAGTGGATACCGCCAGGCGAAGGGGGTGCGAAGTCGCACCATACTAAGACTCGAAAACACTTAAAAAGACCAGCGAAGCCAATGAAGTTCGGTTATTAGAGGAAAAGACAGAGGCAGATATCACGATCGTCCTTCAGCATCAAGATGTACGTCCCCCATCTGACATTGGTCACTTTGGGGCTGTCGCTGTTGTGTCCAGTACTCGGTGATGATGTTTCTTGCGATGTCAACAACCCTTGCGTGGAGGGATGTTGCTCCATGGCCAACAAGATCTGCGGCTATGGGCCAAACTACTGTGCCAGTGAGAAATGTCTGGCGGCCGGAAGTGTCAACGGAACTTGTCCTCAGAAGTCCGAATGTGATCCAGGCGTATACCCAGGATGGGGTGATAAGTGGGGTACGTGCTCTGGTTGTATCAATGACCTGCCGGCCAGGATCTAACCTTTGTTCGCACGTAGGATTGGACTATGCCGAGTCCGAGCATTGCCCACTGAATGTCTGTTGCAGTGGGTTTGGCTTCTGTGGCACGACTGGAGATTTCTGCGGCGACGCTACGGTCACTCAGCCCTCGTGCAGTGGAACCTCGAGCAGCAAACGAACAATCGGCTACTATGAGGGCTGGAATTTGGAGCGACCTTGCGATACTATGCAGCCAGAAGATATTCCTGTTGGCGGGTACACTCATATCAACTTCGCCTTTCTCTATATAGACCCCAAGTCCTTCGAGATCGTGCCCATGAAGGATGACCAGCAAGGTCTTTATTCTCGTGTCGTCGCCCTGAAGAAACGCAAGCCGGGATTAAAGGTCTGGATATCTATTGGAGGCTGGGACTTCAACGATCCAGGAGCTACAGCAACCACCTTTTCGGACCTCGCAGCATCTTCATCTAACCAGATGACGTTCTTTGGATCATTGATCTCCTTCTTGGAGAAGTATGGATTTGACGGCGTCGATCTTGATTGGTACGATATTCCCTCTTGGTCTCTAGCGTCTCAGTGTGGATATTAATGATCTTAGGGAATACCCAGTGGCATCGGAACGTGGAGGCCGTAAGGGTGATTTTGACAACTATGTGACCTTCTTGGCCAACTTACGCGAAGCGCTTGATGGCTCGGACCACACATACGGCTTGACCATCACCCTGCCTAGTAGTTATTGGTATATGCAGCATTTCGATATCAAGAAGATGGACAAGAGTGTCGATTGGGTAAGGCTCCAAGACATTTTACCCTCCCTACCCAAAAGTCTAATCCACGTCTGTAGTTCAACATTATGACGTACGATCTTCGTGAGTACATTCGGCTTCTCAGTTCAAGCTCGTGCCGACCCTAACCATTTTAGACGGAACTTGGGATGCTGATAATGAATGGATCGGCTCAATCGTCAATGCTCACACAAATTTGACCGAGATCAAGCTCTCCATGGACCTCCTCTGGCGAAATGATATTGATCCAGATAAGGTGGTCATGGGGTTGGGCTTCTACGGGCGAAGTATCATTGCTGATGATCATTCTTCCGGAAAACAACTGACATGTCCATAGGTTTCACTCTTTCGGACACTAGTTGCACTACGGCTGGCTGTCCGTTCTCCACTGCCGGTTCGTCCGACCACAACAATGTGACGTCTCTTTTGCTAACGATTTGGAAATTCTACCGTGAAACAGGAAATGCAGGTGAATGTACAAATAGTCCCGGGACTCTCTCGTTCACCGAAATTAAGGCGATCCTGGACGATCCGAGTTCCAAGGCCTCCAAGGTTTACGATAAGGAATCGGCGGTTCAAATTGTCACATTTGGCAGTAATCAGTGGGTGAGCTATGATGACCACGATTCGTTCGCAGCCAAGATTGACTACGCCAACTCTCATTGTATCGGCGGGTACGATGGTCCCTTAATAATCTCATCCGAGTCTGAAAGCGACTGACTAACTTGAATCTTTGTATATTAGAACCATGGTCTGGGCTGTGAGTCTCGATGCCAGTGGAAGCGCCGTCAGTAAGTCTCGGTGATGATGTAAATGATCAGTTTCCTGACCGGTGACGGCTAACGCGATGATCTATAGATGGGCTGACGGGAGCGACCAATCTTTTCCCGGGCGATGATGGCTCGAATGGGGGTGAGGACGACGTTTACATTGGGCCAGACCTATGGACGAATGCTACTGCGTCTGTTGCCTGTAATGCTCCTTGCACCCTCGTGTTGCCGCCCTATCCCCTGGAAACCCCAGTGGCTATCACTTGACCCCCGTACAAAACTTCCTTGTTGTCTAGTTCAGACGGATCCATCTATACGAAAACAACAACATTCCATTTTCCCCCATTTGCAATCTCTGAAATCCCCCTGTGGGCCGAGACCATCGCCACATCAGATGACATCACGGCTTACTTCAGCCCTATGCAGAGCATCACACCACCATCGATGGTTATCGGTCTGCCAGGTACCGAGGCGCCGTTTCCAGTCACGAAGATTGATTATACTGGGAGGGTGACTGGTGGAAGCTCCGCCACCCCGACTACCTCAGACACCCCGAGTATCTCTACTCCGGCTGCAGTCCAGTCGGGGATCGCCAGCAATTGTGTTAAGTTCTACAAAACGATTCTCGGCGACGGATGTTATGGCATTGCTGTTGCCAATAGCATTACCACTACTCAGTTCCTGGTGGGTCCCCCTTAAACCCGCAAACTTTAATATTGATGCTGATGGCGGGCTTCAAGGAATGGAATCCGGCTGTTCAGGCCGATTGCTCTGGGCTGTGGGTAGACGAATATTACTGTAAGTAGGCAATTGTCATGGTTCGTCTGTTTCTCAATCTAACGTCTTTCAGGCGTCGCTGTCGCCCCCAGGAGCACTACGAGGTCGACCACAACACCAGTACCGGTCTTCTACTCTAGCTCTCACTCAGTTACTCTGGCTGCCGAGCCTACCGCAACATCTATTCAACCGAAAGATAGCCCTATTCCCACAATCATATATAAAAAGGGCAACCCCCCTTCCAGTGGCGGATGTAGTGCCGGGAAGCCGTTATCCCACTGTGGCACCCACGACTGTGGCGCCTACGGATGTAGTGGACACTGTGGCGTCTTGGGATGCGATGGTGGCTGTGGCTTGCGCTTCTGTGGAGGAGGGTGTAGCCTGGAGGGCTGTGGTCCCGGATGTGGCACTCCTGGTAAGCCCCAGTACCTCTCAGACATTGACAGTGCGTTTCGTTCATTACGGCCTAACGAACGATTATAGGAGGCTGTGTGATTGAGGGCGGCGGCGGTGGACAAGTGCCTGGCGAAAGCGGCGACAGCGACGATGACAAGACAAGCACCTCATCGTGCTCCGAGACTGCCACCGCAACGACGACCACTGCTTGCGATACGGCGTGTAGTGGAGCCACCGATTCCGCCTGTGCCACGATCTGCGATACCATCACCGTGTCTCCGTGCACGACGACTCCAGCAGGTGCATTTCAAATTTATGGAGATGGTAGCGGTGATGCCTGGGATTGGGTCAACGAGAGCGATGATGAGCTTAACGCCGAGGGGTCCATCTTCGCGTCCTACATTAATCCCTACCTCACGAACATGGATCCCATCATGATTGGCAGCGTGACCTTTACAGCCTCTGGTCCTCGTCCAACGCCTCCACCTACCATCACCAGCACCAACACAGATCCAACCACAACCACTGCTCCAACTACAACCACTGATCCAACCACGACGACAGATTCCGGTCCGGGCGCAACCGAGTCACCCAAAACGGACAAGCAGGTAATCATACTACTGGACGAAGGGAGGCAAGATCCATCCGACTCAGTAGTTTGGAGGTATTGGACGATAGATACCGACGATGTTGGCAACACGAATCCGTGTGATGATACAGGTACTGATTATGACCTTGACTACTTTCTCGTGGACAAAGATTTCGACTACAACGATCCTCCTTTCCCCGAGCACCGTGATAAAATCTATCCGGATCCCACGGGCAAGCCTGATCAGACGTGCTCGTATACCGGTACCAAAGATGCCCCAGGCGAGCTGACTTGTGATGGTTGGGACAATCCCACGACTTGTGCGGAATACCCATGGAAAGGGGATGCAAAGGAATGTGAGAATGGCATAGGGAATGACAGCGTAGAGTATGCCTACTTGTATATCAAGGTCATGTGCCCTTATACCTCATAGTATCAGGGAGATAGACAATCACTTTAGTATGATCAATTCCAGTTGCCTTTTTTAATAATATACTTCCTGACTCTTGTCACATAGAACTCTTAGTGTAGGCAGGAATCTATTGAGCGGCCTTGGATGTCTACGGATGGTCATGCCTCATGCGCATTATTACTGCATTAGTTACCGCCGCGCCCTCATAAAAGCGGCGGTATCCAGGAAAGGAAAGTCCTACAAGCCAGACATTATCTGGTCTATATAGGTGCATGGAACTGTCTCCTGCTTATCTTTAAAGCTCTTGGCCTACCCCTCCTATAAATGTTCGATGTTTCTTGTTTCTCTTTTTAAATCTGTCTTACAAGGCGAGGTCAAGCGTGTATAGCATGCAAATCTCCGATCGTATAATTATTGATTTCGACGAAAGGCCGTAATGACCACTCCTAGTCAAGATATGTAATAACGAGTCATAGTAATAAAATTAGAGCAATAATATGATCGATAAATAATAGCACTACCTACGCCGAATCTTCTTACCACGGCGAGCATTTGAATCTCCATCTGCTCTATCTAAGTGTCCCGCGCTAAGCACGGAGTCCAAAACCTCACTTAGTAGGCTAGTATAAGGCTCTCCAGGAAAGTAATCTTTTCTTAGCGGTTTATCCGGTACTTCTCCACACTTCTATAATCCTAAGAACTACCCTTATAAGCCTCGACTTAGTGGTTGATCTCCACTATACTAGCTTTCCGCTCCTATTTAGTATGTGCTCTTTAGAATCGATCGTATAGGTTCACTTCGAAGGTACGGCTATCTTTAATGGCATTATAAAAACGTGATATTTTCCAGCTGGCTAAAGTCAGCTAGGTGACCCCGCCTTCTATCTGCAAAACCCCCCGCTCTACTAAGGCACTTAGGTCGGGAAATATTTGCTCTATGCATGACATATGATAGTACTTGTTCGGTTCTACAGCTTGTGAGATTCAATATAGGTTTTAACGGGACTGCGAGGACTTAAGCCTAATATAACCGTTACTATTATATACGGTGCTAGATATATAAGCAATCCTAGTAAAGAGCATTTTATAGCTCTTAATAGGATATAGAAATATTTACTAGTATATCCAAAATTAGGATTAGTATATAAGTGCTTAGGTAAAGACCTATATATAAAAGGCTATTCTAATTCTAATTAGGCTAATAATATAGATTAACGAAAATCAATATCTAGCTATATAGACTTCGCCATAAACCGCAAAACCTGTAAACCGCCCCACCCTAAACCGCAATTAGGGCGGGTTTTGGGGTGAGGTCTGTAAACCGTAATGGTTTATAGGGCCCTAATTAGTTTTTAAAGTGGAATAGAATTGTAGAGTATATAACCTTTATAATTAATACAATTTTCCTTAAATTCTTCTATATTTTATTTATATATCTAAGATTATTTTAATAAAAAAATAAGATTATATAATTATATTCTCTTCCTAATAATAATTATATATATCCTTATCGCGTTTTATACGCTTATAAGCTCGTAAATTAGCCTATAGTTAAGTACTACTCTCCGAATTAGAAGGTAGTATAGGTTTAGTTATATAATCTACTATATTAACTATACTATCTAGATCCTCTATATCCTACCCTTCTTTATAACTAGTATTTTCCTCTATATCACTAATTAGATTAATATTAACTATATTAGATATAATCCCCTTCTCTTCCTTAGCTTCTTTAATCTTATCCTATATAAAGAACTTCTATAATAATACTATATCCTATTCTTTTTTATCGAACTTCGATATATATAGATATATTATTAATTCTTAGATTATAGACGTATATAGCCTACTATAGCGGTAGTAATAGATAACCTAAGCGGTATTAAATAATTATTTAATACTAGTACTAATAGCCGGGATTAAAAGAATATCCTAAGCGAGAGCTAAAAAAGCGGGGAAGTAAGGTATATTAGTCCTTTAGAACTCTAAAGGGGCTATATTAATAGTAGCTAGATTAGTTAGTTTAATAAAATAAAGGGTAAAAGTAAAGGCGAGGATATACTACTATCTAAATACTATATAATCTTATTACCTAAAACTATAAGATATAGATAGTTAGGCTTTAATATAGAGATAAAATAGGACTATAATCCTATTAATAAAGGTATTTCGGAAGAATTTAACTAGAGATTTAGGCGCTTTTTAATAGAGATAGGTAATCTTCTAGACTTTATAGGTATATTACTCGCTAATTATTATCTTAATTATTAGTTTAAAAGAACTAGAACTTATTAATAGGATTAAATATTATACTAATTATATATAGATATCCCTAAATATTATTAGTCTTAGAGTAGTACTAACCGAGCTTCTTTTAGGATACTTATAAGGCCTATAATATCTATCGCTTTTAGCTAGTTCGTTTCCTAGTAAGCTAGGAGATTAATTTCTTAAAGTATTTAAATAGCTTATTATAAATTAGGAAGATATAGTATATTATAGCGTTATATATCTTTAAGAGTTTAACTATAAAATCGAAGAATAGCTAGATAAGAAAGAGAAGGTAATTAATCTAATATTATTCTTTATTACTAAACGCTATATTAGCTTACTTATATTTATTATAGAAAGGCTAAAAGATTAGCTATAGGCGCTTTATATATCGAAGTATTAGGAATATTAAGTTCTAACGCGTTTTTATATCCTATAAAGGTATAATCTTAATAGTATCGCTTTATAGGTTATAAAATATCTCTTAGTATTAAAAGCTTATATTTATATAAATAGTAAGATTTCGAATCTAATAGTAATAATAGTTAGTAATATATATTAAAAGAATTAAGGGATATATATTACCTTTAAAAGTATATAAATAATATTAATCTTCCTTAAATTAGTATATATAGATAGTAATCTCTACTTATTCTATCGTGTCTTTATTAATTTATTAAGCGGGTAAGCCTTAATATAACTAAGTAGCTTATTTAGACTAAGCTAAATTATATATATAAGATATAGAACCTAAATAAGAGTAATATCTTTAGATATAGACTCTTATAAGATATTAATTATTATTTAGTTATTTAATATATTATCTATTATAACTATAAAGACTCGGTCTTTAATCTTATACTATTTTAAGATATTAAAGAGGATAATACTTAAATTTATACTAGTATATAATCTATAAAGTAGTTTAAATCTAAAAAGAACCTTATAGTATTTCTAGTCTATATTAATAAAGTAGCCGGTAATAGCTATAAAGGCCTAGATAAAGGGTAAGGTCTAGTAATTAAAGGTAATAGATATCCTTATACCTTAAGGAAGTATTTATAAGATCCCTTCTTATTAGTCTTATATAAAGGCCTTAAGCCGGCGCTATAATATCTTTACTAAAGGGATAGATAGTATAAAAGGGGCGGATTAGGTTTACTAAATTAATTTATAAAATATAGGATATTTAACTAGCTAAAAGGGAAGCTATATATCTATAATAAAAGTAAAAAGGCCCTACTCCTAGCGTTCCTAAAAGAATTCTTTAATATCCGGTATATTCTACTTATAGTAATTAGAGCCTAAGTAATTATAATTATATAGAATATCTACGTACCTTTTATAAAAACTAAGTAATATCTAATTTCTAACCCTATAAGGCCTTAATATAAGCTATAGTTTTAAGATATATTTTTATAGTCGAGGTGTTTTAATATAATTTTCTTCTATCTTTAGTCTCTCGGATAAAGTTTAGATACTTAAGAAACTAACTATAGCGCTTATATATAACTTTTAGTGCTCTATCTAAGATATTTACTACTTATTAGAAATTATTTTAAATAGTAGATTTATATACTATATCCTAGGGTATATTATACTTTTTCCTAAAGCTAGTTTTAAGCTACTAGCTTACCTATTTATTATAAACTATCCTATTATAAAAAAGATAGTTTTTCACGCGATTAGGGCTAATACGGGTTAATTATAATAGAATTAAGAAAGGAATAGCCGGTTAGAGAAAATCTTTAGTTAGTAGAGTCTCCTAGCTTTTTAAGAAATCGGGAGTAAAATAATTATATAGAATAAGATTATCTAAATTACTATTATAGATAGATAAAGAGAAGGTTAACTACTAAATTTAAGATATAATAAGTTATAAAAGGTAAAATATAAGGGGAAAATAATAGAATAGAGGGAATAATACCTATAGAAAAGCTTTAGATCCTTATAAACCCGACTAATAAATAGGAGAAAGAAAAATTAGTTAATATATCGCGTTTCTAACCTATATCTCGCTACTAATTAGTTAACTAAGTAGATTAAGCTCTACTATAAACTATAATAAACTACTATAAACTATTATAAACTATAATAAACTACTATAAACTATATATAAACCGTATATAAACTATAATAACCTATCGATAAACTATAATAACCTATCGATAAACTATAATAACCTATCTATAACCTATAAAAAACTACTAACTCCTCTTAACACTTTATAACTATATATAATTATTAAAATAGTAGCTTTAAATCTAGATATAGCCTTACCTTTAGTACCTTTCTAGTTAAAAATAATACCTAATTTTAAACTATAGAATTCCCTATCGAATAATACTAATTAAGGTATAATAATAAGGGAAATTATAAACTATAGAACCCTAGCTTTTACTTTAAAGAAAATCACTTAGCTTATACTATATTAAATATATATCTCTATAGTAAAATATATAAAAAATTATAACACTTAATTTAATATACTATTTTTACTTAAAACTAATAGGAAAAAAGACTAAATAATATAACTATAACTAAATTTTAATAATACCTATAAAGTAATATAAAATTCGAATATTTTATAGCCTATCTAAAGTAATAGTTAGAAGAGTATCTAATATAAGATTAAAAAATAGTAATTTATAGCGATAAATAAGTAGAATTATATATACTAAGACCTTGATTTTATATAAAAATAGGTTATAAATAGGTTTTTTAGGGCCCTAATAGAACCTATCAAAAACCGTAGTGCGGTTACGGTTTAGCCGATTCTAAACCGCACCTAATACGGTTTAGGGGTTAGGGCGAAGGTTTAGCCCTAATTACGGTTTATAGCGAAGTCTACCTACGAGCCGGGGTCCGAGTCGAGCCTAAGAAGTTCGACCCCCAGCTCCTTATAGGTCGGGTTTCGAGCCCGGACCTTGGGCCTAATGTTAGGCTTTACGGAAGTCTAACTACGACACCGGACCAGAGCATCAGTACCGCCAAGCTTAGTACCGCAGAGACCGGAGTAGACCCTTAGTCACGGCACGTTACTAGTACCGCGTGATTTGTCAAGGCCTATACTAAATTATTAAATTCTATATTATATAAAGATAATATAAACTTAGATTACTAACTTTAAGATATTATAATACAAGTAAAAAGTATAATAGTAAGGGGTAAGAATAGAAGGATAAAGGGGGGATATATTATAAAGTGTGCCTAAGCCTGAGCACCCTCATAAAAGCGGCGGCAGATCAAATAGGAAAGCCCCACACGCCAGGGAAAATCCGCTACGTATAGTTACATATGTAATGTACGCAATTGGAACTTTTGTTCTTGACATTAGTTTTCTCGGGCAAACTAACCCCATTTCTCATCGCAGAACAAGCATTTGCCTCGTCGATATTGATAAAAAGGCAGCTCGTCAATCAGTGGATATTTCTCTTCGCTATAGAAGAAAGCACAATAATCCATCGCTTGTATGGATCTTGTAGTATACAATTGACGATTCTAAGATTGTATATGGATGGGGCGATATATCGCGCAGAGCAAAGGAATGCAGTCAGCAATAGGACTGCCACTATTCCAAGTTGGAGCTGGCAGCGAAGGTGGACTACAGTATCAATGTTTATATAAAAAGCAGCATTACTACATATGCATGCAGCAAAACTAATCTAAGAGCAACTACGTATTGAAGAGGGGAACGCTCAAGGCTGTATGCTCTACGGCATACGGGTCGATTCAGCACTTGTAATTCAGCTTCATACTCAATCTTGCATACAACAGGACCCAGGAACAATATCCAAGAAGTGGATTCAGAGAGGTGTAGGAGTGTGTATTATCAATCTGTGTCTATCTACTACTTGTAACCTCAAAATTCCAATGCTCGCTTACATAACGTATGAACAACATAGGTAAAGCAAAAAGCAACCTCGGAAGGATGATGTGCACTGACCGTAGTGGAGAGCCTATCTCCCCACTACAGTATGTAGGTAAAATGTCTTAATCGAGCTTTAGCCACACTGCGAGTTGTTTATAGAGGAATAGAGTATCTATGCGACACTTCATTCCTAGAAGATACCAACCTCGTCAAAAGCTCGGATTCGCATTAGAAGGAGAAAGTATTTTTAGACAAATAAAAAAGTGACTCGAACAAGCTATTACTACTAGTTATAGCAGTAGAAAAGTGAGTTTGGTAGTCCTGTAGTCAAGTGTAGCATTTCACTCTTGGACTATACATGTATCTTCCCATTTTCCGCTCAACGGCTGGGCCAGATGGAATCTGTGTTTTTTAATGTGGCAATACTATAGATAATGACACTCGTATTGAAAACTGACTGCCAAAATTGACTGAAGGAATTTTTATTGCTGTGCCAACAGGAATCTCTATACCAACGAAAAATCGCTGTGCCAACGGGTAGATCGCTGTGCCAACCGGGAAATCCCCGTGCCAATGAGGTTTACCTTACAGCGGCGAACAAAGAATGAGAATTGTCAAGGGGGCAGAGCCTGTGGAAATGAGGGGCATAATAGATTGAAATGTCCAAATAGGTATACTTGGTATCTTTTGCTAATTAATTGGTCGGGGTTAAACCAAATGCATTTAAATCCTACACAAGGGGGTGCGCCGCCCGCTGTTGCGAGCAGCTTGAAAGTAAATTATATTACCGAAAAAATGTGTCTTACAACGTTGTAGATATTGTAGCAAATTCACCATGGCAACACGCCGAGTAATTGTCTCTGGTACGTAGGTTTATAAACTCAGTCGCTTTCCCCTGCTTTTCCCCTGCTCACCTTTTTCCAATTCCTGCTGCATCTCTTCTGTTACCTCGGACCTTTCCAATTTTCAGTTGATTGACAGAAAAACCGATGAAGAATCACTTTCATTATGGAGAATTATCAGAAAATTGAGAAAGCCGGTGAAGGTGGCGTTTTTGCAGCGTCTGTTTGGCATGGTTAGCCCGGACCCTAGCTGACGGACGTCTTGTTTATCACAGGAGCATACGGTGTCGTCTACAAGGCTCGAGAGCTAAACTATCCTAACCGCATCGTTGCTTTAAAGAAGGTCCGACTCGAAGCCGATGAGGGCGTCCCTAGCACAGCCATGCGAGAGATCTCCCTTCTCAAGGAAATGAAGGACGAAAATATTGTCCAGTTGCTGAATATTGTACACGTCGATAGCTACACCCTCTATCTCGTCATGGAGTTCCTAGACTTGGACCTGAAGAGATATATGGATGCCCTGCCCGTCAGCGAAGGTGGCCGCGGCAGACCTCTCCCAAAAGGAGCGAGAATGAGCCTAGGTCTTGACGAAGCGATGGTGAAAAAGTTCATGGCACAACTTCTTGAGGGTGTCCGCTATTGCCACAGTCATCGCATTCTGCATCGTGATTTAAAGCCGCAGAACTTGCTTATTGACCGGGAGGGTACCCTGAAGCTAGGCGATTTCGGACTTGCTAGGGCTTTCCGTATTCCGCTACGGAGGTATACCCATGAGGTAATAACCCCTACTCGGAGGAAAACCATTGAATTGTTGAATACTAACGTGTATTCGCTACTAAGGTTGTGACCCTATGGTATCGTGCCCCAGAAATCCTTCTCGGTGGTCGCATTTACTCCACCGGCATCGATATGTGGTCTGTGGGAGCTATTTTTGCTGAGATGTGCACCCGCAAACCACTCTTCCCTGCCGACTCGGAAATTGAGGAAATCTTCACGATATTCCGGTAAACACTAACTTCTTATGTCTGTATTGCAATTGGGATTGACGTTCTCAATTCGATAGCCTCCTTGGTACCCCTAACGAAGAGACCTGGCCCGGTGTCACTGCCTTGCCCGACTACAAAGCCACCTTCCCTCAATGGAAGCGGCCTCGCACCCTTCTGGTGCCTGGACTAGAGAATGCTGGCTGCGACCTACTAGAGGCTCTTCTTCAGTACGACCCCGCGAAAAGGATTTCTGCAAAGCAGGCTTGCCTCCATCGTTACTTTCGTAAAGGGAGTTCATACTACTCTGGGCGCGCCCGCCGAGGCAGAACCGAATGTGTTTGAAGCTGAGTAAACGGTAATCTTATGTTTGCATCTATGAGTGTATGCTCTGCTTGTATCTCGATGTCGTGCAAATGCAAATAACGTGAGACTCATACAACTACTTCAAAGCTATCCCAAGTGATAATTATCGTGGAGGGGACTATCGGTCATTATTTCTCCTTTGCCATTTTGAGTCATAATCAACAGGCTTCTTATGACAGCCTTATACCTGTAGCCTTATACCCCGTACAAAGGAACTAAAAACATTGTCGACATAAGCCAATATCAACGCATAAATTTATAGATGAAGCTGAAGACGATGATTGGTTCCCGACTTTGACTTGCTCCACATCTGAGAAACAAGAACTCCATCAACACAACAACTCCCCTCATCGGATGAGATGCCCCTAGTACAATATTCTGATTCGGAATCCGACTCAGAACCTAGATCTTCTCTCCGCCCGGCAAAGAAACCTCGCCACAACATCAACCCAGGTCCATCTCTGCCACCCCTACCTGCATCATTCCACAACCTCTATGCCTCAAGCACACGTGTGAGCGTGCAAGATAATCCCAGCCTCCATGGCGGCCGGAAACGCATAATTCCCCATGTGGAAGGAAACTGGCCAACACATCTTTACCTCGAATGTGAGTGCTAGGTCTTGGCGTCATTCCACCCGTACAAGAAGCTAACTTTGACAGGGTACCCGGGGAAAGACGAGCTATCGCTCCTTGCAGATGCCATCTCTCAGTCTGGGAATGTGCCAGATGAAAAAGCACCTGTAGTGCACAGTCTTCTTCATAGCGATCTGGGTGCCCAGCTACCCCTTCATATCAGCCTGTCTCGCCCGGTGGTTCTTCGCACCGAACAGCGTGCCTCATTTACTGAGGCACTGCAAAAGGCTATTGACGACTCGCATGTTTCATCGTACGTCCGGAACTAAAGCCTTTCTTAACCATCGTCTAACTCTTAAACCAGATTTCACGTGCAGCCGGATTCTTTATATTGGTCATCGAACTACGAAAAGACACGCTGGTTTCTCGTCTTGGGCGTGCAGAGACCGAGCAATGATGGCTTGAACCGCCTCTTGAAGCTGTCAAATGACAACCTTGCTCGCTTTGGCCAGCCGCCACTTTATGCAATCTCCTCGACTCATGGACGGCATATCAGTGTATCCCTCCGTGATGGGAGCAGCAGTCTGACCGGCGAGGATTTCTCGAAATGCTTCCATATCTCACTTGCCTGGTGTCTGTCAGAGCCCAGCCCAAAGGAACGTGAACGGGTTGCCGGGATAGATTTGCGAGGGTTGAGGGAAATTCAAGTTGGATTCGATAGTGTCAAAGCGAAGATTGGAAATATTGTCGGTAGTATACCATTAGAAAAAAGTCCATAAGATGGGGTGTTCTTCCAACAAATTGGACGTTGTCTCCCGAGCCCATCGTGACAAGAACATCCAAAACTCGAGATTGATTACCTATGTAACTACTCAACTTGTTTGATTCTTCAGGTCCTCATAAATCATCCAAACCGAAACGAACTCGTGCTAATTACCTCCCTGCCGAGGGGAGAGTGGATGCCTCCAAGTCGGTATCGGTAATTACGGTAATATTACCCGCATGATCGCGTCTTCCCGCGATCAACTCCCATCTTCCTCCATCAACACCGAGCCACCATGCAGGTCCCAACTGTAACTCTGGTGAGTCTCTCCATCACCAGTGACCAAGATGCCTTCTAACCTCTATGCCTTATCTAGGAAGACCTCCAAGCTTTCCAATCTAAGCGCTTCCCTGGCCAACAGCTGGCCGCGTTTCCCCCAGAGAATGATGAGACCACAGGCGAGGATCTCGGATACTACCCAGACGGGGTGAAGCGCACACTCACAGATGAGCAGATTCGCATTTTCAGACACAGCGAAATCCATGCCCTGCTGCGAGAGAGGCAGCTCCAGGCTGATGAGGCGCAATACCAAGCTCGGATGAAGTCATCTCCAGATGATGGATCAGAGGGCAAACCACCCTCTGCACCGGAGAAGCGGCCTCTAGACGCAGAGTCTCGAACACAAGGTGGAGACCAGAAGCGCTCGCAGTCACGCAAGGGGTCTAGGAAACACATTCCAAAAGACAAGCCCTCTAAACTCCTCGACTACGGGGACGACTCTAATCAAGCACAAATGGCAAGGCCACCGGTGTCACACCAAGGTCGCAGGATTATCTCCTACGATGATTGAACTAATCCACCTGATATGCGCGATGTTCGAGTCAATCCCCCACCCCAGGTCGAGTACCTGCCCAGAAACCCCTATCTCTGATCCAATGGACAAGGCCAAGCCTACCCTCCTCACGGAACTAGCTAATCGGTAAGTTGTCCACATTCTATCCCACTACACCCTCGCCCGTTCATGATGAATACATTTATCATCCTTAGCCGGAAAGCCATACCATCTGCGGATGTGTAAGGCATTGACGACCTTAATCTTCTCTCTGAGGGCTCCTCCATACATTTCAATCACATGCACACATGTTTAGTTGCGATTCTAACAGCTTATCAGTTTCGTTGCTTCACGCCCGGTTTTCTGATGACATCTTGTCAGTTCTCGCATCCGTGAAAAGGACACATAGTCCACCACTCCCACAAGAACGCCCCCAGGAGTCCCGTCCTAACGCTGGATGTCCCGAGCGAGATAACGATGAAATGGATTCTACTGGCCTTGGCGTTAGTAGATCGTTTGACGGAAGGATTCCCTGGTCTTGATGATTCTACCCAAAACAAGAGCGACCGGCCGACCTTGCCAGCTGAGAATTAACTGGTGCAGCTAACCCACATCTGAAATCCGCGGTCGCCAAAGGCCACACTTTCACCGTTGTTGGAGTGCGTGACAACCACGGAGATCCCATCACCCGGCTTCCCGGGCTCTCTCTTTCGTATTCGTCGAAGACCGATATCAGAGTTGTTGGCGTCATAACATGAGCAATCGTGATCATATGTGCTTACCGTGCCTTGAATTGGTGACTGTTTGCAATGAACATAACACCCGACTTTCGGCTTATCCGATCATCAACATAAAATTGACTAAAGTAATTTCTGACTGAGCTACCATATTATGCAAATTTCCCAATGTACTTCTTGGCCGAGAGTGCTCGCAGCCACGGCCCATCCCAGAGACCAAATTAGTTTCATCAAAGCCAGCATCTTGTCACCACTGGCTTTTCTCGCCTCCACTGAGACGAACTTCGCACCTGAAAAGATTCCATGCTGGATCTCCTTACCCAACAATCGAACTAGTGGAGATATATTCCTGATCAGCGACCAGGGACCACTGAAAACCCAGCAGGCAGCACAGACCGGCACTCGTCCCTTGATCCAACTCGTCTGCAACCTGGGCAGATACCCCAAGGAACCGCCGACAACCAGAAGCCAAAGTTCATTCCAGACCCCTGCAACACACACGCCCTCCCATCTTTTACCCCTTCAGTAATCGCAGCCTGGCTCCGCTCCCACCTCGCAGCGGCGGCAGCAGGAGTTGACGAATGCGAGTCACTGCCTACATCAACAGGTATCCTCTCTCCGCCGACAAGCACGGCCTACTGTTTCTGCCCGATCCGAACCCCGTTATTAGCTTCAACCGTATCCCTATACTCCCACGCAAGACTGCATTGACACCACATATTCTCAAACGGATGTTGACTGTAGCCTATTACGCACAACATGGGCCTGCTTGGTTGCCTGCCCGAACTCAACCTTATAACCTGCTTCAATGACTGCCGTAAGCCACTAAAAGCTACGTTTTATCTCAAAGACACACGGGGAAGGCAGACAGTCAAGGATTCAGCGTATTATTATATTCGTACAGGTCTATTTCCAAACACCGCTGCAGTATGTATATGCAAGACAAAGCCAACTCAAGCAGCACTCGAGATCTAAACAAGGTATCGAAAGTATCAAAACAAATGCCCCCAAATGCGAAACTAGAACGCCATAAAACCCCATTCCAGATACAGTTTTATACAAGCCAAGCTAACCCAGCAATAGAAATGCAAAAGCGCAAATGCAGTTAAGCATTATTCGCACAAGAAAAGCTTGCACTGCTGGGGTTATCATGAAGAGCTTTCCCGGAGACCCAAAGACCAAGACCGCACAGCGTGACACCAACAATAATAGCAAAGAGATTCAGCAAAGTGAGTGCAATCTTCTTCGGCGACGAGAACCACAGACCCTTGTTCATATACAACCAAAAGATGCCACTGAAGCCGTACGTAAACCAACTGGCGAAGAGGGCGGTGATCAAGCTGAGCAGGTTACTGAACACTGGGATCGCGGAGGAAATAATCCACGCCATGATCCACAGCGCGAGGGCAATACCGATCCACGATCCGGTGGCGATCCAGTCGCGCTTGTGCATGCGGTCTGTTCCCTGGAAAATACGCAAATAGACGTACTTGAACGCGACGTGGCCGTTGATCACACCAGCGATGATGATCGTCGGCAGCGAGATGCCGTACGCGACTTTCGCGACCATGGGCGAAGCGGAACCCAGCGCTGGAGAGGTCACGCCGCTACCGGCGTACCGGTAGATCACTAGCGCGGCGGTGATGTACAGGCCCATGTCGATTCCTTGCAGCAGAAGAAGAGATTTCGTGAAGTCCTTTGGGTTCTTGAGTTCGGCCATTAGGCCGAAGAAGGCGGCGTGGCCGCAGAAGGCGAAGACGATGTTGCAGACTGCTGAGAAGCCGTGGAAGAGGTTCGTGTCGACGACTGCGACGACATTTTGTCCGGGTTTTGTGATGCCGACGGCGATCATGACGATTATGACTGATGTCATGATGCTTGCGAATGCTGCGGTTGGTTAGTGGGTTGGACGGAGGGGATGGAGGATGGAAACGCACAAACTATAGATAACCATGACATCTTTTCAAGAGTGCGAGGTAATGAGCAGAGGAAGGAGATGATCATGCCGACGATGCCGAAGACGATGGAGCAGGTGCCGTGGTTCGTGATGGTGTTCATGGCAACGGTGAAGGTCAACAGGTGGCTAGCCATGATGAAGATGAAGAAAATGATCTGTGCCGCGCCGATGAATTCTCGACCCCATTTCCCTGCTACCACTTCACCGGCATCTGCCATCGTGGAGATGTGAGGATATTTCCATTTCATCTGTCCCATGACGTAGCCGGTGTATGTGGCCAGTGAACCCAGGAGGACTAAGACGATGATCGCGCTGAGGATAACATTAGCTCCAATTCCTACACAGTGAGTCAGAAGGTAAGCTTACGGAACCAATCCCAGACCTGCGACAGCGGCGGGCAGTGACAGCACACCCAGTGATACTGTCTCGGCGACCATCACTAATAGAATGTTAGATTGGAGGTTGATTTTGATATAGCATGCTGTCACATACGCAGACCACATTGCCTAAACCGGAAATACGTTAGTCACAGAGCTATTTCACTTTTCGAGCTATGCAAACATACCACCACTTGAGTACTTTGTACTTGACCTCAGCGAACTCCTCGTCGCCAAAGGCATCTTGTCTGACTTTCGGGACCTCAACAAACTTCTCCGGATCAGACTGCAAGTCGGCGGGGTTGATATAGGGACTCTTCTCGTTGGAATCGGCATCCAAACCAGCAGGTGAGGAGCTCATAGCGAAGATATCAAAACCAGAGTATACCCGGGAAGTAGATATCACGACGGAAATCGAGCTCAAAAGCGGATAACGAAAGCAAATCGCTTGACACAACAAATCGAACGAGAGATAGAGGTCTTCAGGAATGGAAAATAGTATCAAAAACTCGAATTGACAAAAAAACGCACCCACCAACTTCGTAAATTGAAGAATAAAGAATCCGCCACCCCGAAACAGATGTGGATCTCCGACCTGCGGACCGAATCGACGAATCAGCTCATCGGGACGTAATGGAAAGGCCGAAAAGGACTTGGTCCGCTGGAGCCAAATGGTCAACTCTGCTGGGCAAAACTGGGGGAAAGGAAAACTTCGCTCCGATGCCGGCCTCCTATATAGAAATTGAAATCTGCCTGTTCTATAGGGATTCAGGTCTGGGATGAAGATTTTTCATAAAGCTCTAAATGATTGAGGCGAATATTTCGGCCCGCATGCAGATTTAGGGGAACTTTATCTTATAAGCTTAATTTCTGTCAGTCTAGCCTATTAGCGATGGACTTGCAGGATGTCGTGCTTGCATCTCTGCCCTAAATTCAGGAGGCGTTCGGATGCAGATCGGGCGGAGTTGGGTCGCTAGTTCCGGTTTCCAAGGCTCATAGGCATATCTTCGTTAATAATCTCGTTTCTCTTGGGTATAGCTATAGCTTTCAAGTGATCTTTTTATACAACCCTCTTCCCTCGTTCCATGAACTATCCATGGATAGTCCCATTCTAGGTATTGATGGTCTCAGCGACTACGATATCCCACAAATCAACGATGGCTGTAATGGTGTACCATGATGTTTAAATATACGAGATAGTAAATGAGTTCATGAAAGCACAACGTTGTATTATGCGAAGTAAGCTGTATAACTATCGTTAGGGGAGGAAAAGTTCAGGTTGATGGCGTTCTATCCTATATGTACCTACCCATTGGGCTACACCTTTGTACTCAGGTATACCGCCCTATATACCGCCTCCCTTTTGAACATACTGCCACAAGAATACATAAGCGGCCGTAGTCCACGGGTCGTCTAAGGTTTTTAATGGTCTTCTCAGGTAGTCTTATCTAGTAGTCTTTTAATATGTCTTTTGAGTGGTCTTTTTGATGGTCTTCTTAGGTACATACATATGTACCTTTGACTGATATCAGGTATCCAACGCCAAATACGGCTAGCGCCAGGGCCTACAGCTGGCCCACATCAGAGCCTCATAGCGTTCTCCGCCTCGACCTATGAACCTCCACCACCCAAGAGTCCCATCTCCAAAGCACCTCTAATCTCATCCTCGTACTCCACTTGGTTCCTTAAGGGTATCAACCCCGGAGCTGTTATCACTCTAAATCAACCTTTCTCTTCCCAGTGGAAGATCCTCGAGAAACTGAACGAGCATGAGTTTCAGGTCAAAAAGGAAGAAAACAATGACTATGGCTTCTGTTTCGCCTCAGCGAAATTCCAATGCTGTGATCTCAAACAACGTTCAAAGGAAGCTTTCATGAGAATGTATATTCAAGTTCCCCATCGAAAAACTGAAACGGATGATACGGATACCAGAGGCCAACAAGCCGCAACATTCAACCCCCCAGAATTAACCGCCTATCAGGACCTCACTCAAAAGCACTCAAGTAAAACGCCCAAGCTCATCGGATACAAGATCGGTACCCAGGATTGGTCAGGGCTATTTCCGGGTGGGTTTATTACCTGGCTTATGTGGGAAATAGTTCCAGGGTTACGCCTCGGAGATAGCAATGGTGCTGGTCCATTTGCGCTCTTAAAAGCGATGAAAGAGAGCGAGTTCGCACAGTGTTTGTCAAGGCTCTTCCGTAAGTTGATATTCCTACTCTATCCATCACTGGATTTAACTATTATCGACGCTCTAGGAATCTAGTAGAGAACGGGTGGTTCCCTACTATGTCCAGGGCAAGAAGGCTAGTTTGGCACCGGGACACTGAAACACTGAATGTCATTGCCACGTCATCTCGACCAGTTTTGCTTGCTGGTGTACTGTAGCTACTTTGTTAGCCGCTTCAGCAAGGCTGGTAAGCGTAAACGTCCGGTCGAGTTTGCCAAGTGGATAGCGACTTTCGAGCTCGCCAAACCGGTCCCTCCTGTCAGATGGGGAGATGACGACTGGGATAAAGAAACTTCGCGCTGGGAATGGTAGCTGAGGAGAAAGTTGAATTGTTCGTTCGACCTCTTATTGTTTTTGCTATGCTACGCTCCATTTATCACGGGGAGATTATGTACAATTAATTGATAAGAGGGTAGCCTCTTAGGCAAAGACCGTCCACTTCTGGTTTCGCATGCCTGTTTTAGTGTCGAAATCGGAGGCTGCTAGGGCCAATAATCCAACATGGTAAAGACTCTGACAAAACGACACTGGCCTGCCCGATGTGTTTCCTCTGTCTTCATGGTAAATTACTGGAGAATACTCCAGTCCCCATGCTCGACCGATGTCAACCTTTCGAAGAAAGATTCTTTGCAAAGTACAATCTCTCGTTGTGTGAAATAGGCTGTAGAACTAACCCGAAAGGAGGAAAGGTTACGCTCTCAGGGATGAGGTTTAGATAGGTGAGGTTGAGATGGTGATATTGAGGTAGGGTTTGAGAAAGAGGCTGAAGAAAGGAGGAGCGATGAAGGGAAAAAAGAAGAGAAGCAAGATCTCAGACGTAACCGAGCGCCAAAGCACAGCACAGAACGCCATCAAGCTATTCCACATCTGAGGAATTACCCTCCGGGCCACGGCAAAGACAAGGAGGTCGTAGCAGCGCTTTACCCGAAAGGACCTAAGAACCCCGCCTTGCGAGACACTTGGGATGGACACTTGAGACAAGAGGCAGACCGTGTAGATAAAACAGTGTGATTGGTACGACTACATCATATGTTAGTGTGTATTCTAAATCTGCGCGAATATGTGCTATAGGTAGGGAGCATCATGGCCATGGGAATCTCATTGTAAGAAGATGGTAATGCCCAAACTTCAACTTGTCCGCACAGTCGTTACTTACAAACTTCGTTTTTGAGGGATCTGATTGCAGAGAAATCGAATATCTGTGATGTCGCTCTCTCTTTTCTTGTGGCCGTTTTCGTCGTCTTCCCGTAGATAGAAGCACTGGACCTTCATAGCAAGGCTGTAGCCAGGTGTCGGGATCTTGACTTCCTTGAGAGTGAAGCAATGTGGGTTGGCTTGTTCAAAAGTAATATTCTGAACGGCAATAGTAAGATTGTCGAGCGAAGGTGAGAAGGCGGAATGCTTAAATCGGAGCTGGCCGTTTTCATTAGAGAAAGCTTCGTCTGCAGCGAGCAAAGAAAACAGAGCGGCAAGATCTTCGCTGCTTGTAATAAGGATGCCGACATCACTGGTTGCTCGTTGGCTTTCCAGATGCAACATTGCCGCGCCACCAATATATGAATCGGAATTTTTAGACAAACCAGCATCATGACTATTCTCGTCATGGTTGAGACATCAACACCTCTATCCTTGTTAATGTTATGCTGGTTGGTTTGTAACAAGTTACCTTGAACCCGCTCTCTTGGAAACCCCAAGCTAAAGATTGAGTTGTAAGTGTAGGACACCAGCAGCCAAAGGTAACACCATGCAGCGCATAGCTGTCTCTGTCCCTTTGCGATATCCTCACCGGCGTCAGTTGGTGTGGCATAGCAGTCATCCCACACCAGTTTTGCTCAATCTTGTCTCGTTGAATTTGACACGGAGACAGACAGCCTTCATTACCTGAAATCGCTGGAACGCATCGATTTGTTCAGGGGAGAATAACTGTTCCAGCTGAGTGTCCGGTATGTCGAAACCCGAGACCATTTGACTTCGTGAATCCGTCGGCAGCCTGGTCTTTCGTCGGAATGTATTTGAAGCAGATTGATTTTGCTTGAACTTCCTGACGCAGGAAATGATAGCGGACGGCGATATGCTTTGTGCGAGCGTGATATTCAGGATTTTTGGCCAGAGCAATAGCACCAGTATTGTTAGCATGGATAGTGACTGGCTTGCACTGCAAATCATGCATACAGATCTCTGTCTTCCGTGTGAGATGTCCATTGAATTTCGAAATCCTTCGCGCCGACCTGTCCGTTGCATGCTCTTGCGGAGTTTGTGCTAAGCTCCACCTTCTTGAAGTTCACTTTTGCCAATGATACTGAAAAAGTAAATATCTCCGTCTCAGACGGGGTGGTGGGCCTCCGTTGGGATCCAAAGTCATCCTTGTCCCAGTGAACACAGGGGACATCTTGTTGGCACCTTTGTTGTAACGCCAAGTTCAACTGCAGATGCATTTCCCCCAAGGGATACCAATACTCTCTAGAGTATCCTCAATAAGGGACCAAACGCAGGGTCTGGCAATGATGAGAGAATAACCGCTTCTTCAGAGTCACCAGCAAGATCATGAACAACCTCTCCGGTTGAGTGAGATACCCTCGCTTGTGTCTTGATGATCGTGGTTTTCGCGGTAAACGCAGCGGGCAGAGCATGGAGGCACTAGACGGCACAGTAGGTAGCGTGAAGCTGTCCCGTCTGGAAATCCAGGACGCATCGGGAGCTTTGGGTTTCGAAGACCAGCGGATGTCGGAGTCACCAGCGCTGTAAAGATCACGTCGCATCCCCATGGGAGTTTTTCACGGAGTCACTATTTGATCGAATTCCGGATCCCCCGAATGACTGCGAGACCTCACTTTGAGTGTGAGGATAGTGTCTCGGATCGTACCTTGAAAACTTCGCGCGAGTACATTTGAGATTAGCCGCTAGGCCTTGGAGATCGTGCGAATGAATATTGTAAAAGATGATGTGATCACCGATGGATTCAGAGGTACTTTCAACCTCGGAGAATCGTCCACAAGGAGATCTTGTCAATTACTATATCTAGGGTGTATATATATACAATTGTGAATATATCTGCTGTTAACGCTACTAAACAACGGGGGAAAATCAAGAAGAGAAATCTGCTTCAATCTTTGAACCAAGAGCCTTTTATATAAGGTGTATCAAACAAACTAGCAAACTAGCAAACTGGCAAGCAAGAGGTTCAGTCTGCCTATCACTAAGGCATCCACGGGATGGTCTCATCAGCTTGGAATCTTTGCGAACGGCCTTCTTAGCGACAGCATTACGAGACAGACGTTCACGGTCTCGACAAAGCTGTCACCGTATAACTGGCATCCCAAAAGGTATTGGATGCCTGATCTGCTATATGGGACCGAACCTGGTTAGTAAGATATCTCTTACTCCAGGGCTTGAGGTCTCTTTCACTTCTCTTTCACTTCACTCTCACTTCTCTCTTTCCTTCCTTCACTCCCCGTCCTTTTTCTGATACATGAACATATATTATTTCTCCATTTGAATCTCCACTATCTCGTGATTCCACAAAAAGGATGAAACTGTCACACCCAGGGAATCTGACTTCCCAGCGCAGAAACAGCTGTGGTACAGCGCCTATAACCCTACTTCCTATTTAGGATAAGTATAACCTATCTAACATATCTTATATAAGATTATATAAGATTATATAAGATAACATTCACACGACGTAACGACCGAGTTGGGACGCCAGCAGTGGCAGATGCAATTGGTACCCAAGCTCCTTGCGGGATTCGACAAATGTGAAGCCGTGCCCATGGAAATCCCAGGTTGCTACATGCCACCAAATCCGATAAGGACAATCTCTAGGAGGCTCTGACGCAATCTCAGCGAGATGGTGAGGACCAGATTACCCATACTGTACGACAGCATTATCAGCATGTGGCCTAAATGATATTTATGGGTATGCTAACATTATTTCTGTAGGGCGAAAAGGACTACTCAACTTTGCAGTGCGCATTCGCAGGGACTCGAAGCGCACCGGAATTGATTGGCGCATCAATAAAGACCCCAAGATGTCCACGGTTACAAACGTGCGCGCGGCCTTGGGTCAATTGATTGGCCACGAAGCTCCCCATGGCGAGGCTTGCGCACCCTATCAAAAGGGAAACAGGCCGTTTGCTTCCTGTCGGATCGTTTTCCTCGTCGGATCAGGCTTCCAGTGGTCATTGTCGTGTGCCTGCTGTCAATGGTCAAGTGCGGCCAACAAGTGTACCCTCCGTGAGTATTCCTCCAGATGGTTTTGTCCTCGTTTCTTCTCTGGCGTTTTCCAGGCCCGATAGGCGAGCTTGCTGATAATCCCGACAATACCCACAAGACTCCGTTCTGGTGTATGACCTTGTCCGTCGTTTCCAGCCCGCTAGTATCTTGCTCAAGGCTCCGAACATGCTCCTCCATGCCAATGGACAAACTCGTGCGGACAAGAAGAAGGCAGATAAGGGGAAGGGAGAAGCTGTTAGTTCCGGCAAGGCTTCGGCTGGCCCCGCTGCTACACCTCCCGCCAAGGACAAAGGCAAGGGCAAAGCTGGCCAGGCTCAGCATCACAGTATTCTTGGAAGACGCGCGAGGCGCGTTCAGGTTCGGTATCAACAGGCTCAGAAGAGCTCCGCACGGCCTCAGCAAAGCTCCTGGCAGACCCAGAGGACTCTCCAGGACGCTCTTGAGTGCTGCGACGAAGCATCTTGGATGCGAAAAAGTTCATTAGGATAAAAATTGATGAGTATGGAGAAGTGCAGGAAGAAGAAAGGAGCAGAAGTGAAGGTGTGTGAAAAATCAATTCCTGCCTAGAAGCGAGGGGACGGTCTCACTTATGGAGTCCGAAGTGAGAGTCCTTTGGGCAGTCTAAGGGCGTGAATTGGTGGATTCTACACCCACCTTGAAGCTGCCTTCCTTTGTCCAAACACTTTTCAATTTCTCCTTTGTCTCCCGTTCAGCTAATTTTTACAACTTTGCCACCTGTTTCAGGCCTTTGTTGATGAAACGGAGCCTGTGGGAGCCTCACAGACCTCTGTGAAGCTATTCCTGGAGTTTTTGAAAATCACAGGTTTGACTGCTGTACTCGATCCAGTCAGAAGGCGAGTACTGGCTGTGCATTCCCGACACAATCAAGGAAGATATCTTTGAAATCGCTCACGGTGAGGAGCACCTTGACTTCCACCGCGCATGGCAGAAGATGCGAGGGTTTCGTACACAAGGGAGCCGAGAAGCTCCGCGCGTACATTGACCAATGCGATGAGTGCAGAAAGAATGCTGTCCCACGGCACAACCTCTTTCATTTATTCACTGCCACCCCGATGTTCAACTCGATTCGGGTGAGTATCGCCAGATCAAAAATGCAATCGAAGCCCCCAAGCTAACAGAGAGAGACAGGACTTAATCGGCTTGGTAACCGTTATCGGTATTCCTAGCCGCAAAGCGCTTACGGATTTTTGCGCAGAATATGCACAGAACAAGAAGCAGCGGAAGTACCTTGCGGGTCTACCATTTGAGTCGAAACAACCGCTTTTAAACAGCTAGATCGCAACTCCCCACTACGGTTGATGCTGTTGGAACCTACTATCCTCAGTTCGATTGTCAGATCCCGAGGCGATTGAGTAGCCCGAGATGTGGCTAATTACTTTGGCTTGGTGGTTGACCTACTCGCGATTCAGGGGTCACAGGGATCCACGATCCCTCGATCAAACGGGCCTGGGATCCCATTGAAGGGAATGTTCAAGAAAATCTATTTCCGAACAGCCGTGTCAGAACTGTCCGCGAAGGAGCAACAAATTCACCAGACCTTCCATGGCACGCCAAGTACGTTTATTCCATTTGGATATTTAAATTAAGCTTGTATTGACTAACACGGATCATATAGCACCTAGGTACAAGGGACTGGCAGAGGACTTTATCCAGTTCCTAGTCGAAGTGTCTTCCCGCCTCCGCCTGGTGGTCAAAGAGATTCTGGACTGGCAGTGACTTGAGGCTGTCGATAAGGCTAGGTACAGCTATCATCAGAAGCTCCTCCTTGTGGATGCGTATCCACTTAACATATGGTTTATTGAGACAGTGCTACGTGCACTGGTCGAAGCCAAAACCTTCTATTCTGGTCTCGATCAGCAAGGTTGAGATTCATTGATCAATGATTCCAACAATCCCGGTAAGGCATTGGATGTACTGATTACCACGTACAATGTTGGCTCAGTTGGGCTGAACCTTGAGAAGGCGTGCAATTGAGATTAATGTGCACGCAGATGGCAGAAAGATCTGTCATTATCCCATTAACGCTGGGGCAGAGCGATGTGAAACCTCGGAGGATTGTCCGCAGGGAGACTTTGAGCGACACCCATGTGATCTTGTCGTCAATTCCCATCTCTAAGGTGCATGCAATTGTGATGGATATAATTAGAGTTCGTTAGCTAGTTCCATAATCAAGACCGAAAATACTCACCTGTCCTGGGATCAGTGAGAACGTCGTAATCACAGCGACCTTGAGGGTAGGCGTTTCAGAATGGGCCCATCGGGTGTCTAATGATAGATGTGATATTATTATTTGTGCCAGACAGAACCATGTCAAAGGCGTTACTATGTTTAGTTACTATGTTTCCCCCCCGATTATGTGGAATCTCAATAAGGCAAATCCAGATTATTTGGGCACCCTCCCGGTAGCTGAAGCTATCGGCCAAATTCCGAGGCAGCACGAGGCAGTACACACGGGTCCGAAAGACCAACGCTTCTCTGCCTAGACGGTCTCGACGTCTTCGAGAACCTGCTTCAGTCCTGCAAGTTCTGCGCCGTGGTAGAGTAAGTGCGGCTGGCATTTTTTCCCAGTTGAGATAGTACCCCGTCTCTTGCCAACTTGCAGAATCGGGTGTATTGCTCCAAAAAAAAGCCGCTGGCGGTCATAATACGTGTCCGGTGCAGTCTTGAAGCCGTTCTGATTCAATGGCTTGAATTTCTGTTTCACGGATGCGCTGAGCCAGCTTTACTTTGGTTCAAGATAATGGACTGAGTGTGCTGAGATCACTGGTTCGTCGAATCTCATTCTATTTTGCGAGTTCGGTCAGGGGTATTCTATGGCCCATTTCCATTGTCAGCGCAATCTGATATTCCCTTTTCCAGGTGGACCCATATGTCTAGCTCACGGCGTACTTTACCGATGAGGCAAGTCAGATGTAAGACAAGTGAGATATAAGGAAGAGTGAGGGATGATGCTGATAGGGAAAAGTTATTCGCCAATGTAGTGGTGTCTAATTAAGGCAGGAGAGGGTTGGACTGCCAAAGAGATATTCATGCAATAGAGCCTAGGAACAACAAAGAATACTAAGTAACATAAAAGGAGAGCCCAGTGAGGTATTGTCAGAAGCTCACATGAGAGTATTTCAGTCTCTCACATCTCACGTTCTCTTTACCACCCGTGAGACCATCCATCTTGGACATTCACCTACTCATTTTTCTTTCATACCATCCCACTCATATGGCTTCCAATAAGCTGTTTCTATGGCAATCATTTGAGTTCTGAATATATGGCATCTACTTCCTGCCTCGCCCTTGTCAGGCTTGCCATCCAAGATTCCGCAGGGTACATTCAAAAAAGGCGGCTCTTCCTGCTTTGAAACCTATCCTGGAAAGGGTAGTTAAAGTGAGGGGGAATCACTACAAAAGCTGCCGAAGGGTGACAAATGCCCTCTCCTTCCCCTGATTGCGAGTTGTTCGAGGCAGTCGTGAAGATCTCGAAAAGAGAATGAGGTCCTCGATCAAACAGCAAGGAAATAAAAATGGCTCCCCGCAAAAATGACCGACTTCCGGATGCATTTGAAGCCATCGGTTCGTCGGCCAACCCTAACCGCACCTCTAGTGAAGGACAGGAGCTTCCTATCGACGTGGTGAAATACTTGCGTTTCACAAATGTCCCACCGGCCATTGCAGAAAGGACTTTTCGAGCTGGGATTTCAAGGACCGGCAAGACCAAGACGTCAGGTCGAGGCATCGGACTACAAAATGAACACTCTTACCTCCTCCTACACCGGGAATGGGAAGAAGGACCGCAATTCCTCGGCCATAGCTACGACAAGCAACATCACGAGGGAAGAGAAACGAACCATTGTGGGCTCCATATTATTGGCGTTCGAGCTTATCCTTGCGGAAAAGGCTACGGAGGTGGTACAAGACTTCGAGAAGTCATCGAAAAGATGCCAGCAACTTTTCAAAGGGAGATAACTGGTGCATGAGACAATGCACCGGGGGGATGATTTGTTCGAGTGGCCTGGAAAGGATATGCCAGGCTGCTGTTGGATGGCTTCCTATATATATATCAATGTTCCTCCATCGCTTCGTCCTAGGGAGACCTAAACACGTCATGGTCATGAAGGGTGCTTGCCTGAAGAGGTCACCTATCGATATAGAGCCACTATACCAGCGCCTGAGACCAACAAGGATGTCAAAGTCGATCACTTCCTCCGCCGAAACACATACACACTTCCGGTGGTTCTCTGAAGTCTGGTCCAATAAGCTTTGGCAGCCTGCCGCAGGCGTTGCAGAGGCGATAAGATCCCTGATAGCTTTGTGAAAGGAGACCGCCATCACCATCATCTAGATGGGAGTCGTGTCCATCGGGTGAGTCGATTTCTAATCGGTCTTGTATTGTGATAATCTTGCTAATACTTTTCTCAACCCTAGGAAGTGCCAGAATGCCTTACCCAGTCTCTGTTAAAGAGGCGACATGAGGAGTCGTCATAATTTCCGCTACACAAGCCGGCTGGTTATCTGAGAGAATTTGCTGTCAGTCATCCGGCCTGTCAGTCGAAAGGACGGCGTGGATAGGCTCTGTTCATTGTATTTTGCCAGCAGAACAATTCATTCATCTCAGACGATGTAGGCTACATACCCAATGGATGGGTTGACGCCAGGCATTGTAAAGAAAAGGAGAAATGGCTTATCGCAGCTCTGGAACCTCACATTCAAAACGGAACCTGGAAATCGTCGATAGGAGTACAACCAAGAAAAAGCCCCTCACCCTCCGCTGGGATGCTTGACACTAGAAAGGATGACGGTCGCTATACTTATGAACTATAGGAATTGAGATGTTGTAGAATTTGGGATATCAAAGGTTATATACCTAGTAAAAGCCTAAGGAAGGGGAGAAATTATCTACATGACTAGGCATCTAAAAGCCTACCTAACGAGATTACTAAAAAAAAACCACTTAAAAGACTTATAAAAAGACGATTAGAAAAGACTACCTGAGAAGACTGCGGCCGCTTAAATGGCCGACTATTCTTGTTATAGGAATTAAGATTGTAGCAATTGACCCTATAGAAGTTGATATTGTACGAACTTACTAGATCTTGAACGACAGAGGTAATAGTAAATTAGTGTAAACAGAATATCTTCTAACGACAATGTAGAAAGTACCCAAGCACATAGGTAGGCGAAATATTTCCTATTTGGGCAAACCTTCCATCTCTAGGAGATCTTTGACATAGCGCCGAAAGAAACACTTAATATGTAGATACTATATGCATTTATCTTTAACTCATAGTAGAGTGAACCCACTTGTTCTACCATTCGAGATTGTATCTACTATCAGGCTTCCTCCCTAGTCAACATCATCCTCTAGCCATGCCTTAAACTCAACGCTTAGGTTATCGAGAAGCCGGAGGAAGGTGTCCATCTTAGAACAGATACACCATCTTAGCAGAAGTCTTCCCACTGCGGACGAAGCTCAACATTTCTAGTCTCAAAACAGATATTATCCGATATGGCCAAATGGTGCGAACCTCTGTACCAGAACGGACAAGCCTATAACAGACCAAACTAATACGGTCTTGACTTGCGTTGGGAATACACAGTACAAATGCTGTCTCTGCTAGTGCAGTGAAGGATCATCTTGGCGGCTGAGCAGCCACCATCTTGGAATAGTCATATGCGAGTTCATGCATCCTCGACACCAACGGCGGTTGTGATATCCCTACCTGCATACAACATACGTACTTACACTAGTAACACCAATTTCAAGATAATGACTTCTATTCAATCAATGATTGACACAGCCTGGCTGATTTATCTGTACAGATAAAAAGAAAATAGGGGCCTCAGCCAGCCCCGATGAATCCCATCCACCAACCCAACACCAACACAAACGCCAGCAGACTTTCCAGTCCAGAAGATAAAAAGCAAAGCAAAACGCAGAACACCATGCTAGTAATATGCTATCATACAAAAACCCACCTTCATGCACCATGTTGTAAACCCTATCAACCCCCCAAACTCCGCCGCTTAAGTCTCCGCCTTTTCCGCTGCGACTGCTGAATAGAATCGTCATTCAGGATATCCGGCGGCAGCTCGAATTCCTGCTCTGTCTGGTCGGGCACCGGATATCCGAATGCGAGGGTTGAGCGGGACCCGCCGCGGCGGATGCCTTTTGTTGCGGCGATGGCTGCTTCGCGCACGTGTCGTTGTCGGAAGAAGGATGTGAATGGGCCTTCTCTTGGTGCGGGGTTCCAGAAGTGGGTGAGGGAGGCTTGTTGGAGGGGTCGGGGTGCGGGTTTTTGGGTTGTTGGGGCTGGGGGTTGTGGGTGAGGTTTGGTGGGTGATGGGTTGGGCTTTTTACGTTTGGGGCTGGGTTTCGGTTCGGCGTCGTTGGTGCTGGTGATAGTAGTGGTGGTATTGGGGGCGGATTTCGAGATAGACTTCCGAGAAGCAGGTGCTGTCTTGCGCGTCTTAGCAGCGCTTGCAGAGCGAGCTTCTTGATGAAGCTGACGCGCAGCCAAGGCGTCGACGTCGCTTGGGTCTAGATCTGGGTCTGCGTCTACGTCCGGCGTGCTTCGTAGATCAGTCCCCGGTGCTGGGGAGCTGTCCACGTCTTCAGCGGGACGGGATCGTTTGCGCGAGTGCTGTCGGGATGGGACATTCGGTGCTGCCTCGGTGCCTGGCACCGGGTGTGCTTTTTCCTTTTCCAGCTTGCGGCGACGCTCTTCGTCTTTCCATGCTTGGAACTTGTTGACCAGAGCGACTAGTTCTTGGATTAGGATGTCGCGCTTCGGTTCGTAGAGCTTCTTGTCGCTTTCGTGGACTCCCGTCAGGCCCATCATGCGTAGCCAGTCATGGCCACGTAGCTCGTCCAGGAGGCGCTCTAGGACTTGCTGTTCGTGCTGGGCGCGGTTGCGCTCGATGTTGCGGAGTTGTTTCTCTTGTCGTTCGAACTTGCGGTGCGCGCGGAAATAGGTCTCTTCGCTCAATGGGTCGATTGCGGGTTTATTCGATGCGGGCTTGGGGAGGGTGATCTTTTCACAGTCGTGGAGGTTTAGTAGCGGGTTGCCGAAGGGTGTAGGGTCGGGGTTGGAGCAGAAAGGTAGTGGTCGCGACAGATCGTCCACGAGCGTTATGGTTGTTTTGGCGGCGAGGAACTCTGTATAATGTCCAATGTCAGCCATGCGCTCAAACCGTTCCTAGGGACGAGTAACCTACCAGGTTCGGGGACATCGAGGCTGATAATCTGTTCATAGTTGTGGAAATACTGCGCAAGCTCGCTCTTGCACCGTGACCCGGTATCCGTCGAACGCAACGACCGTCTCCCCGACCGTGTGTCTACTGATGTAGGCTGCTCGCCGCCAGTCGGCTCGCTCTTGCTATCTTGCGTCGGAGTCGCACCCTCCACAGCACCCTCTGTCTTGATCGTGTTCTCGTCGGCGTCTGCCAGCGATCGATTGTCATTGCGACGAGTCGTGCGGGTCACAGGCGAAACAAGCGGTTTGACATTTGAGGCCACATTCGCCGGGGTAACGGTGCGCTGCTTCGCGACCGAGGGCGCTGGAGATATCGTGTCTAACGGGTCTGGCGACTCATGAACGCCACGCAACAAATCCGCGCCGGAGGGGGTACCTTGGTCACGGCGGGCGCGTGGGGTCTTAAAGCTCCCATTTCCGTTTGTACGTGTCGCTGGAGTCGCCAATTGCCCGACGGAGGAGGCGACTGTGTCAACGGAGGAAGAGGAGTCGCGGCGAGTGCGATTGGAGGTGCGCGGGCGCGTGGGTTTCAACGAGTTGGGACGAGATTTTGGGGTAGGATCCTTGTCGAGACAGTCGGGAGAGCTCTTGCGGTCGGCATTTTCGATGCGCGGTTTCTTTGTCGGCGGTGCCAGACCGTCGGCGGGTTCTTCAGGCGCCTGTCGCACAGAGCGGAGTGAAGACCGCGACAGGGGGGCCATTGTTGAGGAAGATCAGTTCATTGTGTGGTTGGATTCCCCAAGGTTTTACAGGGACTTGGGAATGAGATAGCAAAGAAGTTCTTGGCGGATATGGAGGTTAAGGTGGTGAACTCTGCAAGGCATCAAATATGTTATTGTTTTATGATTCTATTCATTCACAATGCTTTGTATTTGTGCTCTATTGTTCTATTCTGAATTAATATAATTCTTGTTTAGAGACATATAGGCAACGACCTACAATGTACGTAAACCTCCACTATATTATGCATCTACAGTCGATTCAGCACGATTCCTTTGATTAAGTCTGCTCTAATAGAAATATAAAAACATCCAAAGTATCATAAATAGCATAAATATCCCTAATATCCCGGATATCCTTAGTATCTCGGAAAAGGACAGACCCCCACGGCCCCAATGTGGGGGACGGCAATTCAACCATTGCCAGTGTCGGGATTACAATGAATCCCCATATGTGAGGGGATGGAGGAGTCTATAGACTTCATTGGACATGTGATAGTGTATATTGGGTAATGGACAGTATCATCTGCGCAGTAATAGACCATATAACTCCGGATTCAGGACTATATCAGATCTTACCACAAGGCCTAACACAATGAGATTTCTCCCATTTTATGCTAAGAGGGAGAGACATACTCACATCAAGTGACTAAGTATAGCAACAGCATACATGGAATACATCGTATACCACCAGGCCATCCTATACCTCGGGGGTCAACCCCGCATAAGGCGTGGGGGGAAATGATGTCCGAATGAAACGAACACCAAATGCCTCTCCCACCAGACTTTTGAACTGCAGAATCATTCGGTTAAATCAGAACTCAGTGGGGTGGACGTGGGGGAAAATGCCTAGCTAAATAGCTGTAAGTCCGCCAATATTCATCCCCCTCATTTACCCTCCGGTGACATTTGGTATGAACAGAAGGATTCCAAGAAACTTACGGACACTAACAGAACCAATAGATTGAACTCCTCTCCTCCAAAATGACCGGAACCAAGCGCAATTCCCTCCCTCACGGTGTCTACGTCCCCACCGTAGCATTCTTCAAGCCCGACGAAGAAGTCGATCTCGCAACAGTCGAGAAGCATGCCGCCTATCTCGCCCGCAGCGGGGTAACCGGCCTAGTAACCCAGGGTAGCAATGGCGAAGCTGTCCACCTAGATCGCGAAGAGCGCAAGGCCATCACAGCCGCCACACGCCGCGCCGTGGACGCAGCCGGCTATAGCAACATGCCGGTGATTGCCGGCTGTGGCGCCGCCTCAACCCGCGAGACCATCCAATTCTGCCAGGACTCCGGTGCAGCAGGCGCCGACGCCGTCCTCGTGCTCCCACCCAGCTACTACAAGGCCCTCGTGAGCACCGAGTCCATGCACGCCCACTTCCGGGCTGTGGCTGATGCCTCGCCCGTCCCTGTCCTCATCTACAACTTCCCCGGCGTGCAGTCCGGCCTCGATCTCAGTTCAGATGATATCTTGACTCTCGCAGAACACCCCAACATCATCGGGTGCAAGCTCACGTGCGGTAACACGGGTAAGTTGGCTCGTGTTGCGGCGGCGAAGCCTGATTTCTTGACATTTGGTGGCTCGGCCGATTTCACGCTGCAGACGCTGGTTGTTGGTGGGGCGGGGATTATTGGTGGCGTGGCTAATATGATTCCTCGCTCGTGTGTGCGTCTGATGGAGTTGTATCGTGCTGGGAAGGTTCAGGAGGCGCAGAAGGTGCAGGCTATTGTTGCGCGCGCTGACTGGGCTGCTATCCATGGTGGCTTTATCGCCGTTAAGACTGGCCTCCAAGCCTACCACGGTTACGGTGGTCTTCCTCGGCGGCCTTGTGTCGTGCCTTCTGCTAAGGATGCGGCAGCCATCCAGGAGGAGTTCCGGGAGGGAATGGAGTTGGAGAAGTCGTTGGAGTCCTAATGGATATGAAGTAGATTAAATTATGATACCTGAGATCCCATGTGGAGATTTCTGTTCCTTTCCAGGGGTTTTCCAGGTGTTTTCCAAGTGTTTCAGGTTGCTTCATAGATCGACAGACCAGTGCGACTGTGTCATTTGCCAGTAGATCCGGAGGTCCCGTAGCTTTTTCCCCTCTTTATCTTTCAATATTTGTTGTTATATGGAAGTTGAAGTTGCATGTAGAGGTTGCACTTTCTCTTTCCCTTGAATCATTTGAAGACTTCCAAGGTGTGTTAGTTTGGATATGCAATGTAACAAGGGAGCTGTTTGTTTTTTTCCTTCCCCAGGTTGCATCCAGGCCCATTCCCCCATTCCGATGAGAGATCGACAATGCAGCTAAACATAAATAGTTCTGGCTATCTCCTGGCCACAGTTTCTCTATTTTTCATCCTCATTCACCTTATCAACATGAAGTTCGCCTCTGTGTTGAATGTGCTTGGGGCCCTGACGGCTGCATCCGCCGTCCTAGTGAATCCACTTCCCGCCCCCCGTAACATCACCTGGGGATCCTCCGGTCCAATCCAAGTCAACTACTTGAATCTGAACGGTCGTCACTCTCCTCTGCTCACTCAAGCTTGGGAGCGAACATGGGAAGCCATCACCACCCTACAATGGGTCCCTGCTGCTGTTGAATCCCCAATCGCCTCCTATCCGGCCTTCCCCACCTCGACCCCTGTCTCCACCCCTGCCCCCAAGGCCAAACGCGCGCCCTCCGCAATCCACAACGTCGATGTCCATGTGGTGGACAACGATGCCGATCTCCAATACGGTGTGGATGAATCCTATACACTGGTAGTGGGCAATGGTGGCATCAGGATCAATGCTCAGACGGTCTGGGGTGTGTTGCACGCATTCACCACCCTGCAGCAGATTATCATCTCGGATGGGAAGGGCGGTTTGATCATTGAACAGCCCGTCAAGATCAAGGATGCCCCATTGTACCCCCATCGTGGTATCATGATGGACACCGGGCGCAACTTTATCACCGTTCGCAAGCTCCTCGAGCAGATCGACGGTATGGCCCTGTCCAAGCTCAATGTTCTCCACTGGCACCTGGACGATTCTCAGTCGTGGCCCATGCAGATGAGCTCCTACCCTGAGATGACCAAAGACGCTTACTCGCCTCGCGAAATCTACACCGAGCACGACATGCGCACTGTGATTGCCTACGCCCGCGCGCGAGGTGTCCGCGTCATCCCCGAGGTCGACATGCCCGCCCACTCTGCCTCGGGCTGGCAGCAGGTCGACCCGGAGATCGTGGCATGTGCCGAATCCTGGTGGTCGAACGACGTTTGGGCGGAGCACACCGCGGTCCAGCCGAACCCTGGCCAGCTCGACATTATCTACCCCAAGACCTACGAAGTTGTCAACAATGTCTACCAGGAATTGTCTCGCATCTTCAGCGACAACTTGTTCCACGTTGGTGCAGACGAGATCCAGCCCAACTGCTACAACTACAGCACCCATATCACTAAGTGGTTTGCCGAGGATCCCTCGCGCACCTACAACGACCTTGCTCAGTACTGGGTTGACCACTCCATGCCCATCTTCCGTAGTGTCGGCGACCACCGCCGTCTTATGATGTGGGAGGATATAGCTATCGCGACTGAAAGCGCCCACGATGTGCCTAAAGACGTCATCATGCAGACCTGGAACAGTGGCGAGGGTGAGGGTAACATCAAGAAACTCACCTCGGCCGGCTACGACGTTGTCGTTTCGACCTCCGATTTCCTCTACCTCGACTGCGGCCGCGGCGGCTATGTCACCAACGACGCCCGCTACAACGTGCAGAGCAACACCGACGGTGGAGTGAACTTCAACTATGGCGGCAACGGTGGCTCCTGGTGCGCCCCCTACAAGACCTGGCAGCGTATCTACGACTACGACTTCCTCACGAACCTCACTGCCTCCGAAGCGAAGCACGTTATCGGCGCCGAGGCTCCTTTGTGGTCGGAGCAGGTCGACGATGTAACCGTCTCCAGCGTGTTCTGGCCTCGCGCTGCTGCTCTGGGTGAGCTTGTCTGGTCTGGTAACCGTGACGCTGCGGGTAGAAAGCGTACCACCAGCTTTACTCAGCGTATTCTGAACTTCCGTGAATACCTCGTTGCCAATGGTGTGATGGCTACTGCTCTTGTGCCGAAGTATTGTCTGCAGCACCCTCATGCTTGCGACCTCTATAAAAACCAGACTGTAATGTCTTGATTGTGGTTGATCTGGACTGCTAGTGAGCCTTCTGAGTGTCTGCTCGTCTGTATATACTTATTCTATCTTCGATACCCAATTCCATTGGAATTCCTTCCAGGATACATGTCCCTGATCAGTATACCATTTCACGTCCACATTCAATCTTCAGCAACACGAATTTATCCAACCAACCAACACCCTACGTCTACCACAATCTTCCTTTATACATATCTACTTCATACCCAATCCCATTCCAATCAGGCACAAAACCCCTCCCCCGTCCAAATCAAAATCAACCCCCGACCCCAACCTCCCCTCTCCACATATCCATACCTTAGTCCAAAATCACCTTAATCTAAACAAAGCCATCCCCCCAAAAGATCACAAGACCATCCACACCCAAAACTCCACAGACCCTCCCCTTCCCAACCCACCCAGTCCACCTCCACAAACCAAACCCCAAATCAAAACTGCCGTGCAACTCTCCGTCTTAAAACTCGCCCTTCGGTCCCGTCCCGAACTTAGGCGGGCTTCGGGACGGGCTTGCTGTATGCACTATGCATGTAGTACGGAGTACGTCGTACACATGTAGTAGGAGATATATGTATGGGCTATGTACGCATGTTCGAGTACGCAGTACGTAGTGTTGCATGCAGAGCTAGCATTAGCATTAGCATGTACGGCGTACCTACGCTATGTATCAATATTATTCTTTGGTACATACCACATGGTACGGAATTAGACATGCAATATACGTACATGTACATGTACATACATAGGTACAAAGTGAATCTTGTTAACTTGTTATTGTACGTCTTATTTGTGTATATGTGTGTAGTTCCATGTCATATATACAAGCCCATACCGCATCGGAGCAAACCAGCCCATTCAGACATCCCTGCTCGAAACCCAGTCTATGGATTCAGACTGGGCTGAGCTGGGGTTTGGGTGTTGCTCACGTGTACACCTACATGCATAGGGGAGATATGTTGCACAGGATGCGGGGAATGACAAATTGACGAATTGGGGAGAAACATGCGAGTGGTTAGATGTTAATTCTCATTAGGTGTGTTTATATTTACCTAGGTAGATATACTGGCTGGGGGTCATCATACAAGTGGGAATTTGTGGTACTCTGTCACTGGCGAGGTCCTTGTTTGATTTATATGTTTGAGATGGGGATGGTCAATGGGTATTCCAAGGAGGATTTGTCATCTGCTTTACACCTTCCCTTGCCTGAAATTTGGTTTGATTCCTTTCTTCACCCTGTATCGATGTAGATTCTTCCCCGGAGCTATTCGGGTACAAACCTGGCTTCTATGTATCATACTAAGTACAGACGCTTCGATTTCCGGTGCCGCGAGTAGATCGGGAACTGATCTCGCATATTTGTACACGGAGGGTTGTACAAGCACGCGGTCACTCTGCGTAACCGGTTGTCTATGTTATTAGGTTTGGTATTCGTCTAATATGGATGGTTTGTGCTTGGTATAGTTCAGCCTAGTACTTCGTCTTCTAAGTGGTATTTCCAAAATAGTAGTTTTCGGTAAGTATATCTCCTACTTTTGACTTTGCTTTATGGTTTACGTCTTACCTGGCGTTTGGGGAGTGGGATAGGTTTCTGTCTCAGTCGTGTTTCAACGTGGATCGGGTCCTTTTCCTGATATATATTCTTGGCTTATGTTTCGTGCGGTGGTGCAGGTTCGTATAATGCATGTCTGGTATATCGTACGGTATTAGCGACTGGGACGTTGAGGTCGAGCTTGGTTTGAGGTTACTCCTTGGCAACATATATCGACTCAAAATGGTCGAAAATATATATCGACACTGCCAAAACATAACTTCATTCGTTGGATGCCATGGCAAATTGCTAATAGGTCTTAATCTTACTCTAACTCCTCATCTCGCCTTGGTTATTCGTTACACATCATTAACCCCAAGCACCAGGTATAGTCTGATCGCGGGTGTGGGCCACGACAAAATAGAAGGTCTCGTGTTTAGGGCGACGAATTTGGAACTGTATTCTCGACGGGCCTGCGGAGAATTTGCGGCATTTTATATCTACATGGTCGTTCCCTGGTGTGTGTGGGTGTTTCATGATATATCCTGGTCGATTCTGACGTGCGTATGTATCGCTGATAAGGCTCGTAGGTGCTGTGTCGACATTTGCATGGAAGACTTTCTAGAAGCCGACCTTGTTGTTGGACGTACATGTGTTCTAGACACGTCCATGTCATCGGGCTTCAGCGAATGGAATCTCGCGACTTCGAGTCTGGATATGTCGCGGACGTGTTTGAGATACCAAATTGGGATGCCGACACAAGATAAGTCCAAGGAGAAGATAGGGACCTATTACATACGACGAAATCATTCCTTGATCCTCGATAGTTATGAAACTTGCTTGCCACGAACCAGAAGGGCATGGGCGATGTGTGTGCGCTGCCCAACCATACACTCGTATAGACCAGACATAAGCAGCGGACCGAGCGCAGACCGTGAAGATACCCCACAAAACAACCCACGGCTTACGCTCCAGAGTAGATGTACCTGCTCGATATACGCCACAGGTCCCGACATCAGGGTTATCATAGGGGTGATCGCCATACACCCTCCTACCAGCCACTCTACCGGGCAAAAGGAAAGCGCCAGACCCTGCAGCACCATCACCCCAGGTGCGTCTGCATTTGCCGAGCTATCTGATCGCCAAACTATAGAACCTAATCACCAAAAACCTGATCGACAGTATAGTACGATGCACAATGGATACCCGGGTAAGTCTAACCTTACCAGATCACCAACTAGAGGGATTCGTGCTCCCACGCCCACCTTCCGCGTGCTGTCCTGCGCGCTCAGGTCAATTCCACCCGGGTTTTTCTCTGTCCTTGTTTTCTTTCCCCCAGGCAATGCAGATGCAGATGCAGATGCGTATGCACACCCGGGCGCAGATGTGAAAAGGCAAAGGTACGGGTTTCAGACAATTTTCCTACCAGTTGCATCGGAGCGCCCGATTTCCCGATTGAAACAAAAATTAATTGCGGACTACGGCATCTTTATTCCGTGTTACCCAACGTCATTGCTAGATAAACGCGATCGTAACACCGCCTCAATGAGTGGAGTTGATTTGCGTCATCTCGGGGAGAGCGAAAGGGCTCCCCCATAGGCTGAAGAAGAGTGGCTAGTGACGGTGGTGGGGGAGGGGGGGTTAGTGGGATGATGGAATTTTTCTTCTTTGGGCTTCTTTTTGCTTCTTTGTGGCACAAGTCGGCACATTCACAAATTTGGTAATGTAAAGACTTGTAAAGCTATGTAAAGGCACAATTAGGAAAAGTGCACTTTTCTGTGGAGATGCGATCCACATAACTATTGTCGCTAGTGAGTATTCGTATTAGTATGCGATATCTACAATAGGAAAGAAGTGGAGCGTACGGAGTACATCTGTAGTCACAAATTCTTCGGATCGACATGCCAAGTCAGATCCAAAGTGACAGATCAAAAAGGTGGATGTGTAATATATCCAATATATCCAATCAAAAGATCCCTCGATCGAGGATTTGGGATGTTTATCCCGAATCGATACGTCTAGTTCCCGGGTTCCCGTGCAGTGTTGTCGATCATTAGGAACTTGGAGGGAAAGATCACAATTGATTTGACGATGCATAGTTATACTCGATCTCCGTGGTGCATTGTGCAGCACGACCCTCCTGCCTATTATGTCCATGTCGAATTTGACAGCTGGGGCCGATTGGCGTACTGTGGCTTGACTAGCCATTTCACATTTGGCTTTTATCCTATACAATATATTGTTTGGCTACGCACGATGCTCAAAACGGGAGCATGGAGTGATCTTAGGTACAGATGAACAACACACGTCCGACATGCAGGGAATATCACCCCGGGGACCTCCCTAGTAAGCTTTAGGTCACTATATGCGAGATGTGCTATCAATCAACCCTCGGACCTGCCTACATTTCTCAAAAATGCGTCTGCCTCGGCTACAGGTGGCACAGTGTAACGCCTTCCCTCGAGCTTATCACGGGGTTGGAAGATATCCAATCTTCTCTCTCCGGTCGACTGTGATACATATTTGATACTATAGGTCAGATGATTAGATCCTAACTCTAATCTAAAGAACCGCCCCATATTCGAGTCTGTGGGTACGTTGTAGTCCAGTTAACTGAAAGAAATTCAAACCGAGAACGTGACGGATACCGCATGACCCGGGAGAAGTGGTTGCATATGATGTACGGCGTAAAAACAAGCCCAAATGGAAAAATAGCGAAAGGCCAGATTTATTGATCTACGTTAATCAATAACAGAAAGTAGCTGCTAGGCACTGAATCAGGACTGTGTTTGGCTAGTGGATGACTGACTCTGCATCCGACAGGGATGAATAACTTGACCCCCTCTTTCTCAAAGTTAATCTTGCATCGATCGTGCCGTCAGTGGAGGGCACGTAGACGGGTGATTGGGCGTGTTTTACCCCTCTCGGGCGAACACCCTAAGACACATGAACACGTAGATCAGAGCCCGGGTGACTCTACTGAGGTCGCATCTGGAAAGGAGCAAGGACTTAGGAAAAGGTAAACGTAGGACAAATGACTCTAACGCAAAGAGCCAGAGCCGCACTATTACGTATAGAACTGTTTTGAATCAAGAAACTCGCCTTGCGATGCAGTTACTGAAATTAGGAGGATCAACATCCCTGTCCTACCCGCATTTAACCTTGTTTAGCGATAAACTTAATAAAACATCATGATTTGGAATATATAGACTTTGGGTGAACTGTCTACATACTCAAGTATGTTTGTATTCGTTCTTCACTTCATAAGATTTAATGCTGCAGTCCCACATAGACCGATAATCCGGTCCCAACCACACGGAACCGTGGAGCAAGAGGATCGGACCGCGCCCACAGCACGGCAGCTTACCTTGCCTATGGATGGGACCAATAGCACGGTCTGAATATCAGGATTTCAGGTGCATCCCGCGGTTGTGAGACAGACAGGGACATCCTGGTCAATAGAAGATAAGATACGTACATACTGTGTTACGGATGTAGATACGCTGAATCGTGCATGTTACCAGTTCTCAAGTCCCTATGCAGGGGCGTCACCGTGTGACCCCTGACGCCCCTATTTGCAGCACTGATGGGTAGGTTATCATCTGATAGAAGAGACAAGCAAGTTATTAGGTCAGATATATAATGTACATGCAGTGGGAGTAGGCCCAATATGAAGTTGGTATATTAACATGCCGTTTCGTCATTCGAAACCCCTGACAGAGATCTACTACGCAGAGCAGGTACCACGATAACATTAGCCAACCGAATCCAGGACCACCGGAGTAAATGCTCGAGTAAGGAGTATCTACGATTCAGGTTCCGTTTACTTCGGCAAACACATCAGGTTTTTCCAGCGCCATGACCTGTAATCTCGCTCTCAATAGTGTAACTAGTCTTCCCCACCAAAACCTGTACATAGCACGTATACCGGAGTAGCCGGCATGGATAATATTTTACTCTGCGGGGACTGCAGACTGGCGATTAATTGCCCTATATTGTATAGCCCCAGGGCCACTATGGTCCAAATTAAATACAAAATTAGCGATAGCAGAGCTATCTCAGATCTTTGCTTTGCCACGTGAACAATTACAGTATCCACCGGGGACCTTCCCCGGTGGAGAGCGTGGAAACACTCCACCCTCCGGTCCGTTTCCGCCTGGAAAAGTCCAGTTAAGACCAAGGGAAGTAACTACTTGGCACCTAAATCGTGCACTATAGTATTGTCGTAGCGCAATATTGGAGAGCGTGGGGACATAATCAGTCTAAGCCCGCCAAGCAAGTCGGCTAGACGGGGCTATGTACCTATACGAGGCTTGGGAACGGCCCTGCTTCCGCATTTGTTCAGGGGACCGAAGAACGCGGGACAATGACAGGGAAAATGAGGCTCACAATGCCCTGGGCCTCCACTTTGCTATCTCCACTCGGCTTAGGCGAGGGTGATGACAGTGTTGGCATGGTAGCAAGGCGGGCCGGGTGGCCGTTAGTTTGCACCTTGTTGTGCTTTTGTGATCTGGGGAGGGAGGATGTTGGAGTTGGTATGGTCGCAAATTGAGCACAGGGAGATATCCTGGCCCACAATTGGGTCGAAAGATCCGAAAGGAGAAGCAGTAGGCAGGTCTAGATTGTAGGATCGCCGGATTCACTGTTGGAAGCTGTATTTACTGCGGACATTATTGTACTTAGGAAAATAAAAAAATTGTATCGGAGCCATCGAGTTTGTTGTAGATATACTGTTTTGATTTTGATCGGACATGGCGCAGTCGAGGCCATTCTGCTGTGCAACATAAAAGGGATTCCTGGCGTTATTCTAGAAACCCTTTGTTGTTTGGACAGGACAGGCAATAACCTTGCATGTAATAATCCTGGTTGTTTTATGGCGCGCCGTTGGGAGACACAAAGATCGCTTCTTGAAACGCCAGCAAATGAAGGCCGAACTGACCATACGGATATGAAGTCTAAGCTTGCAAAGTCTAACAAGTTAGAAATTGTTAGAAATTGTAAATGTTAACCATGCACTGAACCATGCACTGGACGATCGGCAGGAATGTTGTGTTTTGATCACCGCGAAACAACAGCGCTAAATGCCAGATGAGTATCCTTGTACGAAGTTGCTTGGAAAAACACAACAATACGAATCCTTATCAAGCGCTTATTACAATCGCCAAATGGAACACCGATGGCGTTCATAGGGGGCGCCAACCCTGTCCGCCACACACATGGCCAAGATTTGGGGTCTGAAACGTTCATATCGAAACAATAAAACATTCTAAACCAACTTAGGAAGGACCAAATGGGAATAAGCGTGGATGTGGTATGGCGACATCCGCGGGGACCAAAGGAACCATGAACCATGTCTTCGCCGACCACTTGGCCAACTCTAGAGATGTAACCATATGGATAAGAATAATAAACATGCACCTAATTAGCTTAGTCCTTTATGCAGTGTACTTTCATGTGTTCCTAGAAAATACCTGCCCTATCCGGGATCCCCAGACGAGACTACCAGACTGGGCTGTGTATGCATATGCGATCGCTTGTCGACGTTCAGTTTCTCTGGCTGTTTAAAACTGGATTCTTTCACTTCTGTTTTTAGAAACACCACGCGGGTTGACAGGGATTAAACCTTGTATGCTTCCCCCACCCCATCCTGCCCTCTGCTCCTATAGGGCTTAGGGCCTAAGTTGGTATCTCCTGCTACGAATAGCACGAGAGGCGCAACTGTTGGTTGGGGTCGGCAGTTGTTCGAGTAGGTCCAGCGTCAACGATGGGCTGAGTCAGAATCTAGATGTGCCTTTTTTCGGTTTGTTACTGCAGGTGGGATGTCTTGCCGCTTTCTTTTAAGGTTGGCTTATTCCTGGACCTGTTTTGGTGTTCGGTAATAAATTCCAAAACTGGGGGAATACCAAGGTCTGGGGATATTATTTGCCACTCTGGATATTCTCTCCGGCCCGTGGGTGATCCGAGCACGAACGACATCAAAAGTAAATATTGAAGTTGAAGTTGAAAGTACAATATAAAGTTGTAGATAAAAGTTCGGAGTTCCATGGTTCTGTTCGAGTCAACCATGGACCGACGGTACCCGGACTGGGTGTTTTTCTTTTGATTTTGCTGTTTGGCTTCATCCCAAAACACCATTGACACATTGGGCATCACTTTCCCACTAAATTGGATGGTAGCATCAAGGATAATTAAGAGCCTCCTTGATCGCCGTATTTTTAATATAATTTCGATATGGCGGGCCCAGAGGGGAAGGAGTCTACGGGGTCGCCGGATCAACCTCACTTTTGGCATGTACAATATATCTTATCTCAGTCGTAGATATGGCCAAATCCGAAGTCACCAAGCGGGCATACGGCCATCCCGATGCCGTGGTGACGGAGTGGAGAATTCTTGGCTACCCTAATCATCCTCGAAAGTCGAGAAGATGGAATGTCAGATTGAAATGCTTAGGTATATGTTACAGTGTTTTTTGATGGTAATATCCAACAATTTGGGGGCCAAAAGCAGGAACGCAAATGAAGCGAACGATTGGGTCCTGTATAATATCTCCATCACACGTGTGAAGGACAGGCAATCTCAGTCAACGACCACTTCTAGGTGCTGACTGGCTAATGCGCTTGAGGACGCTTTTGGTGAAAGTTTGACGTGGACGTTGAAAATCCAGTCCAACAGTTAGTTATGTTACATATGATATATCTTTGCAGCCATTCACCATTAGAGTAATTATGGCTAACGGAAGTAACTTTCCGTAAGCATGTCTGCAATTATTAACATATTGCCCGGGTAGGGACATATGTCAGACCTGGGCAAAAGGCAAAGGCCCGAATGCCGACCGCCAGTTTAACTAGGCCAAGACCACCAAATCCGCAAAACCAGGGCAAAAGAATCGGTCAAACCCAACACACGGGCCAGATATGACTTCATTCCCCCAGTTTAGCACAGTCTAAAATTTAGACTGTGCATACATGCCTGTCAAACTAGTATTGGAATAGACCCATTTAAAGCATGGGGTTCGACCACCGGGATCGCCGATAAATACGAACTACCCAGTCAGCGGTGTAATTTATCAGCTGCGCCATGATTCCAGGGATGTGGACCAACTATTCCCTATTTGTTTGGCTATGTGACGAATTCCAAGAACGCCCTTTGTTCGCGTATGATTGGGACAGACCGAAGTGGGGATATTGTGGCTTAGGCATATGTGGCGCTAGTTGTCTTTTAGTGTATCGGCCCCCAAACACGGACACTCCGAATGACAGCTTGCACTCCCCTGCACTCCGTACCGGCTAGGGCTATATGGCGTAATTAGTGTAGATAATCTAGATAATACAAATGAATGTGATAAATGGGAACTGCAGAATGGCTATAGAGCCGAGGTTGTATCTGGTTTCTTCTCCTGGTATTTGATCACCACGGAGCTATTCGGTGTCTACAATATAAACATCCATGTTAAGGGATGGGATCTTAATAAGCATATTAATCTGCAATCGAATCCCCGACTAAAAAATGAGAAATGTCACTTTATCGCCGAGCACCCGGGAAAAAAAATTAGATTGACATTTATTCATCCATTTTAGGTAGACCCACCATTGGCTTTCTTCGGATATGCAAGCCCCAGTGATCAAGGGATATCCGATTATCTGTACGGAGTACGGAGTAGAAATGTAGAAATGCAACATATGCCGTAGACATATAGACAGTATTTCGTGAGTTGTAAATTCAACAAGGAGGGGAGTACTGCTTCCCCAATTTCCCAATTAGGAAATAGCGAAAAGGCAACTAAGAGAAGCAGGCCTAATCGTGATCACCAAAAGGAATGCGGCTCTTGGACGACAGCCGAGGAAATCCGAGGACAATCAGACAAGAAAATTTGGATACAATATGCTATACTGATCGCCCGTTATAGTTACCAAGAAGGAAGAGCGGGCGAAACAGACACGAACCCACCTAGCCGGCCTAAGGAATGCCCACCGAGCCCTCGGAAGGGCTTTCAGGGCCCTGATTGGGGGGGAATTTGACTCCCTCATTTTAATTCTTTTATCGGGCTGTGACACATGGGCCAATCACCCTTCCGGGCACGCGGTTGGTCTGCCGAGTTATGGAGGGGATGCTCGATAGATGGGTCCCGTCACAGATCGACCAAACTCTTGGAATTTCGATTTGTATTTGTCTTTGTGTATTATATGCACGGAGTACTCCGTATTGCGTATTGGTAAGCTTTTTATCCTTACTACCGTGCCTTACATTCGTCTTTTTCCTTTTTTGCAAGTTCCAAGGTTCTCCCAGGAGAAGGCACACCCCCAGATCTGGGTCTATTATACTTTCTTCTTGTCTTAACTTATGCTTATGCTTACATACTATTTCCTCGCCTGCTCTTCCTCTCATCATAATTTGGTACAAAGAGGGTTGGACGGATACGGAGTAGTCTGACCCGGACTGGCGGGATAAACCATCTTTGAAGAGTACAACATACGAGATAGAAATTTTCTAATGTTGAGCTCCATTGTTGCGTACCTTGATAAGCTAGTCCATAAGTACATGCGTATATGCCAAGGAGACGAGGCTAAAGTGGTCTTTCTGGGGGAAAAGGGGTCATGGCGCCATGCCGACGGGAAAGCACTGGCTATGAAGAACGGAGGTGCCGATGACCAGAAAATAACAATTAATCACATATATATTGTATGTAATTCATTCTCGTGCAACGGTTGACATTCTGACAGGAGGCTTCTCTAGTTTCTGATTACCGTCAAGAATCTAATTCGTGTTGCAGGGGTCCCGAAGCAAAAGGACTAGTAACTATGCACTATAATTGCTTTTCATCTGAATATGTTCCATCCACCGTACTCCGTATTCGGTTCCTATGAGTACGACGGACGATGTATCCCCTCGACGCAGGTACTTTGGGAAAACCAATATTTGCTTCTACCGGAAATACCCCCGGGATAAATATTCGGGGATCGTACATATCTCGTAGGGCAGAGCCAAAAGTGGATAAAGAGACGCGAGCTGTCAGAACCCAACTTCTATAATACTCCGTATAGTGGGTTATGTTGACTATCGACGGGATACGGGATAGCAAACACTGGGCGCCTGACGAAGGCTGAGCTGATGGCCTCGACAAGTACTGTGCATGTTATAGTGAAAACTAGTGTGTGCACAAGTTTTCTCTCAGTACTCTGATTTCAAATGTTCAGAGTTCAGAGGCTAAGTACGAGGTAACCTTGGAAGTAGACATTACTAATTGACAGTAATTACTCGATAATAGTATTCAGACTGTATCGAGAAACCCATGTTCGAGGATTTTCCCAGATAAATACTAATGCCAAATATATCTGCATGGGCGCTAAGTTTCCCTGTCCCTGTTCACAGCCCCAACACGTTCAACATACCAAAAATACGGTATGTAATGGTTTACTGGATTATTTTAATTTACTATTATTATTATTATTATTCTTTTTGTCTTTGCTTTTTTTACTATGGAGTTGTCTTTGGATTTTATTTTTAAATTCAATTCAATTCAATTTTCCTTTTCCCTTTTTCCCTTTTTCTTAAAAAAATTAAAAAAATATATAATTCTAGACACAAGACTATAACTAACTACTGTAGGGCCCATCGTCACCATTTAACAATGCTTCTTCCTCTTTGACATGCTATAATATCCTCTCCTCCCTCCCCCAAGTCTGTCATGAATCTATGTCATTGACTCGACTCACGATCTAACTTTTCGATCACTTCGGGAAAACGCTTGATTAACATTCCTCGACTCTTTGTCGATCGACATTGTTTCCCTACCCGTGCCTGTGGAGTTACAACTTGGATGTGACCTTCCTGACTTGTGATATATTGTATACCTCCTTGCATGATAACTTATTCTGTCAATTGCGCACGTTGCCTCATTTTTGGCGTCTTTTGGATCCCCGAACGGGCCGCGATCTTACCCAGAAACCTTATCACCGGTATGCCCATGCGCCATATAGACCTGGAACCCTTTGAGACAGCATGGACTGACAATTTTTCTTTGTCTAGGTTCGCCATTGCACATTGCATTTCTCAACCAAGGAGATGACGACTTTTGAATCCAATCCCGATTTTACTCTATTCCCCTTCCACGCCCGGTCTAAGATGGCTGTCGAAGCTGCCAGGTCCAAACAACTCCCATACTTCGATCCCATGACCATGGATTCCTCTATGCTCTCTTTTCCCCTTGAGAGTCTCCCAAACTACACACAGGGTCCCGATATGCCCCGTGCTCCCAATTCCTATTACGATACCCACCCTTTGTTGGAGTCTGCAGATCTGCAAAATCCCACATATTTCTCTTCTATACCCGCCACACCCCCTTCCGTCTCCGCCTGTCACTCTGCAGAGCCATATATACCCACCGGGTCTGCTGCTTCAGGGCAGTCCATTGCTAGCGCATCTTCTTCGGCCATGGGTTCACCATACTCAGGAACCGCGCAGGCGTTCCAGGAAAACTGGGTGAATACAAACCACGGGTTGGGTCTACCAGCTGCAGTGATGAACGACCTTTTCTCTCACGAGTACATGGGAAATGCCTTCGACATGGATATGTCATATGAAGAAAAGTTCCCGGACCCTTTTGTCGGTATGTTTCGATACCAATCGCAAAAGCTATCTAGTATACTAACATGCATAACAGACCCCTCATTGATTCAACCGGCGCAACAAGGTCCTGGAATTACTCCGACTATCTCATATCCCGACCAACCGACCTCTTCCTACTCCAACGTGCCACCCAATTACATGTCCCACTCTCCCGCCCCATCACCTCTCCCATATAATGATATTGCAGAGCACCACACCTCACCCCGCTCACACCCAATACAACACACTGGGCAATCTCCCCTCATGGTCCCACACAGGTCACATTCACGACCACTCTCGATCTATGATCGACGATCGTCTATTTCCTCAATTCATTCCCGACGCTCGCAACACAGCCCGGCGCTGAGCAGCATTGAACCAGATGAAGACACCAAAGAAAAAGGGCGCTGCCCCCACCCCGACTGTGGCCGGGTCTTCAAAGACTTGAAAGCCCACATGTTGACTCACCAGTCGGAGCGGCCAGAGAAGTGCCCGATCCTGAATTGCGAGTACCACCTAAAGGGCTTCGCCCGCAAGTATGATAAGAACCGCCACACCCTGACCCACTACAAAGGGACAATGGTATGCGGCTTCTGCCCGGGATCCGGCTCGCCCGCGGAAAAGAGCTTCAACCGCGCCGATGTCTTCAAGCGCCACCTGACCTCCGTCCACGGCGTGGAACAGACCCCGCCAAACTGCCGGAAGCGCAGTCCCGGCCTGGGCAAGAAGGGCACCAACTATAGCCCGGACGCGACAGGAAAGTGTTCAACCTGTTCATCAACATTCAGCAACGCGCAGGACTTCTACGAGCATCTCGACGACTGTGTCCTCCGTGTCGTGCAGCAAGAAGAGCCCTCGGAGGCGATCAACCAGCAGCGCCTCGCAGAGGTCGCTTCAGATGAGGAGGTCAAAAAGACCATGGAGAAGCACCAACTATTTGATGAGGCTGGCCCGGCCGACCAATTCGACGATTACGAAGATCAAGATGACGACGATACCCATGACTCTTCCAGCTGGCGCGGCCTGAAGACTAAGTCCAGATCATCAAAGGGCAACATTCCCACCTCCCGCCCTATTATCGGCTCTGGCAATGCCATCTCCAAGAATTCCTCCAAGCCCCCTCGCGCCGTCGCAACCCGTCGCCGCAACAACCGCGGCAACTACCCCCAGTCCTGGGGTTGCCCCAGCAGCAGCATGAAGACCAAGAAGCGCGTTCTATGTGTCTTCGATGGTCAGCGCCGTCTGTGGAAAGACGAGATGATGCTCAATAATGAGTTCGAGGTCCGTATGAGACTCCCCGGTGGCGCGGGCGATGGCACCAACCGTAATGCCTACGTCACTGATCTGGATGTCGAGACGTTGAAGCGCGCCGAGGGTGTGCTGAATTCCTCTGAGGAGGAGCGTGGTCCTTGGTTGAACGGTCCTTCGCCTCATATTATGGGTCAGCCGGCGATGATATTGCCAGAACTGTCCCATGATGATGAGATTTCGATCAATGAATTAATGGCTTAAATGACTTCCTTTTGTCTTTCTCCTTACTCCCTACTCTCCTCCCTTATCCTCCTTACCCCCTACCTTTGGAAGCCTATTCGTGTCTATTTTCTTTTCATGTCTCATGTTTCCGTACAGCAGTGGCGTCTTGACGAGCGATTTGTCTGAATACGGATTATGGATGATACCTTGGGACTGATACGTTTGAATGACTTGTGTCTTTGTTTCTGTTTTCTCTCCAGGCCGGTCTTCTAGGCCGGTATGGTAGATCCTGCTGGTCGGGATCTGGACCAGGACACTATTAATTGGAGACTAAAAAATAGTGTCTACTTTTAAACATAAAAAGAAAAACATTCTATATTTTCAATTCCTTGGACAACAACTGTATAGTCTTGTATTAAGAAAGACTAATAGAGAGAAGACCGGTCCGCCGATCTCCACCCCCGTGTTCTGCCAGCTCTCCCGGTCTTACCTCCATTCAACCTCCACGATGCAATTAGGACTTTCAGAATATCTCTCTACCCTGGTCGCAAGACGCTTTACAGCTGCTCGAGATACCGGGCAGCTCGTGTTCTCCTCAACACACCTGTCCATAATCAATGCGGCAGGGATATCCGTGAGTGACGCCAACACTCCGACCACGGCAGTTCTAACCTGCAAATCCAGTACCAACTTCGCTACTGCCCTGCACTCGCAAAGAAACCCTCCAACTTGAAGGAAAATGTCCCGAAAACACCAAAGCCCGATCCCTTCGAGACTCCATCTCCAGATCTCCTGATCGCCCAGTTCCCGCCCGAGAACCCCGCTTATAACCTCATCCTCAACAAATTCCCCGTCATCCCGAATCACTTCCTCCTCGTGACAAAAGACTGGCAGGCGCAGACGGATCTTCTCGATAAGGCAGACCTAGAAGCTACATACGAGTGTCTAAAAGCTTGGAACACAGACAGCGATGGATCGAGATCCGCAAACGGCTCATCTCCAAAGAGCCTCTTCGCCTTCTTCAACTCCGGCGACGACAGCGGTGCAAGCCAACCCCACCGCCATCTCCAATTCCTCCCCGTGGAGGAAATGCGCCAACCGGGCTCGGAGTCCTGGCATCCACTGATCGACCTCCTCACCTCCCAACCCACCTGCCCCTCCCCAACACCCAAGTTCCAGCACCTATCAGGTCTCCCCTTCGCCCACTTCGCCCTCCCAATCCCACCCAATCCCTCCGCCGAAACCCTGCACGCGATCTACCTCACTCTATACAAGGCCGCGGCCGCCGCGACGCGCGGACAACCGCCAAGCCAGGACACTGAGCCCCTCCCCACACAAGGTCCGGCGTCTATAAGCTATAACCTGGCCATGACCCGCTCGACGATGATGATCTGCCCGCGCAGACAGGAGACCGCGCTTGTACCCGTCGACAGCGCGGCGGCGCGCGATATCATTGACCCCGGCGTGTTGTCGCTGAATGGCACTATCCTTGCTGGCACGCTGATGGTTAAGGCTGAGGTTGAGTGGGATTCTTTACGTGAGAATCCGGAGCATTTGACGCAGGCCCTTGCTACGATTGGGTATCCTCGTACGGATTCTCGTGGGCCTTCGCTTTGAATAGTTGTCTGTTGTTGTTGTATAGCTACGCGGTCGATGTGGTTCACTACTTGCATGCCAGAATCAAATACCCGAATGGAATTGCTTGGGGTGTAGAAATTGAATAACTACCAACCTTGTAGCTCTCTCGTTTGGGATACTAAAAGATGTCCATGACTCCCTAATAGAAAATATACCCTGTTCTTACATGCTGCATCCACATGGACGAAATGTACAAGATGAAAGGATCTTGATTCTGAATATGTAGTAAGGACAAGACTAATGTCTATCATGAAGGATAATATTCTAGGTTGCTGACATACCACCTTCAGGATCTTGTAAACTGCTAAAGTTCCCTTGGGATATAGTAAGTAACGGGTGTGCGGAAATGAAGGCGGGTATATATCTGCCAACAAGGCCCTGGCAAACCATGTTAGCGACAGGGACGAGAGACTCTCACCCTTGGAGTTTGTGTTCCGTCCATTGATCGACAGGCTTGGATGACAGTAGAAGTCCATGGCCTACTACTTGTAGACAATGGGAAATCAAATAGCGCTCAAGCCAACCGAAGAAACGTAAGGCCTCTGTCCATTGCATGGAGAAAGGCATGACTATGGTGTCATGTCTCCCAATTCCGGGCTGCTGGCGGACGACATGAACCCACCTGGGCAAGCGATATTCTTCACGCCCGAAGCGAGGACCCGACCAAAGGCGGTCGGATGTGCACGCAGAAACAAAAATGACACCGCCCAAACAAAACACCTTCCTAGATAGGAAGGTGTAGAAATGGTCGCACGTGACTACTGAAACCCCAATTGCGTCTCTTAATTTGATCATAGAACGGCGATGTCGAGTCCGGAAAACGAGCTGTCTGGCTGGAGGTGAGCCTGATAGTTTTCCTTTATGTTAGCAGATATAGTCTTCCGGAGATAGATCTGCTTGAAATCATACCATAGCCTGTTTGCTGGTTTGCAGGACGTTGTGACTTGCTGTAGAAGATCGGGATCTCACGTAGTTTGCAGCCTGGATGGCCGCGGTGATGCTCGTTGGAAATGCTCGTTTCATTGGCGGATCCGCTCATCTTGGCCATCGGGGCGTAAACTTGTTGGGTATAATGGTTTCGATGCGTCTGTGCTGGTTGATAGAAACTTTGATAAAAGCACGTTCTCGTATGCAGGCTTGTTCGTGGAAGGAGGGAAGTAATGTGCTGGTCGTGCTATATGTACATCAGTGAATCGCCATCAACATAGTCGTCGCTGTCGTCACGGCGATGGTATCCGACGACTACTTCCGCAAATCATGCTTACCAGACCTAATGTATGGCAGTCCGCGACCGTGATTTCACATGATAGATCCTTATACCCCATGAACTGAGTTGATATTACCAAACATCCAGGTCTCCATTGCTGCTGGTCATTATCTAACTACCATTTAGTTATTGGGCGTAAGGCAGACTTTCAGGTTCTAGTAGTATGAAACCTGAATTGGTGTCTATTTTCGAGCAGGCTCCATAACAGCAAACAAAAATAAAGCCGATAATTTCCCAGACGAGAGTGAAACATTTGACTACAAAGATGCATGGCACTGTAATAGACTGGATAACTACGGACTAGCTTATGACTCAGTATACACAAGCTCCCATTGCCTTTCATCTTTACATGCCAAGACGCCGCCGTAGGGGGCTTCGGCCGGGCACTGACATGTGCTGGCTACAAATCCGCTATGATTGGCTAGGATACTCGGTGTAATTTCCATAGCGTCCTTTAGTTGCCTTCTGTATCCTTGTGCTATCTCGCTTATGGTGCTTGAGCCTCATATTGCCCTTGATCTTGCACGTTTCTCGTATTGAGCTTGGTCCCCACATTTGTCTCCATTAATACTTAAAGTCGGATGGCCTTGCACTTATTGAACTTTGATTCTTTTACCAAGCAAACTACAGACGGAACTGCACCATGGAAAACAACAAAGAGCCAACAGTGCCCATTGCGCCGGCTACGGCCGCCGAACCAATTGTGGATTCTGCAGAGCCGGCGACTGGACCGAAGACAACGCCAGCGGATGGCACAAATTCGCCCGCAGGGTTGCCAACAGCATCGTCGACGGGGCCGCCCTGAGTTCGCCCACAGCAGCCGAAGAAACATTGACACCAGAACCAACTACAACCACTACAAGAACACTCCCCGGAGCCGAGCCAATGGCGATCATACCCGCGGAGAGTGGACCTCCCCCACAATACGATGAGTATGCTTTCTGATCTACAGAAAAGAGCTTAAGCTAACAAAAACAGACACGAGAAAGACGCAATCACGACTCCTGCACCGGCAGTTACATTGCCACAAACCAACGAGAAAGTCTTACCAATCGCTCCACAAGTTCCAGTTTCTCAAAGAGCCATTCCATTGGCCCAGCTTGGTGAAGAGCCCGGACGGATCAGTTGTCCCTTTTGTCTCCACGAGGTTCAGACCAGAGTCAACAAGGAGAGCACCAGCGCCACATCGTAAGCATTGATCTATACTCAGTTTGCTTTTTGATTTATCTCACTTCCGATGATACTGACCTCTCACTTTACAGTATGGCCGCCGTCTGCTGTTGTCTCTTCGGAGGCATTTGCTGCGCATTTCTACCGTACTGTATGGAAATGTGTCACGATTCACACCACTTCTGTACACACTGTGGCGCACAAGTCGCTATTTATCCACATGAAGGCCCAGTACAGCAATTCGGACCGAATTTACCCGGGCCAATCACTCAAGCACCAGGACGCATTCAACCGCCGCAGCCAGTTATGAAGAACTAGGATGACAATCTACAATGTTACAAGGAGCAAAGGATATGTAATGGGTGTACTGGTTAGCATGATACCATCTGTTTACTCTCAGATCTATGTTACTTTACTATCATTAATGAAGAAAGGATTCATGACGAAGTGTTAGAATTTCATTCATGAACCCTGACCCATGCAAGATGGGACCAGCCACCTTGCATGGGTCAGGGTTCGACACATAAAAACATGGCCCCCTCAGGGGATGGATCCATCCGGATTGGGCAGGGTCCCAATCAACGTTACATAAAGGTTGGCCAGGATCATCTGGCCAACGGGGTCCGACCAGTTGTGGATTTGGCGTGCGAACTTCACCTTGGTCTCCCAGATGTGCTCGCTCAATGCCTCGATCTCGGCGCGGGGGACGGGAGAGGACATTGCCAGGACCTCGCGGTGGTCAATGCTGGCCTTGAGGTTGTAGATGCCTCCAACGAAGGCGCGGAAAATGGCGCCGCTGGCAATGGAGGCGGGACCTGAGGCGGGACCTGAGGCGGGGCCTGAGGCGGGAGCCTGTGAGCTCATGCTAAAAGTATGTTAGCATATGTCAATTGGGTTATGCATGTGGCTCAATTGGGTTATCTACATACCTTGCGGTGGTACAACACCGGTGTGGGAGGAGGGAGGAGGTTGAGGGTGTGGGTGGGCGTGGTATGCAGCACGCGGGATTGGATGAAAGGTTGGTAGGCTTGATGATGCGATTGGGATGAGAGGATTGGATTGATGGGACACGGATGTAAGAAAGAAAGACCGTTTTGAAAGAGCCCATCTATTTATACTCCCCCGTCCGCAGCCGCAATCTGCGCAGCCGCGACTCGGGTCGGCGTCGAGTCCAACGAGAAAGAATGAAGATGTTCAATCGACAAAGTTACTATTCATATTCTAATTCTATAGTTTTGACCCCGTAGCCTTAGCAACTAGATGCGCATTAACCGGCGTGACAGCCTTGCCAGTCTGATAGAATGAAAGAATATTCTCCATACCCAACCTCTCGAACCCAATGTGTGAGTCCACGGATGCACCAGCGTTGTGCGCCATCATCTCAACGTTCTTCATACTTGCAAGCTCTGGGCTAACGTTTGGCTCATTATAGTGGACGTCCAACCCAGCAGCAGCGAGCTTACCACTCCGAAGAGCATCAACCAGGGCGCTTTCATCAAGGAGCTTGCCACGGGCAATGTTAATGAGTCTCGAACCAGTCTTCATCTTCGCCAGCAGAGATGCATTGAGAAGCGTCTCCCCGCTGAAAGGCGTGGCAACCATGACACAGTCTGAAACGGCGAGTAGACTGTCCATGTTCTTGTGGTATGTTGCCTTCGAGACGGCCTCTAGGTGTGCGGGCATCTGCACGATGTCATGATAGTGAATCTTCATGTTCATGGCTAGGAAGGCTTTCTCGGCCGTGCGGCGCCCAATCTGGCCAAATCCAATGATTCCAAGTGTATGTCCATTGGGATTGTGGGAAACCATTGCCAGATTGCGGTTTGCATCGACAAATGCATCGGCATCCAGTGTACGTGCGGCAATGTGTGACCAAGAGAATTGGCGGAATGTTGAGATGATGAGCCAGATTGCCGCATCGGCGACGGATTCTGTACATGCAGCAGCAGCATTGCAGTAGATAACTCCTGAATAGATTGAAACATATTAGCTTCTTTCTCCGTGACCAAGGTTTCCTCATTGTTCGTGCCGTTGTATACATACCCTTCTTGGCCAAAGCTGCGGTATCAACCCAATCAAATCCAGCACCCGCACTTGCATAGACCTTGCACGAATCTGGCAGTAACGAGACAAGCTCCTCATCCCAGTTCCCCATCTCGCCGCCGGTATTCCAGAACGGGCGGTAGATGGCAAAGAAGTCGCCGAATTGGCGCTCTTTCAGGGCTCGGATAAACTCCGGCCGAGACATGCTGTAGGACCGGCGAATCTCAAAGAAATCTTGGAACTTGCTGTGTAGGTCATGGTTCCAGCGAATGTCGTCGCCAAGTTGGAGGACGATTGGTTTGGACATTTTGAGTGAACTCTGGGTTCGTATAGATCTGGTGGTTGGAATAGGGTTTTCGGGGTATTTGATGGTGGCCGACGGGCGAATTGTATAAGGAAATTGTAGAACTTGTTACAGGAGTTTTATTTTTAACCTGGCCAGGCGAAATCAATTAAATATTTCTTTTCCGACTGTCTTGTCGATGTTCATTGCGGCTATTGGACTTTCTATGCCACGGCTATTGAGCGACCGCCCGGGTATCGATGCCCCGGTTAATGAAATCCGAGACGTCAACCACCGAGCTCACCAAGGGACTTTCATGTCTACCAAGCGAATGAACAAAAATTGATACAACAGAGTTGTATTTTGTAAGGTTGGTGATCCTAGGAACTATTTACTGTCTAGCATAACAGGGAATGCAAAGGCTAAGCTAGGCAAAAGGAAGATAAGCAAGGATTAGCAACCATTTTGTCGGGATTCTTAGAATAAAAGCCATCTAAAGAAAGTGAGAGGGCAAATTCCATAAATGGAGCTAATCGGACAGAGAGAAGAAGGGAGCTCAATACTGGGGAAGCTATCGACAACCTACCATAAGACCGGCGACCTGAATCCCATGACTAGTTAAGCCACAAAGCTCGACTACATAAAGCGAACCCCACCATAACGAAGCATGCGGTTCATACATAAAGTACCGAATTAATGTGACTCCTACAATATCACCCGTGTTTTCACGACATGGGGTTGCAGACCTGCGATATCGTCAGGTTGTGGGGTAAGCGATCCACCGAATTTCTGTTTTGTGATTGGCTGAAGGCTGGTGCTGTTTATATTGGTCAACTTGCTGGGCCGTGAAAATAGGATGACTGATTTATTCAGGTACCTTGCGGTGGTATAAAAGCCAGGGGGAGGGGTCTGAGGTATGAGGGTTGGCGCAGAGTATGCTGCACTCGCTCAAGGAGGGTGGAGGAAAGGCCATGGAATTTGACTACAATGGTGATTGAGAATGGAGAAACAATGTAGCTGAAATTACTAGCAAAAGAGTCGGGCAGGCAGGAGAGGAAAGAAAAAGGGAGAGAGTAGAGGGTCCTGTCACCATTTGTGGCCTGACAGACCAGGATCCCAACATCCCCCCAGGACCTGACTCCATACCCATGGTATCAAAGTGACCAGTTCAAGCATACACAGTAAAATCTCCATGTTTTCTGTTGCGAATTCAAACCATCCCGAGCAGTTTAATAGAAAGCTTCCACTAATTTTTCGTGAGTGCTTTTATAAAGCCATTCCTAGCATTCTTCTGATGTTGATATGTCCTTGTGCGACAGCATCCTCCACGAAAAGTAGCGCAACGTCAGCCAGAAATGAGCCCATTTACCCCTTCCCTTAGAGAGTAGTAGCTGTGAATTGATGTTGTCCGTGTAGGTCGTGGTCGGATCAAATCTCAGGAGTTGAAATGAATCCGCTACCTTGCTCGAGCACATGCCGTCTCGCCTTGATTGGTCCTTGATTGGTCAAGAGCACACCATCCAGCGACTGTGGGAGAATTTGCATTGATCATTTGTTTCTTTGTGGATCACATAACTGGGGATCCTGTAAGGAGCCAGATCCCTGTGGAGGAAGCAATAGGTGGAATGAGGCCAGATAGCGTGGATGGATCTTCTTATGGCATAGAAGCTTCGGACCTGTGGCGTGTTGTATGTGTAAGAGCGGTTGTGTAAGGCTCAACGAAGTTTCGGGGGTTTGAACGACTTGGTGGGTTTGAAAGTAGAGGTTTTGATGGTTAGCTCGTCAGCCTCCCGGGTCAAAATGAATGTAAGGTGGTGGTAAGATTGAAATTGTTCCCGGTGGCTAGTTGAGCTCTGGCACCATTTACGCCCGTCGCGCTGATCGTGGGATAACCCCAATCATATCTCGGAAAATATCGATCAGCATATACCGATCGGCATCATCTCGCACATCCCAGATCGATAGTTCGATCGCGACAGTCTCGAACTCAATACCGGCAGATAGGTCGTCAAATAGCTAGTGTTTGATTACGCAGCTAAATCTGGTCTCTTAGTCGCAATATCCTTCCGATCAGTTGTCCATACGTAGGAGGCCGGTCCAGTTGGCGGAACCGGTTTGCGTTGAGGGACCGATTATTGCTCATTTTACCTATCAAAGTAATCGGGTTAGCGATGCTTGGGGGATAGGTAGTTGGAGAACTTGGTGATTTGGGGAGGGAGAGGGACTCAGACCAGAGTGCGATGCGAGATGTTGATCTGAGAAATGAGAGCTGTGAGGAGGGGGAGTTGGGAGAATGAGAGTGTGACAACAGACACAAGATTGGGGAAGATGGTAATGAGCCTGACAAAACTTTACGTTATAAGGCAAATAATATAAATGAGACCATCTGTTTGCTTCAAGGGTATCGACTCGAGTGGCTCCGTAGTTCCAACCCGTCTATAGACTTTTATCTCTAGCTAGTGCCAACATCATTGCCTCAAAATTGTAGCGTCGTATATTTGACCGTGTGGCTATATTCCAAAGATTATATATAGTTGAGCTGCCATTAAAGAAAAGCTGAACTCATAGTGAAAAAGAAATGAACTAGCTTTGGTGTCTGGAAAAGGGATCTTAGTGTGTTGATCAGCTAAACAGACTAAGTGTTGGGTATAGAAATATATATACGCGCAAAAGACACGAGGAATATTCCTGATGATCGAATATAAGACAAAGATATTGAAAGTGCGCGGCGCTACCAAACTTGAGTGTTTGTGTTCTTCTCATGTAAACACGTCCATGCCTTGTCTTTTCTGATGTTTACATATGTATCAGGATCAGGTTGATTTGGTCTCACCTTTCAGCACACTTGGATTTATTGATAAGGCATCAGAGATGCCTCACAATTTCATACTTTTCCCACCATTTCACATTCTTCCTAGTTGGATAATGATCTGGTTTGAGTCCCTTTCCCAAATTGCCGAGTTCTTCTAAAATCGCTAACCCTACAATTTTAAGAAAATGGACAGCTATACGGGAAACAGCAGAATCACCCGGCAAGGTCGCCACACTATGTGACTGCCAAGTTGTGGAAAGAATATTAGACCTCCGAGACGAGGTCAATCGCCGGCATCGCATGTCACCTGTCTGATTTCGTGCAGGAAGATACCATATTGGTCGTGGTATTCTTATAGTCTACCTAGCCTCACTTTCCCCTCATCAGCCGACCCTTGCTGGTCAAAAAACAGACTGTTTATTCGACATCATTTCAGATTCTCATCAAAATGCCCGGTTGACCCCCCACACAGTGATCAACGAAACCCTGAACCGTTCAACCCGTTCGACGTACTTTGCACCTTGACCGACCGCGAAATTTCCTCAATCGGGCGAATGATTTGGCATGTGGATGACGATGCTGTCCAGTACATTCTGACAGTACACTTTCAAATTCTGATGCTCTTCCATTGAGTACTATTTCTACCATCCCTTGGACTCCCTGCATCTTCCTACATCGCTTCGGTCTCACCTATACTATAAGAGGTCAACTCCGAAGAAGTTTCTGACTCACACGACTACTCCAATAACAACCTTTCCACGCTCCAAATTCCCAAATTCCTCCAACTTCCACAAATTGAGAGCCATTCAACTGAGATTGTTTTGCCGAGATGCATAACTACCTCCTGTTTCCTCAACTTCCACTTCCTCATACATACTCCTCTACTCCTTCTCCTTCTCTGTATCCTCAGCCTCCTCCGCTGCCTCCCATTCCTCTGAGTCCGCCAAGAGCAAGTCTCTCCGGACGTTGCGCAGCGCCACGGAGATGATTCCTACAACAGTGCTTCCGCGGAAGAACCCACTGCTCCTACCGATGATTCTTCCGTAGACAAGGAGGCCTTAGTCTCATTGGAATCCAAGTCCACAGCAGTAAACACCAGCGAAAGTGACACGCATCCCTTGCAGGACACCGCTATGCGCCTCGAAGAGATTCTCGATGGAATTTCCCAGCTCGTGGTTGTGTTCGACTGTACAGATGAGATGGATCAAGACCTCCAACAGCGAATTGGCAATCGATGACACCGCTATACTTTGCCGCTTCAGTGATGACCTCATGAAAGATGTTCTCCTCAAGACTCTTATTTACTACTTCCTGAGGCGGATTGGTGTATTCGGTGGACCACAAGCAACTAGGGCCTACGGTGACATTCTCGGTTCGCCCGCCGTAGCCCTTCTTGCGCGGCTGGTCCACCACAGAATAGGAAATGGTCTCCTGAAGGTGCAGCAGTGATTGTTTCTTGCCTCGGCTCGGACAGAAAGACGAACCGTGAGGTCTTCCCACTGCTGGCATTCCACGCCACTGGAGCTTAAAAGCCCACAATGCCTTGTGTTCTTTGTTTTGTTCTTGAATTGGTTTTTGTGGTGTAGAATATCTACAACCCGACGTTGTTTCACAGCTCCCCCGAAGTCGGGCATGAAGGCTCCAGTTCTACGAAGTTCGATCCCCAATGAAACTATTGATTTATCATATCTAACATCACTCAGTACATGGTAAGGCAGTGTTAATTACATGTAGGCAAAACATTGTCCTCCGATACCCAGGAAAACAACCAAGAGAAAAGTAATACAGATACAACGCTACAATCAGAAACCCAGACCAGATCAAAGGAAAAGAGGTAAAAGAAACAAATATACCCTTAACCTTAAGGGTATTGATGGTATTGATCCAAAGATCAAATCAAAGCGTGATGTTGTGTATCTCACACCATTTCTTCTTGCAAGTGGCATTGCCAAAATGGTAAGACCCCCCATGCGCCCAGATATGTTGAGCAACCTTCTTCCACGAAACCTTGGGTGGCTCATTTATGCTCATGCTGGCATTGGCCAGCGAGCTGTGGGTGTCGGGGCTTTCTGCGTGAATTTTGACGGCCTGGCAAAGGAGTCGGATCTATTAAAAAGGATCACGTTAGTCTAGACAATCTCCGTATACAGAGAATAGTTTCTCAACTCACATCCTTCTCTAGCCATCTAGGCTTCCGCACCCGCTGATCTTTCGACTTGGTGAGCGTACGGTATCGGCCTCGCAGTGTAGACTCCGCCTCCTTGAATCCACCCACTCGCTTGATATCCTTGTATGATAGACCACGGCGCTTACAGTCAATGAGGAATGCGTCCCGATTGTCGCTGTAGTGCACACTTGATTCAATACTGCCTCGTTCTTCTCCGCTTTGCTGCTGGGATCGTCCCTCTTCGTTGGTTGAGGCGGAGAAGGATGGACTGAGGCTGCTTGCGGGTTTCTGGTCCAGGGAGGCAAAATCCGTGTCGTGTGCGTTTGGAACGTACATTGGTTGCATGGTGGGTTGGTACTGAGGTGTTTCAATTGAGGCGACGAAGGTTCCCGGAGTTGGCAAGGGGGAAAAGTGGCTCATGGGCCCGGTTGGGCCTGCATCCATAGTCGCAGGTCCAAAGGGGGGCATGGGGAGTCCATGTGTCGGTTTGTAGACTTGGGTCTCAGGTTCATTGCAGTCGCTTGGCAAAGTGTATGCATTGGAGACAGGCCAAGGTGCGCTGTAACCGTTGTTGTGCCAGCTGCTCTCTGATAGGCCAGTGGGGTCACGAGTAGGATACCAGATATCAGTCGTGTTGGCTGGTTGACAGGCACCCCATTGAATAATCTGGCCAAATACCCCAGACTTTGCATGTGCAGCGGCGAAGGGAGGCGTGAGATATATGTTGTGTGGGTGAGGGCCGAGGTGTGTGTTCATAGGGTAGTTGGCGATGTTTGGGTTTGGGTTTGGGTTTGGGTTTGGCACATTGAATTGAGTGCTGGAGAAGGCCTGCTCGTCCCGTGGGACATTTGGTACTTCAAAGGATGAAAGAGAAGAAGTCTCCTCGGTGCCCGAAAGGAAGGAATTGCTAGCTGCCACGAACATGTTGCTGCGTGGTGCTGGGTGAACAAGCCCAGCGTGTGTTTCCGCACTCCGAGAGGTGAAAGGTTCCTCGAAGTGCTCAAGCGACTCAAGATCAGATTCACAATAAGTGCTTTCGTTGCTTGAAAGAGTGCTGTTGAGGTCAAGCCGTACCGTGAATGGAGACACGCTCTGCGAATACGCAGCCGCGCGAGGGTCTTCCACCTGGAGAGGCATGTAATGTCCCCGGTCGTCCATGAGATGCATGGGTTGCCCCAGCAAACGGTTCTGGTTCATCATGGTTCTAGCAAGTTTTCGAGGATGTTGTGTTTGAGTCTTTGGGGAAGGGTGTCGCGGCAAATGGAAGTCCAACTGGGAATCTGAGGTGGAGGGGCAGAAGAGTGAATACCAGTCGGTGTGGGAAGCGGAGAGCTGTTTATCAAGCTCGTCTGATATCCCCAGGGAGCCCGACGCGTAGGCGGTTATAAGATCACGCGACGCATCAGTGTAGTCCTTGGGATGTGCCATCCATGGCTTCGGCACCCCAGGAATAGCCAGCACGTCCGCCATATCCAACTCAGATGCAGAGAAAAAATAACTAAAATATTAAAAATTATATTCACCAGTGATAGACGGGATATCGTCTTCCACGCTTCACCGCAATTGCTGGCGAGTGTTGTACGCGGGTTGTCGCTGGGTGTGGACGACCGCTATCCCGGAGATTTCCTCTTTGTCGACCAGTGCACACCGGATATAATGTGGAGAATTCGAGGAGAGCTGCAGGACTGACCGTTATGTGAGGTTAGCGCTTTGTTATATACGGAGAGGTTTCACCAAAACAGTCTGGAGTGATTGGGCATCACTTACCGTATGTATATGATAGCACGGAGTTGATTACCAGAAAGCAATTCTGCAAGTGATGAACAATGCAAATCCTCCTTGGATAGATGTATTGAGTAGGCAAGCCCTAAACGACTCTCATGTAGTGATTATATTTCCAAATAGCACTGTTGTGTGGCTTTTGAGAGATCGGTTTTGGTGGGGATTGGGCCGTAAGTCGAGCCGTTGAACGCAATGCGGTCTCAGATCTGTCCGCAATTGAACCGTTAGGAGAAAGGAGGTGAAGCTCTAGATTGCTGTCGGGTTGATATTCCAGGTTGCTGGTTGCTAAGACGGAGATATTGTTTGAGAGACAGTGGGAAAGTTGGAAGTCGAGGATACGGGATGGAATGGCATCAAGTTTATATCAATGTAGTAGAAGGCACAGGCTAGGGAGAGCTATTATCTGGGTTCTTTAATAGACAGCATAAATTGATCGAACCAGACATGAACCATGTCTATCATTCCAGCTCATTTCAACCTCTCGGCCCGTTTAATCTCAATTGAGGCCCGTGCCATTGCTAGATGAGCAAGAAGGATCTCGGCCTGTTCTGGGGGTCTATAAAAAAGGGAGAAACAAAGAGAAATACAGATATGGGTTGGTACTAAAGGGTTTCTGAACCCTAGCCAGGTCAGAAATCCCAGGTCTGGAACTGGACCCTGGTATGTCCATGATCCACTTACCGAGCGTTTCAGATCTTTTCTCTATTGTCTAGCGTTATGTCTTGATCCTGTGGGAGGCGAATGTATGTCTAGGAGCGATGTGAAACGGGAGCGAATAGTGGACGGGTTGTATTCTCGACGGCTTTCTGAAGAAGATCTTCGCTCCCGGCCGTTAAGCCCAAGTCAATAAATCTCCGTCCAATTTTTGTTTTTTTTGTCCTCTATATCTACATTTTATCTCATCCTAAGGGCTGGGTGAATTGGCCCCGGAACAGCCTCCCCGTTGGCAACGGCCCCAGCATAGGATGCCGCGGACACCGCTGATCTCCACTATGTACAACCCTAACTAGGGCTATGCATCCGTCTGCAGGTCTACCTGGTCAAAAAACTCTCTAAAGCTCCATGACTTGGCAGTGGCTCGGGCAGTTTTGGAATGTTCCATCCTGAGCGGGTAGCCGCAGAGAGCCTCTGGGGAAGGCTAAGTGGCATCCGGGCCAGTCACAGCAACGGGTCTGATCCAACCTGCTTGAGAAAGGCAAAGTAAACAGGATAGCGGTAGAGGAATTTCCCTATTTGGAGGCTGGCTGGAGAGGATTTGCCGGCAGACGTGACCTATCTAGTCTCTTGAGGCTCTAGCGTCCAATACAGGAGTTCGTTGAGCCAGCAAGAGTTCATCAAAGGCCCTATGAGATTAGGGGTTGCAGATTGACAAGGTTATAGCTAGGAGTCTTTCTGTTGGGTTAATTAATGGAGTAAAATTATGTTCGGATGGATTGAATGACCATAATAAAATAGGCGACTAACGTCCACAACTACCGAGAGAAATATAAATGAACGTAACCTTAACAAAAATCTCCGGGTCCCCTTTCCCCGGATCTCCACCGTCCTAGAAATTGGCATATTCAAAAGAAGCTTCTTTAACAACCGCTGGGGTGGCCTAGGTGGCGTTGAAACCGGGAAGATCGAAAACGAGCCTGCAGCAGCACGAACGCGCAAAGGTTCCGTCCGATCCCCTAGGAAGGGGGGAGAAGCTCAACTCCTGATCCTGTGGGAACACCCCGAGGAAATTTCCTTTCTTTGAAGCAATATTCTGTTGGGGTTACATGTTTACGGAGTTGCCGCCCTAGTGGGGTTTCCCTTTACAGGTTCTAGGTGCTGGATCGACCGCTAGGCTTGATGTTCCGCATATGCAGATCATATTTGTAGATCATATTATTTATTATTATATGGATACCATTACCCGATGATTTATCCGATATGTTAGGCAGCAAGTAGTAGAATCTGAAACAAATCTGGGGAATGGGATGGAAACAGACAGGAATGTTGATACGAACAGTGGACCTAGGCATAATCAGTGGAGAACCAAAACAAGCTGGAAAAAGGACCTGTCAAAAAGAGCAAAGAGAGGTTGGTGTTGTCTAATTTGAAAGGGGTCTCTCGGCAGCCTGTTGGTTGTCTTTTGGTGGTTGATTGGTTGAATTAGGGCTCGGGGATCCCGGATACCGGGGTTGTGGGTAGGTACTTTAGTGTGCTTGAGTGTGTGCTTTAGCGTAGTCTATCTCTTATTTCTGGCAAATGTGAGTAGACTAAATTAAGTTGGCTTGTATGGCTAAAAACAGAAATACAACAGCGGATAGTTTTGAGATTGTGATATAGAAGCTGGGGAATCTTCACTGCCCACAATTGGGGACTCAACTCCTTCCTAATAGAGACTTTACTTGTCGCAGACTAGGGTTCTGGGTTTCTAGATGAGACATAAGACTTGATTCAGAGGTGGGAGGAAAGTCCAGCCTACTATATTCCAAGTCATGACTTGCTGGCATGTAGCTATGCACTGTGGCGGTTACTGCGCTAGCAACTCCCAGTTAAAAGGATATATTGTGACACAATGTCAGTTTCTGTTTCACAAATTTTATATCCCACCGAGGGTTTCGGGAGATATGCGGGATTTTTACAGCCGGAGATTTCAAATTATCGCGCCTAGAGCCTGTAATAGTTCGTCTAGTCCTCCATGGGGTGTCAGGGAGATGGTATTCTAGGATCAGATCTTGAGCGGTGGATAGGGTTACTAGTTTTTCGCTCTGAATCAGTGAAATGATTGCTTTACGATTAACATTGACAAGGAGCGTAAACTATTAACCCATTCCCACATCTTAATAGAGTGCAAGCAGGGGAAAATACCAAACGAAGGTGTCGGGGCAATGGAATAATATAATATCTACCTACTAGACCAAGAACCCCTTTAAAGTTCCTTGAGAGAACATTTGCTGGCAGACAAGGAGTCAGTCATCGCCATCCCCGGCGCAGAGGCCAGACGTTTGAACTCCCCGTCGCGTTCCCGCTTCCGTCGGTCAGCTGCGTCGTCCCGGGATGTCAACCAGTCAAAAAGAGTCGGTCAACAAGGAGTAGGGTCAATGGAACAAGTCTATGGATAAGCTACAGAATAACCAGTTCGCAGTCTCTCAGTCGAAGCGTGCAATCTCGTTGGGTGGGTGAAAGAGTGGAATACAGAGTAGGCATCTAGAAAATGCTGGTGGAAGGCAATGAGACGTTGGGACCGTAGAGGGGGCAATAAGGACTAGGGTTCAAACTACATTACTTTGGTTTTCAATAGATCAATAGGGACTGAAATGAGGAATACATATAAGCTAGTCACAATTCGAAATATATAAAAACATGAAAATCTAGCTAGCTTGACATATATCCAGAAGCCGGTGGATGTTAAACACAGTAATCTCTTCCTTTATTATCTGCAGAATACAACAGTAAGCAGTTGGAAAATTGTATACAGATTTGTCACCTGTGTGCAGATATAGATGGAGAATGCCCTGATGTTCAGTCCTCCACCTTGAAGGGTACAATAAAAGAGAGCGAGACATAGAAGTCAACTCTCACTCCTGCCTTCTAAAGAGGTTGCAGGATATATAACAATGCCAATATCGCAGTGCTTCTGGAAAATATAGCACTACCCGTGCTCTTTGGACGTCTCTGAGACCCTAGTTCGCCTGGATGGGGACAACAGTCGAGTATCAATATCCCCGTATTGCCAAATATATAAATACAGTTCCGAAGCCAAAGTAATATGGCTGACGTCTTATAGTTCTACAGAATAATTCGTGGGCTATTTACTATTGAGACTTTTATTTTATTTTGGGACTCTCGGACATGTTCTCCAGACCGTGGACTGAAAACTAGCTAACCAGATCCTGAAATATGAGTAAGCAGAAAGCTCGATTAGAAACGCCTTAGGAATGGTCGACATGGGCTTGATCCTTTCAAATCGCCCGTGTCCGTAAGCCAGAAAGTAGTTATTGAAGGGAGGGATCCCAATATATATATACAATGGATAGAAAAGTGTATTTACATCCTTAACTCGATACAACGGAAAGACATCGAACCATCTCTCTGCTAGCTTGCGGACCATTCGGAAGTGCCTTCATATAGTTGTCCAGTACGTCTGCGGAATAAGACCAAAGCCCGTCAAATTCAGTCAATCCATGGAGGACCGGAATACTGACGTGGTCCGAGTACTTAAGTCACTAACTTAACCAAGTCATATTGCTATTATGGGGTCCAACTGAAGGCATAGGCCCATTCAGGCTACAAGGATGGCGATCATCGCGCCAATAGAATACCTCAGTGAGCTACTGAAAATTGAATGGTCTTTGGCAGCATTACACTACTCGACATTATAGTTCTTGGTACGAATGCAGACGGTCATCGGGACATTGGAAGTTCGAGATATATCTAGGAAGTTGAACCGTCTAGAGGTATGTGCATTGGGTAAGCAGAGCCCAAAAGTTTCGATCCCCCTCAATTGCCCATTTTGAAGTTCAAAGCAAGGGAGAAAATGACTTCCAGGGGTTTCGGCTGATGGGATGTAAAATGAAAGATTCTTAAAGTACAAAGAATAGGAGAAAACCACAGGCAAACAGAGCGATGGTGCACCCGGCCGGCTGCACCGTCTTTTTAGCAATGCGAGTGACCGAATAACCATTTCCCCAATGATGATCAGCATAAGCTCCACGCGGCCATTGAAGCGGATGCCATGGAATCCAATTCCTAGGGAATAAAAGAACCCCCTTTAGCCGTCCACATCTGAACTTCAGAATGGACGCACAAGACGGCCTGCGAGAGGAGCTGACTGGCTGGAGTATGATTGAGCAAGGTGCGAAGTTCACCAGTGAGGGGCCGGGTATTAGACGTTGAAGGTCAAGCGTATGCGGCCCACAAGGAGCAATCTGAAACGTAATGTTCCTAATGCGTGTAGCAAAGCCATCCTGTTTTGAAGACGGCAGCTTTGTAATAGCCTTGGTCGTGTGCAGAGTGGCAGGGCACATATAACGGTGAAGTCGCATGAGTGCCCAACGAGCTTAATATTGGCCAGACGAGTCGACATATGCACTGAAGTGGACAGTTTCGCTTTCTAGAGGGGCCCAGCTGTCTAAAAGCACCATGTGCGTTTGGGTCAATTACCGGGGTGAGTGGATCTGGGAGCCCCGTTGATTGCGCACTGAAGAGCTAGCGATGATATTCCCCGCAAAGTATCAACACGAGTGATCGTAAAAGGACGAAAATATGTACTTGGGTATTGTATTTTGTGCTAAGGCGGGTTCCCGTGGATGCGAATTCACCCATGACAACTGCTAGTGGTGGCAGATATGTTGGGATAGCGCGGAGTACCTAATGGGGTGTGAAATCCGTTCCAATGACGCAGCACTTTCGATAGGCTTCGCATCACTGCCCTCTGATGGCCACAATATTTCGATGGTAACTAATCTGTAGCTCGCTCCGAGTACAACAGGTAATATACCTAAGGGTAGACAAATTGAAGTAGAAATACAACACATAATTCGTTCATTGGGTATCAAAAGAAACAAGGAAGACTTCACGAAGACGATGCAAGGGAATCGAGTAATGACCGAGGTGAAGCTGAGCACCCGGGCTGGGGATGTAGGTAGAGGTGCAATCAGGGAACAGTTATGAAGAATCCTCGAAGCTGGAATCTGAGGAATGCGACATGGAGGGATCCCTTACCGGGACAGGGACAGGAGCACCAATGCTTTCCAATCCTCGGGACTTTTCCAGAGCCCCATTGGCAGCGTCGAGCTCTGCGTTCGAATTAACACCAGCTTCCTTCTTGAGTCGCTCATAGTTGTCGCCAGCTTCTTTAATCATTTCCTGGATCTCCACCTCACGAAGTGCGATATCTGCCTTCTCCTTTCTCAATTCCTCCATCCGGCTGATCATCTGTGTTTTCGAGACTTCCATGGATGCCAGGGACGTGCGCAATCTTTCAAAGCTGCTAGCCAGCCGTGGGAGAGATGTCACCTTGGGTGGAGTCTTTGGACGATCAATACCACCTGACTTGCCATGACCCATGGCTGCATGAACCTGAGCGGCTTCATAGGCAGCCTTTTCCTCCAAGTCGGAATCGTCTTCATCGGAGATACCCTCGGCATCCTCAATCAGGTCACGCATTGCTTCACGCTCCTTCCGCTTCTTCTCGCGCTCTGCCTTTCGCCCGAGCGCCATCTTGCCATCCTCCGTGAAGAACTCCTCCCCTTCAAGTAAGTCCTCATCGTCCCGAACCAGTCTTGTGTCTTCTTTGACTTCTTTCTCTCCTCGTACAACCGCATCCCAGTCATCAGCGTCGGCTGCATTGTTGACGTCCAATGAAATGAACTCATCCTCACCCGCACCATGTTCCATAGCCAGGCGTGCGCGTCGGGCCTTTTTCTCCCGGATCTCGGCTTCGCTGGGGATGTGTGACTGTCCCGAAACAGTCATAACCTCACCGAATTTAGCCGCAACATCCACAGCCTTGCTGGTTTCGTCGTCGGTAGTTGTCTTTGGTGTTGAAGGTGTAGAATCGCGAAGTTCTTTCAGATAGTCATGGTTATAGGTAGGTCGGTCTTGGTCCTGACCGAGTCGCGCAGACACTGAAGGAATTTGACCGGCGCTCCTTTCCATTGCCTTACGCCCTAGACCGTGGCGCTTCGGTAGGACTACTTCGCTCTCTTGGTCTCCATCGGTCATTGACGTCTCGGGGCCAAAGGATAACTGCAATTTGGATTTCTGCTTAGGCTTCGAGGCAGCTGGGCGCTTCACGACAGGCTCTGAAAGACTTTATGTTAGCTTCGATCTTGGTAGGCGAATATGTAGGGTAGAAAAAAAAGTAATCTTAACATACCTGAGGCAGCGCCTCCATCGTCCTCCTCATCATCGCCACCAATCTTGCGGGGCTTTCTGCGATTGACAAATTTAGAGCTCATATTTGCAACTACCAAGCGATCAAATAAGACGGAAACAAAGTGATGCAAGGTGGTGGCGTGAGCGTGTGAACTTGAGAGCTGGCAGCTCTTATCGCATATCTCATATCCGGAATATCATTTCCCCGGCACAGCTTGCACCAAACTCCCAAAGCCACCGCGGTGACCTGAATCTTGCCAAACCTCAAGATACCCAACCAAATAGCCCAATATGCCGCAAGCTCAGCCTGAACTGAAGAAGGTTAGTGGTCCTCATACTACGTGCGCTCTTTTTTTGTCCCGAGATCTCAGCTGAAGTCGTGTGTTTTCTGCAGTACATGGAGAAGCGGGTCTTCTGCCAACTGAACGGCAACCGCAAAGTCATTGGTATCCTTCGAGGCTACGATGTATGTCCACACCCCCTGCCCCGGCTTTTGCTATGTCAGGGCATACCTCCCTCGGTGTTTACAATGGGAGGATGACGGTACCGAACGAGCGCGGAATAACTAACGATGCTTTCGCACAGGTCTTCATGAACATTGTTCTGGATGAGGCATTCGAGGAGAAGGACGGCGGAGAGAAGGTTTCCATTGGCATGATCGTAGGTTCAATGGCTATGGACGAGTGTTGAGACCAGCGCTAACGGATATTCGTTATCAGGTCATTCGCGGTAACTCAGTCGTGATGCTCGAGGCCCTTGAGCGCATTACCGATAAATAAGGCACACATCTACACACACGATCTACGACGTTTCTTTTGACTGAAGGGGCACGCACATAGGCACCACTCCATCACCGAGTGCTGGGAAAAGATCTAATGCTACTGGGAGTTTCTGGGTCGGTTTCTCTTATGGGAACAATCAAAACCTTTTTTCTGTTCTATTTTTTTCTGCTCGTTTGCCAGGGCGCATTTAGACTACTATGGCTATCCCAATGACTTTCTGACTGACCACACTTAGACTGGAAATCTACCGGGGGGATGGACATAAGGCACAGCTAGCTGGTATTGAAATCAGAAGATAAAGCTGAATCGACATCGCGCCTGTGAGCATGCTTTGGTTCCATTCTCCCATCTGAGCCAATGGCAAAGGGAGGCAATAATAAAAGAGATAATGATAAAATACATGTGATATTCGAAGGAACAACGTTGGATATTCATGTTGGTCGACCACCAAACTTGAGCTTCAACTTGGGCGTAGATGTGGCAGAGGGTTTGGGAGTTGCGCTTTGCGCAGGTGATGGTCTGGGAATGTGGATTTTGGGGAGATGGTTGGGAGTTGGGGTACCTGGAGCCAGGCCAGTTTTGGACTGCTTGAACGTAATACGGGTTGATGAGGGTGCGTGCATGCCCTGATCCTCGCGCTTGCGCTTGGAAGACGGACCCATGCGGGCTTTGGTAGATCGGTAGAAACGTAACTTGCCATGACCTTGATTCTGCACACTCCAATATCGAGGAAGTTTCATCCGCACGAGTTTAGAGGTGACTGGATCGTACAGCGTACGGCAAAGGTCAGTGAGCTCGGACAGCTCCAAGAGGCCCATGCACGGTGAGTTACATGCTGCCCACATGCATTCCTTCATAGATGCGTCTCCAGCAAGTTCTCGTTTCAGGGCTTCGATGGCACCGGGAATGGTCTGACGTCGTGCGATGTCGTCTCGGCGGATTTGGGTGGAGGATTCTTGTTCGATGATCAAACCATCAGTTTGGGCGGCTTCAGCTTCCTGAGGACGACCGAAAGCTATCTGCGCTAGGGTCTGACCTAGCAAACGAAGAGACTGATGGCGTATCCAAGCTGAGGAATCGGCGGACAATGTGAACATGAGCCATCGAAGAAGCTCCGGGTTCTGGGCAATATCGAGGTCAACCAAGCATTGGAAGGCTTGGATCCGGAGAAGGTCATATGTTCCTGCTCGGGTATACGGGATGAAACGCATCAAATCCAGGTCGATCATCTTAGCTTGCATTAATTGCGCCTGGCATTTGAGAGCAGCTCGAGAGTAAAGGTTTTGGAAAGAGCTAGACCATTCGTCCATCCGTCGATAACGGTCAAACTCGGCGATGGCATCTTTGTCCAGTTGTTCCTCGGCCTGAGCCTCGAGAACACGTTCCATATCAAAGTGATCCAATTCCTCATCCGTCCGCGCCTCGTTTTTACCAAGCATGGCATGGCATAGGGACTTCATCAAGGAGGCAACATAGAAATTGTCTGAGTACTCATTGTTCGAGTTGTCATTGAACTTGAGTTTATCGAAAAGGAATCGCTTCACCCTTAACGGGGTTTTGCCACTGTTGTCGCGAACTTTAGAAATTGCCTCAGGGATGACTTGTTGGAGGATATAGGCCGCTCGGTCAGAGAAGTCGTTCGAGCGAGTCATGGGCGATCCCGGGAGACAGAAAAGCTCCTGGAACGCCTTCTCGAGATGATACAGTCCAATCCAATCAACCTCATCTTTGGCATGTTTTACCAAGGCACGCGCAGCTGTGGTACGTATTCCATGGAAGTATCGACTATCCATGAGTGTGCGAACAAATATGGTGGAAATCAGAGGGTGCTCTCGCTGGGCAGCCATGTATTGTAGCGACTGGGAATGTTAGCACCGTGCTTTGACTCGTTGAAAACAATATAACTCACCTCGAGCTGGGCCACAACATCTCGATCTTGCTGAAGTTGCGAGAGATACATGTACCCTGGCATACCGAGAGATAGTTTGCAGATCCACTCAAAGTCTGCATCCATTCGGATCCACTCATAGGATTCCTGTCCCATTCGTTCCTCGTCCTCCTTCGTCCAGTCAGCCAAGCGCCAGGCCTGCGTCTCTTCTTCGGTTTGAAGCACATCTCCCAGGCAGTAAAGTAGAACATCTTCTTGAACTTCGGCATCACCTGAGGCCACGGCCCTTTCCCTCTGCTTTTTGTTGCGTTTGAGTCTTTTGTACTTTGTGTTGTATGGAATGTCGAACTTTGTCACCCCCTCCTTGATTTCAACGATGTGCTCATAAGGGGTTCCATCTGCCTCGTGAATCCGAAGGGTCATCGACCCTGTGAAGACCGGCTGAACTGCGCCCGCGTAGACGTGCCGGACCTCTTCCTTCACGTCACGCAAGAATGAATCTTTATCGAGATCGCGAGGGGCTTGTGGTTCAGATTGGACCTGTCTGATCATCATTTCAACAACGAGCTTCTTCTTGTTGAACCGTTGGGTCGCTTGGAATCGTGGACATCCCGCGCCGTATACCCATTGCTGGAAAAAGACGTCTAATTTCGCGTGACCCAGTCGTTCACAGGTCTTCTGGAACAGGGACGAGGTAACAGCTCCATTTGGTATATCGCCCATGCGGGAGTTCAAGAAAAGTCGAGAGATAATGCGGGACATCGTGGCCTTACCACTCGCCTTGGTCAGTCGGCGATCCAGAATGAACAAGACCAACGGCGCTTTCAATGCAACAAAGCGATATTCGGAGGGGTCAACCTTGAGAATGTTACCCATGTCGTATATCGAGGGGCGCTCAAAATCCAAATCGCAGACTTGATCAGACATCTGCTTCAGTCTGAAACGGTATTCGTTGTTGCCGCACAGCTTTCTCATGAACGTATCTGTAATGTACCATGCCACACCAACTGTCACCCACGTATCTGAGGGCTCGGCAGGAATGATGTTGATTCCAGTCCACTGACATGCCAGACCGTGCACCTGAGCCCGAGTAGACTCATACATGGGGTCTATCATCTCGGCTGGGAAGAGCAGATGGCTGCTGCAGATTGACATGCACGCAGTGGGAAGACTATCAGTTGGAAGATCGTCGACAAAACAAATCTTGTAACTGCCGAATGGATACGACCCATACGACAAAGAGAAGAAGTCAATCGCCTGAGCCATGGGGAAACTGCTGTTTTGAACTTCGTCGGCTCTACCTGGGAGGCAGAATGCGTGCAAAGGAATGGCATTTTGGCCAAGCTGTTCATCCTGGTCACTTTCGCGGAAGTCGGCCAGGTTCACATATTCGAATGGACCAATGGCAAACCCAATCTGCAAGGCTCCCAATGGTGAATATGACGCAAACGAAACTGTTTTGCGAGTATGGTCTTTGGGATCGACAATGTCATCGGTTAAATCGCCGGAGCACACCACGGACATGTCAAGGCCCTCATCGTCCGCGGAAAGTTGGCGGCTTGTCGCTTTTGAGCGGGATGGGGTTGCTGTACCGGACGCATCTCGATTCTTCCGGTTGAAAACATCGCCAAGGGAACTAGGGCATGTGATGGAAACCTCCCAGGTACATCGCGAGGACATATCGTCCACGCATGGGAATAAAGGACAGCCGATACCAGACTCGAGTGAATTGGTGGTGTAGGCATGCGGGTACCGTTGATCCCCATTCTCGACACCGACAAATTGTAAGCCGTCCCGAATATTATCAATAACGAATTCGATTTTCACTGTCAAAGCCGTGAAGCGCGGAAGGTTTGCTTCTGGCGCCCTGGCACTCGCAGGGCCATCCACATTTTCGACGGTAGATTGTAGCGCAATTTGATCCTGTGCCTCGGCTGAAGATGGATCCAGTTCTTCGATGCGGACGCCCTTTGGAACAGTGATGGGTAGGTTAGGTCTTGGGGGAGTTTGCAAGAGGTTGTGGATCTTGGGTGTCAATCGTTCATGGTAGTGTACACCGTACAGTTGTAGCGAATCGTATTCATCAGTGTATTTTGTTGTTGCAGGCTTGCCGTTCACGCTCAAGTGCTTGACCTCGCCTTGTCGAAAATTTAACCAGATTGTACCTAGGTCTCGGCGGCGAGGGTGAACTGTGATCTCCGTGGTTCCTCTGAGACTTTTGGAGGCTAGATCAACGTCAAGTTCGACCTTCTGGTGTCCCACGCTGAATCCCAGATCAAACGGGCGTGCCGCGGCACCAACGGGGAGTTCGACAACACCCGGCATCGTGATAAGATTGCTCAGTAACGAGATGCGCGGGGAGCGCTTTGAAGACCATCCACCGTCATATCCAACCAGGCTCAGTATGTGATTGTAGTGTCGAGGGCGGGAAAGAAATCGAAATGCAGTTGGCGTGGCGCAGATTAAAGCTTCGGATGACGGTGAAATGCGAGTTGGGCGATTACGCGATTATGGTGCAGGGTGGACTATCGCACAGCGCTGAGGTAGATTGTAGGGTAAGGGAAAAGTCAAGTGAGGCCCAATCAATGCGCTCGAGGGTAATACTAGCTGCGACAATGCGACTTAAGTCCGAACAATGCACCAGCAAATCCCGCGTGGATTCGGTCAAGTCGAGCTTCCCTTGTTCGCGTTCCCGATGCGGAGCAAGGCACGTGATTCGACCTGAAAATCCATCTGGAACAATTCCCACTTCTCCTTTTTCTCCACGTATTCTTGCGAGTCGACATTTGTGTTTAAAGGCATGATTTGATTTGGTGTGCAATTGTCCATTTTACCCTTTTTCTGCCCATCTCGCTATGAACTGAGGTGCTGGTGTTTACCCCCCGACTATACTCCAATTCCGCGCGTGACCCAGCCCAATCTCCAAAAATGAACGCAATCTACCGGATGGTCCAAGGTTAGTGATAGGAAGATTGTTGTCACCATATTTACTCCCAATCATACGCTAACTCGAATGTTCAACCTCTACAGAGACCCAAGATTCCCTTTCCGACGATGCCCTCCTACCCCTTAAGTCTTACAAGTATTCCGCTGTCGACAAGTCGTTCATTTCTCGGTATATTCTGAAGCACTATGTATGACAACCCTTGGAACCTTGTACGAGTTACGTTCGGAATAAGCGATTGACTTTTTCTTCTGTTTAGTGGAATGCCTTCGTCGAACTTGTGCCGATGTGGATGGCCCCGAACATGGTGACCCTTCTTGGGTTCATGTGGATCGTAGGAAATATCTTCATCATTCAGATTTTCGTGCCAGATATGGTGGGACCCGTGAGTTCTTGTTCCTGTTCCTTACTCGGTGATTTATTGGAAGTGGCGAGTTAACCAGATATTCCAGGGCCCCGCTTGGATCTACTACAGCTTCGCTCTTGGCATGTGGATGTGAGTGACCGGCTACCCCTCCATTTATATGATTCCGGCTCACAAAATAGGTACTCTACTCTCGACAATGTGGATGGTAAACAGGCGCGCCGAACGGGGACGTCTAGCGGACTCGGGGAACTTTTTGAGTTTGTACCGCACTCCGAACAGCCATGGATGGATCACTAATCAGGTACAGTCACGGTATCGACTCTTTGAATTGCACTCTGGCCAGTCTGCTCTCGACAGCCGCAATGGGCTTTGGAGCCTCACAAATTGGTGCTTGGACTGCAATCGTGCCTTGCTTGGCCATGTATTTCTCGACATGGGAGACGTTCCACACCCACACGCTCTACCTCGGCTACTTCAATGGCCCGACTGAGGGCCTCATCATCGCCTGTGCAACTATGATTGCCTCCGGAATCTGGGGCCCTGGAATGTGGTCTCAACCCATTGTTGGGTTCCTTAACTTCCCCCAGATCTTCGGCAACAGCTCTGTTAAGGACCTCTGGGTCCCAATCCTCCTGGGTGGCTTCTTCCTTGGACATCTCCCTGGATGTGTTATGAATGTAGCTGAGGCCCGCAAGAAGCAGGGGCTGCCGTTCACCCCTTTGCTTAAGGAGTGGGTGCCTATGATTGTCTTCACCATCTCCAACATTGCCTGGCTGTTCTCGCCATATTCGACTATCCTTTCCGGGAATCACCTCATCTTGTTCTGCTGGGTTATGGCATTCGTCTTCGGACGGATGACCACCATGGTCATTTTGGCCCATCTACTGAGACAGCCCTTCCCCCTCTGGACTATCATGCAAGCTCCCCTCATTGCTGGCGCGGTCCTCATCAACCTGCCCGTGATCGGCTTCCCGGTCGTTGCCCCATGGCTGGAACTGCTTTATCTCTGGGTGTACTTCTTTTTCGCTCTGGTTATTTACATGCACTGGGCTGTCCTCGTCATCAACCGCATCACCACTTTCCTCGGCATCAACTGCCTTACTATCCGAAAGGATAAGGCTGCTGCCAGAGACAGAGCCTATCGCAACCTCGGTGAATCGTCCTACCTCGATCAGTCTCACGCTTCGACTGACACATCCAAGACACATTAACTTAGTATACGCCACGCCATCATCTATGGAAGAATCGACGATCGACACTAGTTCAATGGAGTAATTCCCGTTGGAGTTGCCACAAAAAGCGCCCTGAGCGGTGCATTGTTTAAATGTTCAACCTCATTGTAATTATGAACATGTCCATTCCTTCTACATATGTGTTATTATCTTGATCTGATGAGAGATATAACCAATCCCAGAGGGGTGGATTTTGATGAAACCAAGCATGGAAATTGCGCCCTACCCTGCACATCTGTACTTACGAGAATATTAATATTTGTGAATAGATCAAAATCAAAATCAAGTTAATTAATATTGGCGGAGATCATAGTACAGGAAATTAAAGTACATAACCAAAGCAATCAACGCTGCCAAAAACAGAACAGACAAAATCAAAAGTTCAGCCCAAATTCGTCTCGGCTTCTCATTTCTTCCCCAGTCCAAGAGCATCAGTCAAACTGCCCAGACCAAGTCCATTGATCAACTTGTCCAATCCAAGGCTGCCAAGCAGACCATTCAACAATCCACCAAGACCAAGACCATCAAGCAGACGACCAACCAGTCCAAGCACGCCGTTCAGCAACAAACCAACGGCAGCGATGATCTGGAACAATGGCTCAGAGAGAAGGCCCCAGAGGGGGCTGAGCTTCTTCTTGGCATGAGGCATATCAGCGATCCGTCTCTTGCCGTTGTCAATGGTCTTGATGACCGTCTCAGTGAGCTCCTTAATCATGTCGGCAAGCTGGTATTCCTCTGGAGTGGCATCGCGGGAAGCAGCACGCGCCTTAGCTGTCGCGGCAATGCGTCCATCGGGATCGAGTGCACGGATGGCTCCATTGCACTCTTGCAGAATGCGACCGCCTTCTTCGAGGAGCGGCTTGACCGTTTGAACAAGCTTCTCCTCGTCGAGTTCGTCCTTCGGGGTGCGATCGGCTTTCTCGCAGGCCTGGATGTTGTGTTAGTACTACTACGTGAAAGGATATATATCGGGGTAGAACTTACCTCGGCGATTTGTTTGCAAACAGGCTTGACTTGATCGAGAGCCTGGCTGAGGATGGAGATCATCTTTTGCGCGAGCTGGCGGTCGGACTCGGCCTTCGCTGCAGCCTCCTGCTCTTCAGGCGTGGGTCCTTCTTCTTCGTCTCCCTCGGGCTCCGGCTCGGGGATGTTCTCAAGCAAGGTGCATTCGCCAATCTTGTTACCATCGTTGTCAACAACATAGCCATCGTCGTCAACGGTCTTGCCGATCAACGTGGCAAGATTACCCGAGGTCAGCTTGCCAATAAGGTTGCCATCCTCATCGCGGACTTCGCCTTCCTTGGTGATCTTGCGCCCAGACATGGGGTTGACATCACGCTTCTTCTCCTCGGGCTCCCAGCGCTCAGCCTTGCCGATTGTGTTGCCGTTCTTGTCGAGGACATCACCATCCTCGTCAACCTTGCGGCCGAGGAGGCGCTTGGCGTCGCCTTCAATCAGACGTCCGACGATTTTCTCGCCGTCCTGCACGACCCCGTCCTTGCCGACGACAGCGTTGTCGAATCCGTAGAATGGTCCTTCAGCCTTGTCCTGCTCAGCCCCAGGGATGAGCTCGGCACGTCCAACAATCTTGCCACTGTCACCCCAGATCTGGCCCTTGCCGTCGACCTTGCATCCAGCGAGGCGCTTGTCACCTTCGACAATGCGTCCGACCACTGCACCAGTGCTGGGGTCAACAACCTTTCCAGCCTTGTTGACGACCTTGCCCTCGAGGATAGACAAGTCTTCCTCGGTAGGGGCTTCCTCCTGGGGAGGCTCGTAGGGCTCAGCACGACCTTTAACATTGCCGTACTTATCGGTGATCTCGCCATCCTCGTCGACAGCTCGACCACGCAGCTTCTTGGGGTCACCTTCAATAAGCTTACCAACAATGGATCCCTCGTCATCTTCGACGAATCCATCTTTGGTCACGAAGAGGCTCTCCATGCCAGCGAAGGGACCCTCAGGCTTGCTCTCGATCTCATCCTCGGGAATGAGCTCAACACGGCCAACGACCTTCTTCCCGTCGTAGATCTCGCCATCCTCGATCTTCTTACCGGCAAGCTCCTTGGGATTCCCCTCCACAATACGCGCAATCGGATACCCCTCGGGTCCGATGACATACCCAGCCTTGTTGCATGAGAGCCCATTAACAGCAGAAAAATCAGGTCCAGTCTCTTCCTCCTGTTCAAGGCGCTCAGCGCGCCCAATGACATTACCCTTGCGGTCGAGGACCTCGCCATCCTCGTCAACGCCACGGCCGCTCAGTTTCTTCGCATCGCCTTCGATCAGGCGACCAACACGGTTCGAGTTCTCGTCTTCGACGAACCCGTCTTCACCGACGACTAGGCCTTCCAGACCGGAGAAGGGCCCTTCCTCGCCTTCGTCCTCCTCGATCGGAAGCGTCTTCGCTTGGCCAATCACGTTGCCGCGGTTGTCCCAGAACTGGCCCTTGTCGTCGAGTGTTGCTCCAAGCTTAGACAGTTTCTTCGGGTCGCCTTCGGTTAATTGGCCAACGGGCTTGCCGGTGGCTTTGTCGATGATGTAGCCGAGCTTGTTGCAGACTTTCCCTTCGAGGGTTTCGAGGCCAGGGACCTGTTGCTCGACATCCTCGGCGGCATCGTCGGCGGTCTCCTGTGCGTCTTCAGCCGCATCTTCGGCGGTGTCCTTGGCCTCTTTGGTGGTATCTTCGGCAGTGTCTTTGGCACCTTCGGCCTTCTCATTGAGGGTATCCGAGACGTCTACATTGGCGTCTTCGGCGGTGTCTTCGAGCTCAATTTGACCATCTTCGGCGGTGTCCTTAGCATCGTCGACTGTGCCATCTACGGCATCAGTAGCGTCTTCAGCGTCGGAGGCCGCATCTTCGGCAGTAGACTTCGCCTTGTCGGCATTCCCTTCGACATCGGAGACATCATCTTCAACCTCCTCAGCCGCGCCATCAACAGCGCTCTTACCCTGATCGGTGGAAAGGCCATCCTGAGCATCTTCATACTGATCCTCAAGATCGTCCTTGGCACCACCGACCTTGTCAGTGACATCACCAGAAACTCCTCCAATGGCCTTCTTCTGCTCCTCAACAGGAATCAAATCAACACGGCCAATCGCATCGCCCTCTTCATCAACGATCTCACCATCCTCATTGAGGGTATACCCAATAAGGTCTTCCGGGTCCCCCTCAACAATCCGGCCGACGATCTGACCAGCAGTGTTCTTGATAACACCGCCATCAGAAACAGGAAGCCCTTCAAGCTGAGCAATATCCGTAACAACATTCTCCAGATCAACCTCTCCGACGTTCTGCTGAGCATCATCGGCGGAATTCTTAGCCTGGTCCGCGACCTCGTGGAGGATATCGACGCGACCAATCAAATCGCCCTCCTCGTCGAGAATCTCCCCGTCATCGCCAACAGTCTGTCCGATGAGATCCTCCGCATCCCCCTCGACAACCTTGCCAATGGGTGTCCCGTCCTGTCCGAGGATATTGCCGCCTTCGGCGACGTCAAGACCCTTCAATGCAGACAGGTCAAACGGCACGGGAAGGTTATCGGTGGCAGACTGGGTGGCATTTTTAGCACCATTCTGGACACTCTCGGAACCCTGCTGGGCTGTCTCCTTCGTCTTGCCGACAAGGCCCTTATCCTTACCGGTCACGCCGGAGGCGCGGCCGAGGGGGGCTGCGGAGCCGGAGGCGGAGGGCGCCTGGGAAGCGGCATCGTCTGGTGGGAAGGTGGGACGGCGCTGCTCTGTGCGCTTCTTCGACTTCGGGGAGGGCGTATCTGGGACGGATTGCTCTTCGATGTCGTCGTCGAGTGGTTCAGGGGCTTTCTGGGAGAGTTTGCGGGGTGTGGTTGACTTCTTTGCGGCTTTGGGGCTCGCGGCGGTGCTGGGTTTGCTGGCTGCACTGGAGCCGGAGCCTTTGCGGGCTTTGGCGGGCGTTCCGGCCTTGGAGCCCAACTTTGGGGGTGCTTTGCTCACGGCGGGGGAGGACATGGTTGTTTTTGTTCGGGATTGGATGGTTGGGTTTGAGATGGGTTGGTGTGTTGTTGAGAATCAAAATCAAGTTGGGTAATTGCAAATTGAACGCAATGCAGTGGTTTCGGATAAGGGGCGTGAGGTATACTTCGTAGCAACGTACGCTGGTGGAACGCTAATGTACAAATCCCGGGAACAGGGTGTAGTTCGGGAGTAGGTGGTAGTTTATAGATTGATTGAAGTAGAATAAGTTTGAATAATCAAAAAGAATAATTCCTGGGACGGGTTCAAGTATTTATATAAAGAGTTCAGTGATATATCATCGAACAATCCCACTCTCATAGCTGTCTATATAGGCACTGTAACCAGGTACAATACCTGCAGAGCCTACTACGTCATAGTCCGTTGATATCATAACGGCTTTGTACTATATCAGTTTTGCACGAAATCCTTGTTCGGGGGATCGTCATAAGTTAATCTATACAACGTACGACTAGCGTATGGTAGGGCCGTTAGTAGCATCATCGGCATCATGGAGTGGAGCGATTAGATGACCTGCCAAGTGGGGATTCGTCTGGGAAATGGTTGATCCATATAGTACTGCAGAGTTGGCGCACGAATCAGATGGCCGGACTGGGATATTAAAGGGACTGTGGCTAAATCGGGGTGTAGAAGGAGAGTGGAGGTGGAGCTTTGTGTTTCTTAGTATAGAGGGGAGTTTACGCTGTACAACTCGGAGGCACCGACATTGTACAATAGTACGCGCCTATTGCTTGTAGTATAGATGTCTGATTCGTTGCACGAGGGATGGCGTCTTCTCCGAGTAGAACTTGTGTCATTCAATTCATCTATGTCATGTTCCTGACCTAAAGTCTAGACTATCCAGACAATTGAAATCCAAGATGTAACATGATTGGTCAATGTCAGGACATTTCCATGGATTCACCCCGAAGCCACGCTATCGCAAACGTGGAAAGACGTGGACGAACAAATCACAGATCTACCAGGGACTGCATATTGTGTCCACTATGATATTCGCCTCCACTACCTGTCACTTTTTGTCACTGTCCCTGTTTGAGAAGGGAAATCAAAAAGAAAAACCCCGGTTCGCCAGCTGCACTCCGGATCATCATTACATCAGAAGTTATATGAAAACTCTTAAGCAGTGCAACGATCCAGGAACTCAATTTTTCTCCACGTGAATGGTTGATATACAATATAGGACTCATTGACGTGCAGTAAACATCCTGTCCAATGACGATTTCACGAACCACCTATCATATTTGTGCGACTATCTCTAAGTTGTCTATTTCGTATATTCAGAAGCCAGACAGAACAGTAATAACAAATAAACCGGCTCAGGGTCGGGGGTGCCTGTCAGAGGCATGAGCGTAGAGGTATGAGATCATTTTAATCTATTTTGGTGGGGAGTTCAGCCACACAAGTCATTGGCTATCACCGTCCAAATTCAAGGGAATGTTGTGTTAACTTTCATACTCTCCAAATGGTATAATATAATTGCAGCTACTATAGATAGAACCATGGATATGTATATGTACTATTATTGTAGGTCGTGCAACGGCTACACTCAAAATTCTCCGGTTTTTAACTTCCGAAATCAAGATTTAGCTCCGCTACGTCTTGGCGTCTGTGTACATTTCTTCGTCTGGATCGATCGGCTTTATATTGTGATGACGATAGTGTACTGGGGTCATGTAACCTCGGTCCTGTTTATATATGCTGCATGTTATAACATGTTCTTAGCCAAACCTGCCACACTAGCGTTAGTATTAGCCTGGTTGAACCCGGCAAAATATAAAACAACGCTAATATTCGATCATTCAATACCAAAATTTCTAGACTTCACTTCCGATTGAGATCAATCTGTGCTTTTCTCATCGTTGCCATGTCCCCGTTGTATGTGTCCATCGCCAAGACCCGCGAGGTTTTTTCTGTCTCTTGGCGGCTCCACTCGTACCCCAGGCTCCGCTAATCTTGATAGCAAATATAAAGTCGACCCTTGCCTACGATGTACTCCATATTCTGTATAGATCGCGGAAGCATTCGAGATATAGTTGCATATTTGCATTAATGATAAATTGACCAAGTTCTCTTTTTGCAATTTGATAGGACGGCAGGACTAGAGAACGGAGGAAAACCAGCGATATGCATGACGATCACCATTGACCGTACCTACTAGTAGGGCGGTACGTACTAGGGCGAGACAACCCCCTTAAGTCAGTTCCTCACCGATTGAGTCTTCGAGATCCCTTTTCTTAAGCTCAACATCCACACCACATTCTGTATATGCCCTGATAATCTCTCTCCTGGTGAGCTCCTCTGCACTTGGAGGACGAATCATGCCCACAGAGCACTGTATCACCTCGCGCGTGTAAACAAGCAACCCGAACTTGTTCAACGCCTGATGAAACGCATCTTTAATATTCTGGAAGCTTCCGTCAAATGAAATCGGTTCCTCGGTAGACCAATACACCCGTGCTTGAGTAAACGGTGAAAATTCAACCCGGCAACTAAAAAGCAAAAGCTCAACAAGCCTTTCCATCCGAAAACCATCGTGTCCGGATTCTTGCATCATCTTATCCGCCTACATACCACATATTAGCTACCAGGATTTGAAATCAGATCGTGGTCCGGGTTGGAGACTGACTGGGATGCTAGCGCTTTCAGCGCTATCACCGCCCATTGCGTGGTAAATATGGAACAGTCCAATATCCGAGATGGGAGGCTGTCGGACTAGCATCTTGCGCCAGCTTGCATCTGCTCTTACGAATTGAGCCATGGTTGATGGGTCTCTGGTCATGACCAAGTCGCGAAAGTCGAACTTATAGCTATCCGGTCTGGTCTTGACGGGGAAAAAAGAAGCAAAAGTCTCCGTCAATAGCGGGTTAGGTATCTTCTCTCCTAATCCCCACTCGGAGTCCTTGATTGGTATGAAGAAAAGGGCCTTTTGGATTGACAGCGAGTTGCTGATCAGACTCGCCCAGTTGCGACAGACTCGTTGAGCAGATGTGAGAAGCGTGCGCATATCCGTCCCAGCCAGGATAATCTCCAGAATTTCTGGAGTATCCATGACTTTGTTGATTGCTGACCTTGTCCCGGCATCATCGAATTGACTTGCCATTGTTTCTGGTTGGGATCTCGATCCGCTCCAATGACGAGTGAGGTGAGCTTTTAACTTCTGCTTTTGGCGCGCGCTTCGACGTGGCCTGGATGTGCCTCTTCGTTACGCGCAGTTTCTGGACGTTGTTTGGGAATTGCCTGACTAGCGTGCGTATGTTCAGTCACATGTTCAACCCCGCCTGTTTGCTTACTATTTCCATCGGGGCGGCCCCCGGCCCCCGGCCCCAGCGCGGTTCACTCCATTGCGGGCTCCAGGGCCACGTAAACAGTCCGTATACGAGCGAGAGGAACAATACTGGGATTCATTTATTCCGAGCCGAAATTACCATCGCCACCCTTTGGCAGGGATCGAAAATAAGTCGATGAGTGTAGGTGGTGACACCATTTCCCGGAGGCAATGTATATGACTAGGGTGAGCATTCTGGGCCCTCTGGGTCCTTCCTTCGTAGACGACAATCTTATCTCTATGCCGCGTTTCATTCTCTTAGTATTCCGGACCTCTTCTTCCAGTTCCTCGACGTTCAGGCGCATTTGAGCAATACCGCCCAGTGTGGCTCTTCCTTTGTGTGAGACTTGACCGTTCCCTACGGTGCTCCTCATACTCCGTATAGACTGGAGTATCCTGCTGGTCGGACAGTAGATTGGCAGTTAGGAAAGGCCAGTGCTGGGGGAGACATCTAACCCTGCAAAGAACTATTCATCACCGTGCGTGGGTGTGGTGTAGTGGAACAGGAGGAGAGACCATGAACTGGTTGTGAGAGAGACCGACACGAAGCGAGTTCAGTTCCAGGGATCATGTATCCCGTACCAAGGCTGGGTCTAGAAACAGCCATGGAGGGTCCCAGCTATCTGCACGTGTACATATAAAGAAAACAACTTTGAAACCCAAACAGGAAACAGCCATGTTGAGGTACCTATGCTCAGGGAACTCAAATTTCTTTGTTCTACCACACCTAAAGCTTGGCCGACTTTTCCTATCCGCCCTTACTTCCTACCTCAATAGTCTCTAGACTAGCCCAACCCATTCCCTGGACCATATGTATGTCTCAAGTACCATTTCAATAGTGAATTTTGCCTGCACAGTGTTCCGCGTACAAACCTCCCTACGTATATCACATGACGGCTTCTACGAGTAGACCTGCAGTAGCATCAAATCATCCGCCATTATCTAGTACTTCTAGTAAATCTAACATTGGGGTCTTGGTGACCTATAGGATCGATCTGCAACCCACACAATACCACAACATGTAAGAGTATACCCCTGGTTATCACCACAACAACCCCTACGAATAACGCAGCCCCATCCATTCACGAATCCATCGCCACATCTCTCACCGCCAATCTTTTGGGACACATGCAGCTCGAGCGTGGCGTATCACATTCCTCGATCCTCCCGTGTTCATAATCGGGTTAACCTATGACACTGGGGCACACTGCATGTGCACCTGTCTATCACATCGTGGCGTCTGCAGTATGATGAACTAAGTGGAGATAACTCAATCGTATACTTAAACCCCATATTTATATTCAGCCCAATTAAACTAACCCGAACCAATTACCTATTCTACCTTGGCCTGGTATCTTTTCGACGAAGCACACCATTTCAGATGTGTGTCAGCAAAGGCCAGAATCACAGTTTCAAGAACCGCGTCGTGGACATCCCCATTCAGCGAACCCCGGAGTCCGGCGTGCATCTCCACTGCATCCGATAGACAAAGATTGTGGATACCACACACCTCTTGAATCGTCCTTGGTAATATCATATTCATGTGATCCACATCCGTCCCCGCTTGTTCCTTTAGGGATACCAAGACTGCATTCATTGTCTCGCCATTCCGACGATCTTTCTCCAGACCAACGAGGTCATTCTGTAGCCCTAGCACCAAACTCACCCGCTTCTGGAGATCTCGCAGGCGGGAGAGATATTCTCCTTCGATTGGTGTGTGTAATGTCCGGATCAGAGTGAAAAATGGATGTATCCCCATTGTTCTACCGCGGAATCGCAGATATGTTTCCAGGTTGTTAGGCAACAAGTCTTGTCGAAATAGGAGCTCGTCAAGCAAGCCCTCACACATATCGCATATATCATTGCTGAGTTCCCGGGCGGTACTCTCACTGAGGTCAAGTTGCTGAGTGCAATATTCTTGGAAGAAGCAAAGGATTGACGCGACCTTGTTTGTCGGAGAGACTATTGATAAGGATCAATATCAGTGCCCGGGATCTTTCGCGGCCGATCTCGATCTACGTACCGTTTGCCTTCTTTCCCTGCAGTTTCGAGATTGCCTCCTGCAACGCGAGTGTGGCTGCAGCCGGCGGCATAGCCTCAAGTATGTCATCTGCCGCGCAGTTTGCAGCCAGCCATGCGGTCATGCATATGCGGATCCCTTCCGATCGTACATCGGGGAAGAACAAATTAATTGCAGCAGCTTCTGCAAAGCACCTGTCATAGAAGTCTTTGGTATCTCCAGCCTTCTCTGGTTGGATCGAAGCCTTGAAATTAGCATGTGAATAGAGGACGGCCGATGGAGGAGCTGGATTGAGAGGGACTATGTCGTAATGAGGGATCTTGAGCTACATTCAACTTATTTAGTCCAGGATTCTTGAAAAAGGATAGTGTTTGGCTAACCTGGAGAGATGCATCCCGTATTCCCAGGGGGATTTCACATGTCTTTACCACAGGCTCATCGTTGAGACGTTTATAATTGGGTATATGGCCTGTTACATTGATTGGAAGATTAATCCGACCAGTAGGAGAGACGATCCCATGGTGTGAAAATGTATAATCGCACGTAGTCATTTTCAAGTTCGTTTGGGTAAATAGGGAACACCCGACGATGGAGACAGTTTATATATCCAACCCGATCCAGCACGGACACGGAAAACCGGAGAGTGTCTGAACCTTCGTAACAGCCAAGATGTTTTCTTTGTTTGAGTATGACGTTAACCTGTTTCTGAGTATGCACGTGGAATATTCCCTCAATATTTTATCGTGGTATGATAGGTCATATCATCGGCTAGTCCACCTGCGATAGAACTAACGGTTATTCGGGAGAAGGTATAGACCCGGGAATCCTGGTTCGCATCGCATGCGAAGGAAATCTTCCCCTCATGGGAGAAATCCCGCTCCACTTAGTCGACGCCCTCACCGCATGGAAGGTGCGGGGCGCTTTGTATCCATGCACACACGTCCATACGTGGCAAGGTGGATCGCGGGTTTCGTCGGATGCTTTTCCCCACCTGTAAAGCAATCCAGATCAAGCAAGAGATACATTAGAGAGTTATGCTCCTCCATATCCAGGGGTTTGTGACTTGGTATCAAGGGTCTTCTGCGAATCCAGGGATTACCATAATAGCCTGTCCAAGGACTGATCACACGCCAACTGATGTAACCCCAGAAGGCGATAGTAGCCGGATGATCAGTATAGATAAAATCATTGAATTGGGCGAGAGCGGAAGGGTGTGTGGGTGCCCTTTCAACCGCGGAAGGACGTGCGCCGGGAAGTCGAACTTGCCATGGAAAGGCCAAGCTTCTCATTCTTGGTTTCAATGGATAGTGATTTGTGAATAGAAGTCACCTAGGTAATGCACAATACTGTTCGGACATTATGCAATATGCAACGCAGGTGGGATGACTATTATGAAGCATGTGCACCGTTGGTGAAAGACGCGTCGGAGCCGATGTAAGGAGATCGGGATTGATAGTTATGAAGCACAATATTTACATTATGTCGCCTTCTACTACGGGTTTAGCGCATTCTGAACCCCACCGCTTCTCTTGTTATCCACGTCGGGAGAATTTTGGTATCGTGATAAGCGAGGGAATATATCAATCCTCCGCCTTCAGGGATATCTCCAAGTCAGTGGGACTGACGGAATTTCCTTTCCATACAGTGTTACATATTTTTATTCCAGGCAAAGCAGGCTATTTTCCAAAAATAGGTAAACTATGAAGCATATTTCGAAATCTAATCTTTGTATGAAGGGCAGATTCTCATAGACTACGTGGACAGAAAATGGGGAGTATAGGGAAATAGTCCATTCTAGTTAGTGGTGAGCTAGATCCTGACGTTTCTTTTAATTTTAACCTTCGTCACACCACGGCCCATGTGTGCTAAAGTGCATATTAATTAACTTATGTAGTTAGATAACCCTGCACGTTAGCCCTGACTTGTCTGCTTAATTATACAACCGCGCGTCTTCCTCGGTAATCTAGTCCTTTAATTAATTGGTGAGTTTTGTTTATTCATTTCAATTATGATAGGATTCAAACAGCCACAGTGTGCTGAATATCTTCTTAGATACCCCTCCAACAATTTCACCCCACCTTCGCGTAGGGAATATAGCGGCGGGATCTAGTTCCTCCAAGCGGGCCCAAGTGGATCGGAAGAAACCCTTCAGCGATCCTTCGGAGAGTTTGGCTTGAGTTGTCATTTTAGCCCCCAAAACTGTCAAAATTTCCACATCTTGGCTTACTATTTAGGAAGATGATCAGCACAATATCTGGCGTCAGGATCTCGAGAGTTTGGGGGCTTTAGCTGCCCCCACTTGCGTTCTTCACCTGTTGTTCTTCAGATAAACCCTCCTCTTTTCACTCTTTCCCCCTATCTATCCCTTTGCGTAGCATATGATAGGAGAACAATGTTCAAAAACGCATACCAAAATAATGCCATCCAAGCGATTTGGATTATGGTAGCTCAGCGACAGTCCATATCTTTTGGAAGGCTTAGAATTCGTAGGTCTACAGCTTATGTCCCATTAATTGGGCAATTGAAAAGCCAGTGCAAGGATATTATCCTTACTTGAAACTAATTCTTACTAATTATACGAGGAACCGAAGTGAGAGGAACATACATTTGTCAGGCAAGGTGGAGGGTTCCTCAGGCTGCGAAAAGTATTTGTGAATTAAAATTCCATCCCGACATTGGTATCAGAGATGCGAAGACGTGATCATCCTAGGGTGCTGTTTGCGTTGGGTGACCACACCAAGTATCACGGCACGTTAGACAACGCCGGTTTGGTTGGTTCAGGTCGACTATGGTGTTCCTTGGTGGTATACCTTAGTATGTATACTGGAGTATCTTTCGATTCATGATACGTGAATCTATAATAACTGTTGAGTCTACCAGACGAGAGGCAGAGGGGAGAAGAGGAGAGCGACACAATCGGCCTGGGATGGCAATGTTTGTGTATCGACTTCGCATAGAGTATGGCGTGGACGTGTTGCACGTGGATCAATTAAGGAATGCAGATGTATTAACTTAAAGGACGACAAAAGACACCGAAAAAGACGCCTAAAAAGAGGTCAAAAAATCTGAAAGAGGTCGAATAAAAAGTGACCCAAAAAGATGTCAAAAGGGAGATGCAAGATGAGGTATAAAATGTATATCAATAACATGTGTAGAAAGGAACACGGCAAATACATCTATGGTGAAGCTGATAAAACCATTCCGTAGGAGCCTTTCCTTTGTTATTCGAAACGGCTCTTCTAGAAAAACCAAGTATGATTTAATTAGCAACCTTGCCGGAAACATACAACAGCTGGAGTGGAGTCTTACCACTTTCCAAATACTTCACTGCACTTGATAACTCGGCGAAGGCCACCTCGGAGCCGAGGTCTTTCTTGCAAAAAACTTGATAATGCAAGTTGGAATTGTTGGTCCTGGTCGTTAAAGTTGAGCTCTGGTTTATTGGGTGCACAATATCGCATCAGACGGGTCACATCTTCGATATCAGAGTCATGCTTAACACTCCGACGCTGGTATTGCGAAGGTATCTTCTCCCGGGTGAGACATTCGGGGCTAAAGATCTTCACAGGATACCCATTGATGGTTTTTGTCACCCGTGCCGCTATTTCAAGATTGTACTGAGGTCGGTGTGACCAGCTTCTGAAATCGAAGACCTCGACATCCACCAGTTGTATGTCGCCTTCAGGCAAATGTAGTTTGTATCCCGGAATTATGTGGCCAAACTGGCTCACTGGGCTGGGCCAAAGTTAGATGGGAATGAATCCAATAGTCTCTGAGTGAGAAATCTGCGGTGATGGCTCGTTGATCGACGTGAATCACTAGGTCAACGTCGTGTGTTTCTCGACTGGGGTCTGAGGCCGTGAGACACGCGGCTGCGCCTCCCATCAAAGCGTAGTCTATTTGTAATGAGTCAAGGCTTCTTGCCCCATTTTTTTGGGAAGGAATTGACCGTGAGGTCTGACATGCGATCTATGCCCACATCAATGGATACTTCAAGGCCGAACTCTTGGAGGCTCCACCCATGCGGCTCATGGGAATTCCAAGGTTCCAGTTGGGGCTGTGGGGCCCGTGTCAGTTCGCATGTGAAAGGCGCGAGTCCGGTCTATGGTCTTAACCTGTTTACTTCCTGCGAGGAATTCAATAACTTGACAAAATATGGTGCTTTCCCGATTGCTTGCAGGATTTTGAATATACATGGATAGTCATAAATCATAAATCATATTCTATGGCTGCTTCCTCAGCGAGGTTTGTACAAGCAAAATCGCTCCTGTAGAGGTCACTTGGGATCATGCACTTATTGCCAGCTGCTTATGTGTGGCTTGCTCGACGAGGCAGGTTCCAATCTAATGCGACTCTCTGAGGTCTCATCTCTCCTTTACCCCTGGTCGTTATGAACTTGAACACCAAGAAGGACGTTACCAGACGTCCATGGTTTCACATCAACAGTATTCACGTTTTTGAATCCCTGTGTAGATTAATCAAAGCTATCCAGGACACGATATATCTAGTCGGCAATCACCAACCGACATGGCAATGAGCAGATATACCTAGGTAGATCCTACGCGAGAAAGGCCACAATACTTTTGTCGGGCGATTGAAGCCCACTGAAAAGGTCCTGACAAAGGAAGCGTTCATAGGTTTGCCCCAGAAGATATCAACTGCCACTAAGGCCGCCAAGATGCTAGTTTGGTGCTAGTGCTTAGCCTAGTATCCCGCGGTTGGCCGGGGTGGTCTGGCCCGACCTCTGCCAAGCCGTTAAAGCCTTGCTCTGGGGCACCATGTAACATGGCACACCCCATTTCAGTTCTTTGCATTTCTCTTCTAATTAAACTGGTCATTGAGATCGAGTACATTGCTTTGACAGTTCAGGAAATGTCTTCGTGAATACATCACTCGCATTCATCTAAATTATTCCCAAAGGGTATGTTTAAATACAGTACAAAATGAGACCTCCGATATAGGAAGCATCCGGCATCTTCCGAACCTGAAGCCAAAATAGGGGCTAAAATTGAAGAAGCAAATTTTCAATCACAGCATGAAAAGAGCAGCAGCAACTGCGACGCCACCAAACACAACCTCTCCACCCCTATCAAGCGGCGTAGCCGCATTCGAAGTAGGAGTCGGAGTCGAAGTTTGCGAGCCCGTACCTGAGCTAGCACCAGAAGCCATAGTGCTAGTGGAAGTGACCTCACTCGTGGAATCATTTGTGGGAGTGGCCTCAGCTTTGCTCGCCGCCGACGAGACCTGGGCCGAGTAGTCGCTGGCCGTGAAGCGGACCTTCGCAACGCAAGGGTTCTCTACCGTGGACCAGTTCGTCTCGCCTGTTGTCGTGGGGGTAGCGTAGAGCATTGCTGTGTTGGTGAGTGCTTCTTTGTAAGCTCTCATATCTTCGACACAGCAGTACGCCCCCTCTTCGTCGATGACCATCGTTCCGGCGCAGCATTTGTGCCGTGGAAGGTGTTTGGAAGCCAGCCGACCGGACAGGTGGTTTCTGCGGCCGTTGTAATGACAGATAGTATTGTCGCTAGCAGAAGAGTTTTGAGGGATAACATTTTGGTTGCTGTTGTTGGAATTGTTGATGTTGAGAGGGCTGTAAGTGGATGCATCTTGGGAAATGAAAGAATGCGGTCTGTTTTTTTATTGAAGGTAGAAAGAATCACGAGACTTTTGCGGAGTACCCTTCTAAATTGCAATAAACAGGGGAATGCTTGACAATCGAATGAGTCAGAAGGGTCTTATATCAGCCCTAGACGACCCTAGCAATGGCCAAGACAAATGTCCACGGGCCTTATAGGTTGGCCTGGCGAGCTTCACCCCACTTGGAGATGGCCTAAGGGCGTCCAGGAAGCAACTTTAACCAGTCACATATTTGACGACCCTACAGCGCCACAACGAATAGCTCGGCCAATATGCCCAATCAGGTAGGTAGTCTTTCCTATACACATCGAACCTTTCACCATCTTATGCTTCTGAGCCCATATTATTGCTCCAGAATTCCACGCGCAGGCCATATACAATATGACATGAACTGGCAACGTTTGGAGCATTGGGGCTTTTGAGCTCTCTTTTCGTGGAAGAATTGGCCATAGATATAGCTCTGAGTCGGAGTAAATACATAAGGTACTAAAATAGCCAAACTGATGAGTCGAGGCGTTCTGTTTAGCTGTTTCCTTTTCGTCCAGGCAAGATAATTCTGGAGGGCACATAGGGCGGACACGGTCTGTCCACCTGAAATCGCACGGCGCTAGGCAATAGTGCGAACTTGTGCAAGATCACCCAATATTATGTCAAGTGATATGAAGCACATAGTAGGATGTGGGCAGAGCATAACTTCAGGTCCGTTCGGAGACTCTCCGTGGGAATTGATTTGAGGTGGCCAGATGCATCGTCTCTTCCCTTTTGGCCCACCGCTCCAGCAAGTTATTCCGTATCCTGTTTGCGACCACGAATCCCCTACTGAAGACCTGGTCGAGCAGATCCAGTATTTGAGATTTTTGATCAATCGTCCGAGCTCGAGATCCGGCAACGGTTACTGGGAAAAACAGCATCACTCCTGGAATCTTGGTGTGGCGCAACACCTCGCCCGATAGATACAGGATCGTAGTCAGGTGTTCAGTTATTTCAGCAGAGGACAGAACTGGGGCTGGGGTATTGTCCCAGTATGGGAAATAGTCATAGTTGCCAGAGACAAAGATCAGCAGAGCGTGGTAATACAGCAACGCCAGGTTTGAGTATTCATTAGGACCATCCTGGACCAGCTGCAGCAACGTCTTCGTGTGCCAGTCATAGATAGTTTGTTGGACATTGAGTCCTTCGAACCCAATGAGAGCAACTGATGGATCTGTGAATCGTTCTGCTTCAGGAAGCATCCTGATTATAGTCCCGGCTCTGTCGTTCGGGTTATTAAAATAGAACAACTCGCTCATTTGCCAATGCCAACTAACCGTAAGCTGAATGCAGATGTCTCAATCATGAGGGTTATAATTTCTTCCATGGGCTCCCATCGAGTGGCATTGCTCGACAGGGCCTTTTGGAGTTGAAGCCAGCATTGCTGAGATAGAATTGTTTCTTCATTATACAGTAATGCTCGGCTGGCTTCGAGGACACGAAACAGGTCGTAGAATATCCTTCGCGGCGATGACATGCAGTCGCTTGGTCCTGTAAGCTGGAGCATTTTTGATGTCCCATATAGCATATGCTTGACCCAGCCTTCGCCTGAATCGTCTGAGAGCAACTAGGTGTATTGATGTCAGCAACGCGAAATTTAATGCATCCGATGAAGGATACTTGTTCTGATAAAAATCATACCTCAAACAGCCCTAGGAAAAATGTAGCCCAGAGAATGTCCTCTCTTTGCATCACATTGCTGTTTCCCAAACTTGACCGCAAAATACCCATTGACTTATGATAAGAGGTCATGGCATCTACATAGGGGGATTTCTCTCCCTGTAATGCGCGACCGCCGGTACATCGGTTCGCATCCAAAGCACCAACCGCTATCACTGCATGGTATAGGATGGGGGAAGCTGAAATTAGAGGAAGCAGGTCCGGAACTATCGATGAGAAGCTCACCGTGAACATGTTCTGCTGTATAAATGCGACAAAATAATCAAGCAGGCGCGTATCCTTATCCCTCCCGACAGATTGAAGTGGGTGAGCCTCGGAGCTGCGGCTATTTGCAATATCCATGCCCTTCTGAGCAGAACTTCTGCATCCTCCTCCAAAATCATTTTGCTGGGTTTTGTTGACAAACATAGTCATACCCTGTCCCGATTGCTGCTGGGCAACACACACCGTGTTTTGTCGAATACAGTGAGCACATGGAATTCCTCCCTCACACTAGCAAGGATTAGCTGCACTAGTCCCATGAAATTCGAGTTTCACATCTCAGACCTTAATGCGTCGTTTGGCGCAGCCGACGCAGCGCGTCACCCGCCTTCGCTTGTCTAGGGGGCCGACCATTCTCCCCTGCAACGTTGTTGATGATGACATGATCTGGAAGGTTGCTCTGACGAACTCAAATTGTGCATATTCCTGATGAACACTGTCACGAAAGTGGACATATTGGAGCGAGACCTGTCTGTGCTGTCAGCAGGCGACGACGTGCCCGAGGACGCTAACCCGATTTGGAAGTAATATCGCGAGACAAGGACCCATATGGCTTCCAATGTTGACCATCACCATATTCTTGGTGACAGATCTGATCAACTAACGCCCCATAAATTCCAATTCAGGAAACTTCGTTACATTGTAGGGAGAAAAGTTGCGACGGGCGCTGTTAGCAGGCAGAATGCTCGTGTGCCACTCCCTCTTCCCTCCCAGATATATAAAGGTTAGGACGGTGCTCTTCCTATTAAACTTAGAATTCCATCATCTCCTTTCATCTTCGCCATCCTCTTCAATTGACTCATCATGCTTTTCAATCTTCGTCTTCTGTCCATTGCGGCTATTTCCGTCTCTGCAGTGGTGATCCCCAGCCCACCGGGACAGTACGACGTGTTCTACAGCACGGCAAAGATGATCGAAAAGACCAGAGTCGATCCGTTTGATCCCAAGAACGGATCGCGTGCAGTGATGACTTCGATATTCGCCCCAACCCACTGCAAAGTCGACCTCGAGAAGATAAACTACCTGCCCCCCGCAACAGCCGAATACTACTCCGACCTATACAGCGCGATGGGACTTCCCAACGGGACGATCCAATCCATCTCGTTCCAAGCGTGCCCAGAGCCGCCGAAAAGCCGCCACCTCCAGTTTCCCGTCGTGGTCTTCTCGCCTGCTCTTGGCACGACCCGGCTGTTCTACAATGCCATTGCGCAGGCCGTGGCCAGCGCTGGGTACATCGTGGTGTCTATCGACCATCCCTATGACGCTGAGTTCCTCGAGTTTCCGGACGGAAGCATCGTGACTGCCGCAAATATCACTGATGCGCAGGTCCCACTGGACGTCAACACCCGAGCGCGAGATGTATCGTTCGTGCTGGATCAGCTGAGCACAAAGGCTGGACTCGCAGCTCTACTCCCTGGAACAGGGGCTCTGGGTTTGAGAACTCGGCGAGTCGCGATGTACGGCCACTCGGTCGGGGGTGCAGCCGCTGCTGAAGCCATGCGTCTGGACTGTCGTGTTGTTGCCGGAGCGAACCTGGACGGGTCAATGTTTGGACCGGTGGTTCAACAAGGTGTTCGGGGTCCATTCCTCTTGTTTGGACATGAAAATAAAACTCAGACGACGGACCCATCGTGGGCAGAGTTCTGGTCGAATCTGCGTGGGTGGAAGATGGAGCTGGAACTTGCCCAGGCTCAACATTACGCATTCTCTGACCTGTCCTATCTGATGAAGCTGCTTGGTGTCCCTGTTCAAAATGTGCCGGCCATGCAGAAGATGGTTGGAACTTTGGATGGGTCCAAGGCATTCGAAATTGTTCACCGAACTGTCACTGCCTTTTTGGGATTTGGGCTTCGTCAAGCATCGCCGAGTCCGCTTGAGGGGGTCATTTCGCAGTATCCGGAGGTATCGGTCTTTGCGCGAGGTAAATGAGACGAGTCTTCTGGGAATGGATAACACATGTGACAAGTTCCAAATTATCAGAGTATATTTAGTGATATAGGAGATGAAGGAGATGGGAGAGATTATGTATATTACATGATCCACGCAGAAGTTAGACTGAATGGAGTTGCAGCAAGGCCCGATCGGTGTTGCGAGTTTGAAAGACCTCAGTGGAATAGATTCATCTGCCCATACGACAAAGTTTAATTTGATCGAAAATGGACTTTGGTCTTCGCATAGACACCTCGTGAATCAATCCTAATGGTACGGGTTTGCTCCTAATCTGCAACAGCCCAACAGCCACTCTGCGGCCGATAGCCACCGCACATAAACTGCACCCATTTCGCCCGTACTAGCCATTTGTTGAGTTTGTCCTGGCCGGGAATCGTATGATCACCTCCGATGCGGACCTGCTCAGGCCCTCTGGTGTGTGATCTGTAGATGGTCGGACAGAGAGAACGTACACAAATATAGTAACTACCAACAGGCAGAGAAACTATAACACAAGTTAATGCAAGTTAACCTAGGACAGGTTGTGGTACTTGTGCATGGACATTTGAATATTTGCCTAGAAAGAATAAGCGAAGAGGCTCCACTGTGAAAAAAAACGCAGCCCATCATATAAGTGCGCTAAGTCTCCTTGCCTTAACCTCATTGTCTCCTTCCGTAGGATATAGATTTCTAAGTTCAAGAAAGCTCAGAGCTTATTAAGTCGGCACTATACATATAACCAGAACGCAAAACGTGCACCTGATGACCAGAGATTACTACCAATGGTATCCATATCTCGCAATATGCTTACTGAAGACGGCTATACGCTGTTCTCGGAACATACTGGATCTAAATCATGGGGAACATATTGTAGCTTGTTAGCACATAGAGTACATATATGGATGGGGTTCTTGTCTCCAGGCGTCTTCCCCCCCGCCCCCCTCCCCCCCCCGGCCCGGGACATCCAACAACAAAAAGACGTTCTAACCAAGGCGGCAGTGAGGTTTTCGTCACAATGCAGGCAAGACAGACCAGACATAAGATAAAATAGCGAAACAAAAACATACAACAGTGAGGATTCGCTGGTGGTCACCCACCCAACTACTAACTCACCGGCGTGTGGCTTAAGTACGGCTGAGCGGACGGGAAGCCCTGTTCTCCACACCCTATGGTCGTATGTACTGGTTTAAGTATTGGAAGGTATTATCGAAGGTATGATGGGATGTAAGTGGTGGTGGAGTGGGATGGTGAGAACCTTGGAAGTTCTAGTGGTATAGAGATGCTCAGCCATAGTGTCTCTGATGCCTTGGTTGTTCCGTAGACTTATTTTAAGGAACTTGAACATTGAACGCCCTTAAATATTGACCCTGGCTATGTTGTTCAATAAGCTAGCCTAGCACAAAGGCGCAGTAGTGTCCGGGTAACGCATATGTACGGCAGTGTATAGGCGCCAGTGCTCCATATGGTATTTTTTCTTATTAAAAATTGGGGTCCACTGATTAATTCCTATAATATCAACTTCTACAGTGTCAATTTCTACAATATCCCAATTCCTATACTAAGAATAATTGGCCGCTTATACGGCTGTAGTCTCCTTAGGTAGTCTTCTGCGATAGTCTTTTTACACATCTTTTCAGTAGTCTTTTCAGTAGTCTTTTCAGTAGTCTTTTCAGTAGTCTTTTCAGTAGTCTTTTCAGTAGTCTTTTCAGTAGTCTTTTCAGTAGTCTTTTCAGTAGTCTTCGTCAGCCTCTCCAGATATCTAGTTATATAGAACTCAAATGTTTTGCAAAATACGATATGGCGTACTGGCGGCTATACACTGCCGTAGCATATAGTCCATGAGGCTGTTGCTTAGCTGTGGACTGCCTAGCTCATCAAAGGAGCGGTCATGGGTCTCTCTTGAATCATGTACGTCGTTTCTTCGAGGTCTCCTTTTAGTTTAATCAACTCCTTGGATGTAAGCCGCCGAATATTGCAGTTAGCCCCCAAATTCCTCCTTTCACAACTTTAAGGACCTGAGGAAGATAGCGAGGACACTGCATTTAAGGTCATATAAAGCAATAGACATTTATGCGGATCACCAAGCCCACTGGGTACTCTCCTTTTCCCAACCGGGCTTCCTGGGTGGTATAGCCAAGCCCCAGCCGACAAAGTTCATGTCGGTAAATTTCTCTTCGGGATCAAGGGAGGCGGATTCTCGGAAGCCTGCAATGTGCCTAAAGATAGTCAGACTATTGTGTTCGGCACTGGGTGTATAGAAGATACCACATACATCGTCCCTGTAGCCTCATCATAGATGATGTTCTCCAGTCCAGGCATCCCTGGCTCCCATCTATAACGTCTCAACTCTCTTAGGTCTGTCAGGTTTACTCTCGACTGATCAAAGAGGGGTTTATGACATACTCCCAGACATCGCGGAACTTTGCGCGCACGGCCTCGCGTAATGGACCTGACTTAGGATCCCAGACTTTATCCTGATTTAGCGACTTCCCGGGGACCTTATCCCACACAACGTGTGTAATATATCCATCTGGGACCACGCCATTGTTGCCTTGTTTTCCTTCTTTATAGGCGAGGAGAGTCGGGACCACAGGGCATTGTTGTAGTTTCAGATCCTTTAGCACGTCTAGCTCCTGATGTTTTCGTGTAGCGGCCTGTCGTTGTCGAGCCTCGGGGCGTTGGTACTCAGTTCCTTCGATAGGAATCTGGAAATAGATCCGCATGAATGCCTTCTTGGCGCTGTCTGTCGCACTGTGGCAAAGATATTTAAACACGGCAAAAGGAGGCCCAGCGCCACCATCAAGTTCCCACTTTGTCATTTGTTGAACATCCTCGGTGAGCTTCTCCGCGATAACCCATTTTTGGAGTGATGGTGCAGTGAAGGTAACTTCTGTGCCTACGTAAAGTTCAGAGAATCCCAAAAGAGACATTCCGATGCAGAAATTTGATGAGAAGGCCGAAAGAAAAAAGATACTCGGGGAAAAGAAGAATAATGAGATATGGAAGTTCAGAAATAGAGTTGTGCGGAGAAAAAGGATTCACGGCGTAACAATGATGTGTAGTTATATTTTGCCTAAATTCTCAACCTCGTCGATCAGGCACTTATATTCCATCTCTGCCTTAATACAGCGGTTGTGTGGACGCGCGGCTTCAGTATCTCATAGCCTGTTTAAGTGGGATAAGCAGACTTGGGTGAGCAGCCCCGACACTGTGGATATTAACCGTCAGTTTGAAGCTCTAGGAGATTAGTACTCAGAACGGTGCGAGGGGTAGGAAGATACACTATAGATTATAAGGAAAGGATCACAACCAAAAGTCCCGATGGCCACGAACACTCATATTGTACCTCTTTTATGATCTCATCTACCCTATAAATTCGAACAGGCTATGAACCTAGCGAGCTCTCCATTACCCCCGTCGTATAATCAGTCAATATCATCGGTCCTGTGCATACACACTGTTGTACAACTTGACATACGAGGCTCGCGCCGAGGCCTGCACGTCCCAGTAAAGAAATACTATGGTTCAGCGAAGCTTCAATTCACACCTCTGCCAAGCCTGGAAAGTTAACTATTTAGGTAGTGGAAAAGCTTCACGTTTGCAACTCATTGTTGCTGTTAAGCCTGTAAAAGGTGACAGGCTGTATCTATCTCTATATAGACATTGTTGCATGGCAGTTTACACTAGGGTGGTTGCCAACTTGGGATTCAAACAACTATCGGATGGTGTGAGTTGTTCCTTCCAAAACCTCTCCCATCTGCATACGACGTTGGAGATCTCTTTGCATCTTTTGCATCCTTTGAATCATCGTATCCATCAACTTACTCTCACTCTCACTATCCTTTCTCTTCTCAACTTACTCACATCCTCTCTATCACTCGATCAGATCAACTACCTTTCATCAATATCACATGGAATTGCTATTCAAGGCCATCCCGGTTTTCTCCTTCTCTCCTTCTCATATATCTCTTATCCTGGCACATCTTCTTCCAACGAATTCCATACCCGACGTATGGCCCCTTCGATGAAAAGCAGGATATTCGATTCGCATCATCAATATTGTTCTCAAACTTTGATGATGTGGATGCCTCCATCCTTTCGACATTAATTGAGCGCTATACCTCTCACTTCACTTTCATTTATCCCTCACTTTTCCATCACTTTGGGATCATATTCTTCAGCAAGATGGCTGAGTCGTCAACACAACCGCCCGCCGCCCGCGCACCGAAATTGGCATGAAGTGTACCCTACCGTCATCGCCGACAAATACCAATCCGTCACAATATTCTCACGGTAAGCAAATTCCCATGCGTGGCAGTACGAATCTCATACTGACTCGTAGTTTGGTATAAAGCGTTGAAAAACATGGCCACAACCCGCGTCCTTGCGAAACAAATCACCCTCCCCCACCTCCCTTGAACGTGGGAAACTTTAAGACCACCTCTCCTACCCTTCACGATCTGGACTATGCCGGGACTTTGAGCCCGTGACCAAACTTTAAGAGCTCAGTCCATGGAATTTACGATGCACGAGTGTTCAGTCGCGGCTCAACAGCTGCTGTTAGTCCCGGTCCTCACATCTAGACCCTGAGGTCGTTTGTGTTGGTATCCCCAACACATCCGACCCGACGCCTAGGACCGCGGACTCCCCAGAACCCGCTAACGCCGCCAAGACCCCCGTCAAAGTTGAGACCGCTCCGGGTCTACCCCCTCCAGCTAGAATTGAGACCACCGAAACTCACCGAGCCCACCTCATCGAAGCCAAGCTGGATGCTATGGGAGTGTACGAACCCTCCGGAACTGTCATCGCTAAGGACATCATCGACCTAGGCGACACCGTCGAAGCCATGGAGGTGCTTAACGCAACCTGGAGTAAGCCAGTGAACATGGCCTCCAAGGCTGCTTCCAACAGGCCATAGGCCAAGCACTTGGACCGGCCTTGAGGGGCAGACAGCAAATTTGCATTTTGCAGACTTTAAATGCTGGAGCTCCAATACCGGAATGTTCCAGATGTGGAGGGATTGACTACCACCGTCCAAGGTAGAGAGGATTTGAGGCTTGTAGGGGAACTAAAGGTTCCATGGGTCACCCCTTGCCATTCCCTAAGCCGCGCTTATGGCGACCCTTAGCGGCTTAGGCGTTTCCTAGGTCGGCCCGTCCTCTATATGGGTGATCTTCAGTGTGCATTTGGTTTCGTGAGCACGTACAACGAGACAACCTTCCTCCGACAGAGTCAGCTAGCCAGTGATCTTTGCCATTTCTTCATTCTGCTTTGGTAAGGCTAACGATCCTGTGTCGTTTCGTGACCGAACTGATATGGATTTGCAGTTGTCCCATGCCCTCTTCACTATGCCGAAGGTTGCAGGTCCTCCTGGGACTCGTCGCAAGAAGCTAGCTGTCCCTATCCCTCGTACGCGTACGTGGTGCATGTGTTGCCTTCGCGTCGGCGACAGGGATTGGGAAGAACAGCCCGATAGCATTCGCATGCCCTTCAAAGTGGGCTGCGTTTCTGACACTGCTAATTCGAAGACTTGTGCCCACTGTACAAAGCATCATAAGGTTTGCGAATCGGTATGTGCTCGGTTTCAATTCGATCCTCAGTCGTCTGCTGTTCGTGCTAATGCCGCTTGTCTCCTAGGTTCCCGAGGGTGTGGACGGAAACCGTTTCGAGCTTCTTGCGCTCCTAGTATAGGCCGAACACTTCTGGCTTACCGACGAAGGTGGATATGGCATTCGTGTCGATAAGGATGACACTTCGTTTGCTCTCGGATTTGGACTCGTCGGCGACGTTTCGGTAGCTGTTCGGGATCTGATCGCCAGCTTCGACAATCTCGTTCGAAACCATAACCATTTGCACCACCTCGCCGGAACACGTGTCCCCATTGTGAGTCGTCCCTTGCTCGGTACCGATTCGATACATGCATTAGCGTTTCCCACGATTTCTAGGCCACCGCAATGGCAAGTAGAATACTCACCAGTCACTTATGCGACTGATGTGTATGAGCCGTCTGGCTCTCAGGGTTATGGTTCTGCACTGTCTGTCTCTATGAGACAATGTATGCTTTATGTAGCCAAGCTTGCGAGCAGCCAAGGACTTGTAAACAATCAAACCCCGGCGACGCAATGGCTGGTATCGACTTAAGTATGTATGATTCAAAAGCTATGCCAATCGTGGAGTGTACCTGGTTCAACCGTAAAACAAACTATTTTATAGGTAAGCACTCTATCCGGCGGACAGCGAATCGTAGGCCGTTAGCGTCAGAGGGCCATGTTTTAGATTCCTAGTTATGTTCTTGAGTATCGGTCACGTTAGTTAGATTGATTTCTTCGATGATTAAGGGAAGTCTCCAGGGCTGCGATACAACGAAGGTCTCAGACACAATATCGTTGAGCATCTCTATATCACTTTCAGAACTTCAGTTATACTCACTCACGACTCACATTCCATAATACCTTCCCATACTTAAATCAGTACATACGACCATAGGGTGTGGAAAACAGGGCTTCCCGTCCGCTCAGCCGTACTCAAGCCACACGCCGGTGAGTTAGTAGTTGGGTGGGTGACCACCAGCGAATCCTCACTGTTGTATGTTTTGGTTTTGCATTCTTTTTTCTTTAGTTCGGGAAGCCCAGTATAGTACCTTCTGCTCTTCAGCCTTATTCACCTGAATGCCCTGACGCCCCTCTATTCTTCACCCGATCGCCCTCAATACCCCTTAAGGCTGACGTGGCCCCTCGGCTAACTTTCCCTCCCTCCCCGTATCGGGATTGGGTAATTTGCGCGCCTGCTGCCTTCCTTGGATGTGGTAGCCGTTTCTCAGGCTCCCTCTCCGGAATCGAACCCTAATTCCCCGTTGCCCGTTGCCACCATGGTAGGCCACTATCCTACCATCGAGAGTTGATAGGGCAGAAATTTGAATGAACCATCGCCGGCGCAAGGCCATGCGATTGGTTAAGTTATTATGATTCACCAAGGAGCTTCCCACTCGTGTCTAAGTCCCAACTTGGTGGCCTAAACTGATCCTGATCGGAGCTGACAACGGAAAATAGATTCACCGTGGCTATTATGGACGTAGTGAAGACTCTGATTAAAGAAGAGGCGCAGAAACGAATGCCTCGCTGCGATGGAAGTAACCACAATTGAAGAGCTCTCCTGTGGCCGAACGCATGGGGTACTTCAGCAATTAACAACAATTAAAACTGAATTTAACTGATGACCTTTTTTGTTCTCCCGGATGGACTACCACTGAGAAGGACCCTAGGCGTACAGAACTTATATATTATATTTCTATCAGGTCAGCATATTATGTGACTAGAAGTTGAAAGGGGTTATTAGTGTTTCCAGATGGAAGGCAGTAACAGGTACGACTGTAGCCCCACCCTCCAGGTGGCCCAAGATCAGCCTCTTCCGAGCGGACCGAGCGGACCGAGCCCCCGGCCCCCGGCCCCCTCCTAGAATTGATCCACTTATCTCCTAATACGATCCACAGTCTTTCTTTCGAAGTCGGATATATCGGTTCGCCAATCAATCCAAGAATACCTACTTCAGCAAAGCTACACAAGCGCGTTTCTTGACCTTCTCCAACATGAAATTCTCAAACCTTTCTTCCATCCTCTGTGCTTGTGGCCATGGGGGCCGGTGTTGATTCCTAGGCGTCTCCTACTGGACCGACAACGGCAATTGCAACGGAGCCTCTGGTGAGATCATGCCTCTGCAAAGTTCAGTATTGCACATAAGATGCTCCGGCATTGCATGTGATAGAGGTCGCTTAACGCTTGATCATTGTCCATCGGCCAATGATAATTGCCCTTCTATATCAGCAGTGGACCTTTTGGGCTATGCTTTCTCCACCGTGGAATATCCATTATTGCCCAGGAGACCTTGTTGCTTAATGTACTAAATCTAGTGCTTACCTCCCGCATTTCAGAGTTTAGGAGCCCAAATTAGGAATGGATTAACGGAGCACCTCGGGTTCTAAAGAAATTAATGAGGTCATCTGGAGTCTCATTCCCGTCCCCTTTGTAATCACTCCGTAGCTAGGGTCGGGTATTCGAAACCCAAGTGCTGCAAGTCGCAACACTTTGCTTCCTCAGTTTATTCCAAAGTCTAAATCAGCCATCTTTCTCAATGCTTCTCAACATCGTTCTCGCCCTGTCGACTGTCTCGCTTTCAGTGGCTAAGCCCGCCGCAAACTTCAATGCATCGACTTCAACTCTCACATCCCTAGGCTGCGATGCTGCTTGCCAACGGGCCTTTAGCGAGGGACGAAAGCAGGACATCGAGATGTTCGGAACGGATTTTGATTTCGACTTTTACGCCACTGCTCGCAACTTCTCATCGTCAAAGCCTGGCGACCTCCTCAAGTTCCAACCTCTGAACGGTTCATCCCTAAATGTAGTTTATGGGCTTGCCGCTTATCAATACCAGTATACTTCCGTCAGCTTGAATGGAACCGTGGTGCCTGCTACCGGATTTATTGCAATTCCATACACTTCGGCTCGCCAGGATGGAAAATATCCTGTCATTGCTTATGCCCACGGCTCCATTGGCATTTTCGCGGGATGTCCGCCTTCCTCGACATCTAAACTGTACGACTACGATACCTGGAGTATTCTCGCCCAAAACGGATATGCCATTGTTGCCCCAGACTACGCGGGACTTGGGAACAATTATATCGAGCACGAATACAGTAGCTTCCCGGCGCATGCCAATGATCTCTACTACGGCATGGTTGCTGCTCGCAAAGTATTCAAAAACACCTTCACCGACAACTGGGCAAGTGTTGGCCACTCTCAGGGAGGGGGAGCTGTCTGGAAGCTATCTGAAAGTCCCCTTATCAAGTCTGGAGCAGCAGCCGGTAACTACATAGGAACCGTCGCCGTAGCGCCAGGTTCGAAACTTTATGACTTGATTCTTCTTACAGCGGAGACAATCTTCCCCCAGCCCAACTATAACACTTACTATATCACGTATATATTCTTATGGTTGTCCACTGCTCTTCGACGTGCTATTCCCTCGGCGGATATGTCAGTCTTCTCGCAAAGGCTCTTGCAACGAGCTCAGATCGCGGACCTCACGCAATCCTGCAACGACGGCGCTTTGGCCCTTGGACTCGGGCTCTCTCCCAAGGAAATAATAACCAGCACAGCCGCGCTCAGGAACAGCACAGACTTCTCTAACTGGCAACAAATGAATGCTCCGGCCATGGGATCCAAAGCAGAGCAACCTCTTTTGATCGTTCAGGGGTTGGCAGATACCACTATTTTACCTCAGATCACCATCAACGCCGTCAATGACACCTGTGGATTCGGTAATGAGGCACATCTGAATCTGTATCCAGGCATCGATCATGGTGATCTGCTCACAGCTAGTTCCCCCGACTGGCTGCGTTTTCTGCGTGAGCGTTTCGAGGGGAAGAGTTCAAGTGGTGAATGCAAGACGGCTGTTTCTGGCCCGTTTGATGCTGCTCACATGGCCATACTGAATCAGTCTAGTATAATACTAGATCTTTGATATGGGTAGATTATTTCTAGCTCATAGACGAATAATTACTGCTTGTCCTAACACATCGAACTCAGAGGTCTATTCCTTATAATAAAACAGCTTGCATTAATTCTATACATAGCATGGGCTAGAATGAGAGCCACACTAGAATGGAAACCACCAACAGATACTTATATTTAAGCGACGCTGTATCCAAGGAGACTGGGCTGCTCCATCTATCTTGGTCTTCGCAAATTAATTATATCCATTTACTTTTTTTATAATTCTATTGTGATAGAACACTTCCGTCTTCCAGGCTCACCCAAACGCTATGTTACAAACCTCTATATGTCCGGCGGATTGACGGACTATAGATATAATTTGATAAAACTAGGGATAGAGGCATAATTTAGCGATTTGCTTCTCTACTCCTAGGGCTTAGACTTACTAGTCGAAAATAAGTAACTTATAACTATATTTAGATTCTGTTCGTCGCAGCACTACCCGCTAGATTTTATTATTACTATATTCCCCGAAATCCACAATATTGGCTATATATTTAACGTTAGGTCATGCTTGGTACGCATCTTGCTCGTGACAAATCGAGATTGGAGTGATAAAGCGAGGCTGGAGATAAAAACGGAGAAAAGAAGGATACTTATAGCTTTTTTAGCCATACTAGGAAATGTACCTTTTGCTATACGGGCTGAATATTCGGGTGAGGAATATTTAGGTGGGTGAATATCCGCCCTAAGTGCCCTAAATAGAGTGGCGAGCCGCCTATACCCGAACCGTAGGCGCTAGGTGACTATAGCCTTAGACATGCTGTTGTATGTTTATTTTTTGTTTCGACACCTGGGCGTTCTGTCTTGCCGACTGAATCTGGCCTATAACTAAAGGATACAGAAAAGGACAAACGATAATGACATCCATTTTGATTTAAAGCTCCGCACAGAGATAGAGATGCTAGTATGGCTACGTTTATCTGTGCCCTATGGCCATTCATCATTTTAATGCACTATATGTAGCTACTACCATTCTCACAGTGCCTTCTCCAAACTTACCGCATGGCGATCTCAATAACTAGTTCGGTCTATACCGGGTCCGTACACCATAGTGGGGTTCCTAGGTCGGTCATGGTATTGTTGTGATATGCAAGGGTCCACTGACAGTGTGAAAAACAAAAACAATTCTATGTCTATTGTAGCTGGACTTTCGGTCAAGCAAGACTGCATTAGCCTCTTGGGCACTCCACCGTCAGATATGTTGTACAACTCGATGTACCGCGATGCTCCTTGATTGCCCTGTACACCTTCACAGCCAGATATATTTCGAATGCCTTCCTACGGGGTGAAAACTGATTTCCTTTTGGCTGAAAAGCTGCGTGTCAATCAGAGTCAAGCCAGCCACACTATAGGCCAGCCGCATTATGCGGTGGCTAGCTGATCTATATTGCTTTTTACACTATGATACCTTGCGGGATTTTCCAAAGTGTTATAAAAAGGAAGTCGTAACCCACCATTCTTTGTAGACAGTCTATCTCTCTTATACCTCGATATTCAAGGACTACAGTAAGTGATACTCACCTGTTCATATTGTACGTTCTCACAGGGATCTACTAGGCCAAGTAGTTACCGTGATCCTCAAAATCGAAGCACTCAAGACGCGGGATAGTATCATCTGTATGTATTGGTATAGTGCTGTAACTTAACAGAACGAACACTAATATCGAAAAGACCATGAAGTTTTCAGTTCTTGCTCTAACGGTCGTTTTGGGTATTACCTTTGCCAACGAGACCGTTCCAATTTCCAAAGCCGATCGTGACCAGTGCGTGAGGGATACTAGTAGAGGGGCGCCTGAGTCTTGGTGCTGTGATTACACGGACTGTGGCGTTTGTGGATTTAAACAGCGGTGTTGCCTAAAGGAGTACCAAATCCCTACCGAGGAAGGGTTCTGCACTTGTGGAGTAGACAGCTACGCGCAGGGAAGTTGCTTCTAAAAAAAGGCTAGTATGATGTCCTTTTCACAGTTGTATTTGGCTTATATACTTATGCTTAAGCCATCCTAGGACACCTGGGTGAGGCGAGACAGGTGACAGGTTGTCACCTGTGTGGCGGGGATTCTTACGGACTTGGCTATTCGATCAGGCGGCCATGTACTCATTCTATCAGTTAGGTGGTGATATCCATTCTTTTATAATCAATCCCATCAGTTTTATCGAACGGTTAATTACACCCGTATTACAATATAGCAATTTGCATATGTGCTGGAGTTGCCGAAACTGGTCTCCTCGACATAGCCCATCACTCCGACCTCACACTCCTCCCTTCCCACATCTGCCCCTGATATTGAGGGCCGAAATCTTACGCGTCCTCTTGATACTGACTGGGGGTTGTTCACAGCTGCAACTTGGAGTGCCCTACAAACTCTATAACAGACATCACAAGAGTTGGTTCATCGCCGATATAGAAGTCATATACCACGAAGAACATCACTACTACGGGTACCTGTTCTATGGTCGCGAGGAGCGTGCCTCCAGCTTCATGTTCAACCTGGCTGATCCCGGAACCGCTTGTGGTTGGATTCACCGTGACATGGCGGTGGAACTCGTCTTATGTGATGAGGAGGACCAACCGGCTGCTGTCGTACAACGGTTCTTTCATCATGAGACAACACTACTCGTCAGCAAGTACGGTGACAATGCCACCAATGACACCACTATTGCTCACCCGGTGGCCTTGGAGTACGTGAACTAACCTCCGAAGGTTGGGCGCCGGGGTTCCATGCAGTGGCGGGGAAATCTGTATTGACGTGTGGGTGGTATGTGAGGTGAGAGTATTGGAGACCGAGGGGACAGAGTTGAGAATGGGTTGAGAATAGCGTGAGACGGGTATAACAGTAGACATCGGCACAACCCGCACCGACCAGGTGGATATTCCTACGCTGATGAGGAAATTGGTACTCTTACTTTTACCTGTCTTTTTTAAATCCAATTCGGCTAGGGTCTGCATTTCCGTAGACCAGACTGATGTTGTTCTTAGACAGGTTATACCTGCTTCACTTTCTAATATCCCAAACTCCGATCGTCCATCGGTCCAATCTACTCAAAGAGAGCAGAAACCTCATCTCTATACAAGTTCAAAGTTTGCATCCTTCCAACACTTCCTTTAACCGTTCGAATGAACGGCTTTTCTTTCGTCGCAATGATAATTCGATCGGTAGAAAGATTCACACAGTCGTGAACCTGAGCATTAACCTTTTCAATGTTCGGCTGCAGAGAATCAAGGAATTGATCAAGCGAATCCTCCTCGACCGCTCCAGGATATAACTCGATAAGCAGCACCGGTGCCGAATGCCCATGCCCACCAATCAAGGCCGACTTGACGGCGGGATGAACTTCAATCTCAGGTTCAAGGCGCGAAGCATACAACCCCTCTCCGTGGGAGAAGCTCACATGGTCATCACTGCGACCGACGATCTTCCACAGACCCTTATGCTCAGGATGCTCGATCCACAGATCGGAAGTCGGGTAACGATCAAGATCCGGATACAGTCGGAAAATAGACTGTAGTTTAGAATCAGGTTGGCGCACAAAGATAAGCTCGTAGAGATCGTCAAAGCGGTGCTCGAAAACGGCACCAGCGTGCTTCTGGAAACTAACGTAATCCCATGCCTCTTTCTTATCATGAACTGACGTAAGGTATCCGCCGGACTCTGTGCTGCCGATAGTAGGCACAACCTGGGTATGAGAGATCAACATATCCCCTGCCTTGGCTGACAGAGGTGCGCCGGCGTAGTGAACTGATTTTAGGTTCCGCAGTGCATTGATGCCAGTGGGGGTCAAGCAGAGTTCCTCGATAACAGCGGGGGTCAACAAGGCAACTTTGACTTGTCCATATCTCAGAATATCCATGACGGTCTCTGGGGTTGGCATCGTTGGCGGACCAATGACTAGGGTTGTATGGACAAAGGAGGTCGAAGCTAGCACCAAAATCATCCCAACCAGCTATGTTTAGGTTAGTAAGATTTTCCAAAATACAGCACCGTGGTGACGCACATGTAGGGACGGCAATGGCGTGTACAATCGCTCTTTGGCAAAATGGTGGGCGAAACATTGTTCGAGGTCCGGAGTTGCCGCTACCATATCGGCGACACCCATCATTTCATGAGTATATGTCAGTGGCTTCGGATATCCTGTGCAACCAGTTAGTACGCGCTTTCAAGGTACATGAAGGAACGACGAACCTGTCGTCCCCGATGTGTGGAAGACAAGCCAAGGATCGTCTTTCCCTTCTTCCCAGGACTTGGGGTACGTATATATGGGAGCTTCCGTCTCCTTCATAAACTCATCGATCTCGGGGACGGTGATAGCTTGGATATGAGGTGCCTCCTTCAGTGCGACGCCGACATGCGTTTCCAAGGAAGACGGGCGCAGATACAGAGCACAGCTCTTTGCTTCAAGGATTCTCTTCTGCGCCTCGGGTGTAATAAGTGGCGAAGGGAGTACCAACTTAATTCGTTCTATTAACAGATTTCCAAACTCGAGAGACTTGCACTCAAACATACCACTTTTTGTAGCTTCGCGGCGGCAAGAGCTAGGATCGGGTAGCGGAGATCCTTGGGGCCGGCATATGCAACGCATTGGAAAGGTTCAAAGGTTTCAGGGAGATTCTCAGTCAACCATTGTGCCGCATGGTTGGCATAGTTATTCAACTGTCGGAAAGTGATATCCTTGAAGCCTTGGGACAAGTCCTGGTCATCCACTGGGACGGAGACCCACGGGTTGCCCGCATCATCGCTAGCTCTGTTCTCAACGACTGAAACGAGAATGCGCTCTCCATGTTTTACCCCGGGAATGGGAAAGATATCGGACAGGGCCATGTTGTTGATAAACAGAGAATGGATGAGAAGAGGGAGCTGTGAGATGAGCTTACAGGAAACGAAAGGAAATGGAGGACAGTGTGAAACAAATCAAACGGCCCCCATATGACACCCCTCCCCGCACTTTGGGAACCTCACCTCGCATATTATATACAGACATATATCGTCTCAGAATGACTCATTAATCACTGAATTATAGAACTAAGCCCGATCGACCGTCAGACACTCGCCACGAATAAATGTTCAAGCACGCTCCTGAGTCACTGCTTGCAGAAACCCAGATCTATCCTTGAGATACTGGAAGACAGGATAATACAAAATTTGACTCCTTTACGTTCGTGCTTTTCTTTTCCTTTTCGGACATCGGAGTTTGCGTCAGATCGACCACACACTCTTTTTGGGGGTTGAGAGGGGAGAGCCGAGCCTTAGGACAAGTGGGATGTCTTTTTCATTCTTCGACTGAGTATGTCCATATTATAGTCCACATACCATATAGCTACATATGTATGTAATGATGTACTACAGACTCAATAATCGCTTATCAAAAGCTATACTTAGAAACTCCATTTCACATATTAGGCCTTTTTTGGCCCTTTTCTGTTATATTCATAACAAAGGTGACAAAATATATATCTGGCTAGACATGTAAAATAACTATATGACGAGACACCCAAAAAGGAGTACTCAAAAGACCACTCAAAAGAATGCTGAATATTATTTAAGACTCCTGGGGTAGTGCTTTAATACGGCTATTAAGGATGGCACGAACACGATACTTATGGCATTCGGCGACGATCTAGTTGTGAGTGAAGAGGCGGTGAATTCGTTCGCACGAGTGATTGAAGCCGGTAGTGGTTATGATCGGCCGACAAGACGCCGGCAGTAGGCGATAAATAATGCACTTAAGATCAGATCAAATCCCTATGACCTATATAGACCGTAGTCAGAAGACCGAGGACCCTTGCGGTCACTAAGCTAGGGTGGCCGCTAGTTAACAGTTATGAAGCCCACCTAGATTAGGAGTCGTGGACGTACGTCGAAGGTGGAGCTGCGTCCACGGCCGTCGGTAATTGGCCTTGAGTCTTATGTTCTAGATCCAGGGGCCCAGAACAAATGCCTTGCGGTTACAAACCCCCTACCACGGTCTCACATCTTCAGGCTTGGGACCTACCTAGACATGATTCCACAGATCCATGACATATTTGGCTTGGTGTCACTCGATATATGTTTAGCTTGGACAGCGAACCATACAAACCAGGAGACGCTGTTTCTAGATCTCTAGGGGCCTCAAAACTCTCCAGGGTAGGATTACCAAAATTGGACTAACATTCACAAAACTAAATTGAATTTCTCCGAAAATATTCCCCTGCCGCTATGTCAGAATATGAAACTAAGGTTTGGCGCGTTCTTGTGCTGCTGCAAGTAGTGGCCAATCAAGCAGCTTCCACCGGCGGCCAAAACATGGTCATAATCTCAGGGAAGTCGTCCTCTGACCTCTTTGGCTTCACGTTTCTCCCAGACACACCCTTTTTCATCCGTCTTTGTCTGACCATCACTAACATCCAGTTTCATAATCATCAACCGTAACCTCCAATTTTCAATGCCTCCAGCTTCTTTTTCGATGATCACCAGTGAGCGAATGAGCTCCTGGTGCAATTTGCTCAATACAGGTCTCGTTTGTGGAAAGGCTCCTTGTCCGGCAATCTGGTCCAATAATAGTTGCTTTAGCTGAAGGGACAGGCTGCCTTGCCGATGATAATTTCTGAAGATGCTCTAGAATATCTTTTGCTGAAGCCCGGAGCCTGCGTGGCCAAAATTATCGGAAAAGAGATTTTTCCTTCGTCAAGATCCTCGCAATACCCCTTTTGCTGTGTATACTTGAGGGTAGTGGTGTGACATTAGTCGCGATGTTTCAGAGGAGAGCGCACGAATGGCATAGTACCTCTACACTACTGAGATTTTGGTAATCGTCGCGGGTCTGAAAGTGCCGTCCGAGGAGGTTCGCGAAGTGGCTCAGATGAAGGTCCCTAGTTTGGCTTAGTACAATGCGTTCTTTGATGGCATATGACTTTGCATACTTGTCCGTTGTAGCCTCTGACTTCATGAGACGAGTGATGAGACGAAATAGGCCTCCAGTCTCTGTCAATTCATTAGCGATCTGTGCAACGGAAATCCAGGGTCAAAACTAACTCCCATCAACCATGGTAATGTACTGCTCCAGTGTGGGCATCTGGGTATAGTAACTCCAGCGAAGGCCATGCGCTTGACCAAGATGAAGATTTCGCATTTCCTCTACGCAAATTAGTGCCGCAGCAGTTAGATATATCAATTGATGAGCTACCTACCTGAGTAGATGGATATGGCAGACGTCGATAGCCTTTGCACGAGACGCAAAGCTTCGTTTATCCGATATGTGGCGCTGTTGACTGTCTGGCCGATACCAAATATATGGTGCGCCACCGGCTTGCCGCGTCTGACCGAACTTGTGTCTTGGATATCGTCGAGTTTCGCCGTAGAGTCAGCAATGTACATCAACATGAGATCACCACACTACTTACAACAGCGATGCGTTATGTGGCGAATTGATGACACCCTCGATGGTCTCCAAGGACGGTGTCGGCACCTTGAACTACCCCCAGCTGGTACCGCCCACTTATGCTGACAGACTTCCAGGGCCTTGGTTTGTGTAGATATAAAAAGCAGCCCGCTTACCGTTGATTACATGCTTCAACCCGAAGAGCTCGAACTACGGGACCAGGATTCACAATATGCCCATACCCTAGGAAATTTCCAGAGCCTCTATGCTACATAGTCCGACTGTAGTATCTCGCCGTCTTTATCGGTCGAAGATGAGCGCAGCCCCGCTAGTCGACCTTAACCTATTACTATACCTCTGCTGAAGGAATCTGAGTGGGATTCGAATAAGATCCACGACGAGGATCCGCGAAGCTGTATCAACTACTTTATAGAATGGCGCGTCACCGTTGACAATAAGGGGGTGGTAAGGGACACCGAAGAAGACCTGGTATTTTCCCTAGGCGCCTAATTAAATCTGTTTATAGAGACAGCCGCAACAAGAGCGTCAGGCTCGATGCCACGGCGGTTTTCGTGCTAGCCAATGATCGCTCCTAGCGTGATCTGACCAAACGCTTTAACAAGACCGAAACTGTTCAGGCGAGGGTGCTTGGGAACAATCTAGCCTTGAAGCCTACCGTGGTGTAACAAAAGTTTGAAACCCCCTTCCCATTTTTACGTAATATTCTGCCACCCAAAACCCTCGCATTCCAACATAGGATACGCGTGAATCTGCAGGCGCAGAAAGTCAGAGAAAGTTGGACGGTGGAGAAGGCGGTCTAGAAGGGGTTTCAAACTTTTGTTAGCAATTGTAAGCACGAATTCTTCGAAACAGGGAATACTAGTAGATTAGGCTGGAGGGCCGGACCAGGAAAGGCAACCAGACTAACAACACGGCAGAAGTCAGGCCATAGAATAGATACATTGCCAGAAGTTGGGGGGTCATCATTTGCATAAGGTCCACAGCTCACTTACTATTGATTGGTTCATCGGCGTTAGCCTCCAATATGACCCACTTTTATCGGCGATAATTGGGTATGTCTGAAAACGGAGATTGAAACGCTAATATGATTGGGAATTGTAGTTGTCCATTGAATTCAATGCGTCATAGTTGCCGTAGGGCCTACGGGAAACCATCGGAGGGGCCTTCTGCCGTGGCATAACGCCGATGATCTTGAGTTATTTAAACCCGGCGAACTTTGTAAGAACACCAAGAGGTTTTCAATCAAACTTCATAGCCAGTTTTCATTCAATCGAATTCAAAATGCCTTCCCACGGTCAATATGCCACTGAACAGGTCAAATATCTCTCTCATGGAGAGACTGTCAGTGGAGTCCTTTTTCGTCCCACAAATGTCACGAAACCACCCGGTGTGGTTATCACCGGCCCATATTCTTTTGTGAAAGAACAAGCGCCGCTGCAATACGCAACCCGTCTCGCAGATGAAGGCTACGCCGCATTGATCTTCGACCCCCGCACTGTTGGCGAAAGCACCGGCCAACCCCGACGACTGGAAAATCCGAAGATGAAAAATGAGGACATGGTCGCAGGACTTGACTACCTATCAGCACGCGGCGATGTCAATCCAGATCGGCTCTTCTTAGTCGGGATCTGCCAGGGCGGCCCTGAATCCCTGGATGTGGCATCCTACGATGGTCGGGTTGCAGGCGTGGCCTCAGTCTCGGGATACTATCGAGACCATGAAACCGACATCTATATGATTTGCGCTGGGTGTGTTGCGTGGACCCCTGGCGCGGATATCGCGGCGATGAAAATGCCCACTCCCGAACAGGGAGAAGCCCTGTACAAAGCACGACTTGAGCGAGCTAAACAAGCCCGTGAATTGTACGAGAAGACCGGGGAAGTGGTGTATCAACCGCTGGTTGATCCGACGCCCGCTGACCCTGATACCGGGTCACTAGCCGGCCTTCCAGGCCCAGTTGTTTGGTCCTGGTATGGGCCGTGGACATTGAAGGGTTTTGAGAACCGGTACGCGGTGATGAGCGACTTGGACCACTTTGACTATACCACCGTTCCTGGCGTTGCGAAGCTGAACAAGCCGGCGCTGCTGATCCACGGCGACAACTGTATGAATGCAGCGGCTGCTAAGCGCCACTACGAGTCCATTCCCACAAGTCAGAAAAAGTTGATCTGGAACAACGAGGTTTCCCACTTCCAGCACTATGACCAGCCGGATTGTGTTGATCGTAATGTGGGGGATATTGCGGCCTGGTTTGCGGAGATCAAATAGAATGCAATTGACAAGATGTACATTTGTACACTTCAATGATCAAGCTCGTTCATCATATCCCAAAAGCTAGCATCTGAGAAGGTGCCTTCAAATTTCCAACTATCTGTAACGCTCACAGCAAGCGGGTCCAAGGGCAAACCGTCCGGTGTATCCATGAGGGGGACTTGGGTTTGGGTACTTGAAATATGATCGAAGAACAGGTCATGGGTTGGGCGCGGAGGTAAAACAGCATCAAAAGAGAATTCCGACGGTGCCCCATTAGTGTAATATGTATCGCTGTTGGGAGAGGTCCAATTTGAGTTGCTGAAAACTGCCCTAGTGTCCTCGGTTTCCTCGATACCGAGCCGATGTCTTAGACGATGGTACAAGCTGCAGACGACCCCATGTGCTGACTTTGCCATAGAATTAGATTGACCAATGATGTGTAGCCTCTGCATCCCTCGTTCAACAACATTGATACACTCTGTTCGTCTTTCGTGATCCTCATTTGGAAAGACGAGACAGAGTGCCGCAATGAGAACGATCGCATCAAAAGAAGCGTAGACCGGATTAAACACCTTGCGCTGGTGCGGCTCCGACTGTTGAAATAGTCGTTCCTGTGCATGAAGAATGGCTATTCCAGATTTGACGGCTTCTGTGCGACTGTTGGCAACAGAAAATATGAACGGTCGATGAAGTGCGAGAAGAACAAGGTGGATGAGCGAGGACAGGCCTTCTCGGGCGACGGGTAACCATTGGCACCCGTGTAATCGATCAAACCTCGTATCTGGGTTTTCTAGACTGCACCAAGAGGGTAAAAATTGTATATTGTTCTTGATTGCGGCGTGAATACGTTCGACTGTGGCGTAGTCTTGGGAGTTAGCACCGCTATGCTCCATTTGGTGAATGTCCTTGAAATATCGATAGGCCACATTATAGCCGGAGAGGATGATGTCAAATGGTCGAGGAAGATCAGTCTCGCTTTGCCAATGCGAGAATAATTCTCGCCGTCTTTCGTCGTCCTCTATAGTGTGAGAGAAGCGGTCTATTTGGAGATCGGTTGCAATCGGTCGACCGAGAACCACAGCCATATGGATGTCCCAAATATGCAAGACCACCCAAATTTTGTGACCAATGAGAGTGACATTGTGTCTCTCGCGCTTCGGCTCAACTGGAGATTGCTCGCATACAATTCGCCCGGTATGTAGGCCAATTTCCTGGGCATCGCGGATTGTTGTCCCAAGCGTATGCCAGGCTTCAACGACTTTGCCGCTACTTTTCAAAAAAGAGGCTCGTAGCAAACCTGCTTGTACCATGGCGACTTTGATATTCTTTTTCCCCAGAAGTGCGAGTAATTCAGCGCCTGTATCGCTATATTCGGCCCCGAGATCATGGAAGGTCATACCAGCCATGGTCATGAGGGAATTGATCTTTTCATCATGAGGAGGGTGAAAGAGAAGGGCGTGTGCAAGGACTTGAAACAGTAGTGCTGGGAACACAAGGGTTTCTAGCGCCAATCTTCCGAAGTTCACTTGAAGGTCGGAGTATGAGATCTTTCCCCATGCCTCTAGGCGTTCGCTAAAGGATTCCTCGTCAAGCAGGTCATACTGCCAGTTGATGCAGGAGAAATACGTTTGGACCAAGATGTCGATGCAGGCCTGCGAAGGCAGCTGGCGGACTAATTCTTTATACTTACGGTCGGCATCGTTTCGGAAAGAGGGCTCATTCGTGGCAGGGAAGTCGACCAAGCTAGTTTCCTGGCCTCCATACAGCTCTGCGGTCCGTAATAGGCTCATGGAGCTGTAATTGCCATGGCTGGAATATCCAAAGTCACGGATCTTGTCCTGAAGCTCGCTAGCCCACTCAGGGCCCGGTCTAGAGGGAGGGGACAGATGCACCATATTGGCGCTAAAGCTGATTTCCGAGAGACCACTCTCACCAGAACTGCTTTGCGTGGCTTGGCCTCCTTTCAGTCCAGCGTCATAATGGCAAAGATCCTGCGATCGTCAATTAGACCAAAGGCAATGTTGCGTTTACACGTATTAATACCTGCGCTTCTCGCTTGATGCAGTTGTAACATGGATGCTGGCGGTCGCACTATTCAATCTTTAGTACGTTTCTTGTTTAGCTCTTTCGTGGGGGTCCCTACTTTTTGCTTGCGCCGATGGCATTCGCTACAGGACATGACAATTCTCCTCCTTCCTTGAGGTTTATGTTGTTCGGTAATGGAGTGTGTCTTTCGCGGGGTTAGCCTTGGTGACATATTGTATAGAGATTTCAGCAGTCCTCAGATTGTGGTGCTGAAAGGGATAGATGTGAGGGTATGGAGGGAGGGGCACTTGAGGTAGAAGTGTATTAGGAGTTTTGCGTAAAATACGGTATTATAAGTAGAGCGGTCGAAAGTATTATATATGTTATGCTTATCAGATATATTAGTACCGCTTTACTTTATATTTAGATAAGGTAATATAGCCCTATACGTCTAATGTATAACTAAAGGTTCGCCTATAATATAATATACTACCTTAGTCGAAGTTCTTCTAGATGTCTAATATATATTTAGATATTTTAATAAAATTTATAGATATTATAGATTAAAGCTACGATTTTATATAGAGTTAGTAAAATAGGTATAAACAATAGTTATTTATTATACGAAGTTAGCGAGTTATATATCTATTTTAGGTGACTTTATATAATAGTGGGTATAGTAGGTATACCTATCCCGGGTATGCCTATAGGGCGTGGGTGTTATAGACGGGCACTCGAAAATCTAAATAGCCCACTGCCCACCGTGGACGGGCGATATCGCAGTCTAGTCGGTTCTGCTAGTTCACTAATCATTTTAAGGATATCACGGATAACGAAGTGTCGGGATGATATTATTACGGAGAGATCCGATTGTCCCTACTGAACTATTACGGGCCTGTTCTCTTAGGCAAAGGCCATTATCAACGTGTGAACCATCAGTATCGAGCGTACTTCGCTCGAATTCAAGGACCCGCGATATCTGCATTTGCATCTTTCTCGACTATATTGAACTGTATGCAAACCAACCTCGCGGCCTCCGATTCCGATAAGAGATATTCGAGTACCCTATTATTCTCAAGTTGCTACAGTAGTTTTCGATTTCAGTTTGACCTTACACTCATTTAGACTGGATTCCTGAAAATGAATCCCAGATATGCGAGCTCTGATTGGGTACTATATAAGCGCTTGAATCCAGACCGCTTTCCATAATAGTCTTTGTTAATTACAATACCTTCTGAGAATGTAAAATACTGGAAATGTCTATGGAAGGTTCGACGTCTCGAAAAGTGGAAAGGGGCAGGGAATATGTCGACCTGGCCTCCCACACCCATCCTCAGTACACAACATTTTCTCTATCCTAATATTATCAACCACAGCGTCTTCAGGGGAGCACTGTAGGTAGTGCCGACTACTTACTGAATACTTTCACCAATTCAAACGGACAGGATAACCTGGTTCGGCATGTTCATACAACGGCTTCCGAGCGAGATCCTGGAGCTGATTGCTACCAACCTGGATTTAGACGATTTGTCCCGTCTGAATACTGCAGATCGAAAATTCCATGCTATAGCTCAACGAGTCCTATACGCCCTCGCCTCAGAGTGGAACAAGTTCCAGTACGGATGGCCTGTTTCCCTGGCAGTCGCTGCTGTATTGGGGCGAGCGGAGGCATTCGAGGAAGTTCTTAGGAATACGGCACCATTTTTCATCCAGAAATGCAACATTCAACTGCTACGCCACCCCATTCTTAGTAGGTGGACAAAGTCCACATACAAGCCCGCCCCATTTCGAAAGCATTACCGCACCTCGTTATTGCATGTAGTGTCTTTTCTTGGCCATCCGGGGATGGTTAGCCTAGTCCTAGCCAAACGGGTCTCCGACGGCTCCTCTGCCTATCCACGCAGAAACGATGAGTGCTATGATTGTGATTCAGTGACGCCACTCCATTTGGCCGCCCAGGAAGGCCATACTGAGGTAATAACACTTCTGCTTAGGGCAGGGGCAGACCTTTTAGAAAGGGACCGGGACCCTTGGGGTGATATGGGGGCATTAGATTTTGCTATCCACAACAGGCGACACGATGCGGTCAGACTTTTGATCCATGCGGGTGCCAACCCCTTTGTGCCCTTCTCTGGGAGACCTTGCATTCCCTCGTTAGCGAGAGCGGCCGAATTGGGGGATATGGAGATGGTCAATCTTCTTCTACTAGCAAGAAGCACCCTAAAGGTGCAGGGCCAGGATGCTCTCGATTCTGCACTGTCGATGAGTAGCCACAAAGGCTATTTGAATATGGCCCAACATCTGATTCATACCGGGGCAAGGATCACTCAAAGTGTATTAAACGTTACTGCCTGGTTTGGTACCACAGCAATGATGCAGCTTCTATTCCGAAACGGTGGCAAGTTTGCTCTAGAGGACGAGAATGACTTACCTAATATCGTCCTGCACCATGGCAGAGCCTCGTTCGAGATGAAGCAGCTTATACTAGAATCAGAGCCCCGACTCGTGAACGTGAATGATATTGACGGGAACACTCCACTGGATACGCTTTATTTATTCGATATAAAGAAGCCAGAAGACCTCCAACAACAGGCCATTTTTCTGATCGAGGCAGGGGTTGAAGTGAGCTCATCAAGCGCCCTATCCTATGCTGCTGGAAGGGGTCATGTGGATGTTGTCCGAAGATTGTTGGCTCTAGAGTCCCAAAATTCATATATAAATACCCGTGACTTAGACGGCACCACAGCTATTCTTCGAGCCTGCCTGATACCCGAGAACCATACCATCGCAGAGCTTCTGATCCGAGCGGGCAGTGATATTGAGCTTCGAAAAGATGATTGGCCTCCACTTTTCTTCGCTGTTCATGCAGGGGCCACGAGAACTGTCCAGTGTTTGCTGCAGGCTGGGTGCAACATACATGCTCGGTGTAGGAATGGTAAAACTGCTCTTCATCTTGCGGCAGCACAAGGCAATCTGGATATTATACAATGCCTGCTACAAGCTGGTCTTGATCCTTGCGCGAAGACCGAATGCGGAAAGAATCCCTTGCACTTTGCATCGAAGGCGGGCAGACCTTCTGGTGCACTGACGGACTTGCGGAGGTAGCTGCCTTGGCCTTTCTCGGTAGTATCAATCTAGGTTTCCAAGGGGTCAATGGGTCAGCTCTGGATCAAAATGTTGTTGCCCGTGTTAAGGTGGTGCTGTGCCTTATCCAAGCGGGCGCTGATGTCTCCAGCCAGGATGATTCGGAAAACACGCCACTCGATTCTCTGGCGCTCTTGACGCGCGGTGTACCAGAATCACAGCGGGCAATCCATCACCCTCGACTCTTTCCATGGGAGAGTATGAACCGGAAAGCTATTGGCCCAACACGACAAGCCCAGGGGGCCCTGTCAAGCTGGATGAATGCCGATCTCCGGGCGTGGGCTATCCCTTTACCACACGAGAGTGAGAATTCCAAAGGAGATTCTGAGAGTGACGACGATCTCCCAGCTCTTGGTGATATATTTGGAGAATCATAAGTTCTCCTGGTTTGGGCCCTCCGTCGAATAGCTAGTGTCCTATTTGTATGGGAGTTGAGCCGCGTCGCAAATAACAAAATCCATAGAAATAAAGGAAATATCTTTTCCTACCAGGGTTGGCTCCATACGGCGTAAGCACAGCTTTTTGTGTGATGACTAGTGGGCGCACACGCTGCATACAGGAAGAATGAGGGGCAGTGGCGATCTAGGACTAGTGGGAAGGCAGAAAGCAGGCAGACGTTCTTGAAGATTGCCAGATCGACAAAGCGATTCTAGGGGATTCAATGTATCATTACAGTATTATTAGAACAATGCCGGATTGTGGTATGGCAATTACCATAACAGTTCTACCCAATCAATCGAGCGGTAACCCCAAACACGATTGGGGTATCTTGGATCTCTTTTCCTGGAATCAAGTCGAAAGAGTGTCAGGTCAAACTGATTTCGAAAACTGCTGTACTGGCTTAGCACTTCGATCGAATGTGCGACCGGTGTTCTCTTGCTGATGTTGGTATTTCTTTTCCTTTTCAAAGTCATTAGGGAATGGAGGTTTGCGATAGCCGATCGGCTACAACGGTCAAAGAATTCACGGCAAAGACCAGCAGGTCATGTGTAGCTAGAAACTTAAGCGGATTCTAGAGTATTCTCTTGTATGGCACAGGCATTCTCAAAATGGCTTTAAGCGCACTGAGAAAGTCTTGTCTGGCCCCACTCCAGAGGCGTTATACAGATCATCAGTTGAGCGCACCGGGCCACAATAAACGGAGGGCGTCAATTCTCCCACAATCCACAGGCCACCACCAAGCATAACTCCTGTAATGCTGGACGACCTTTGTGACCACCTCGCTGAAACATCCGGCTTTTATATTGAAGTGATGACTAAGTCCATATTCGCTAAGCTGTGAGCTCAGCCCAACTGGTCCAATGTCAATGCCAGCTCGGGAGTATCCGAACTCCTTTGCCGCCCCCCTCACCCCGGGGCGACCGGAGCAAGTTCTGCTGTTCGAGGTCGGAACTCCCAATGAATCTGAATCTGATATGTGGAGGTCATAGCACCATTGATGAGGACGCATTGATGCACTGGCTATTACACCCTTGTGAATGTCTCATTTTTGGTTACCTACTACGCATATCACTCTCATCTATTGTCGCCTCTTCGTCAACGAGCATAAGAAAAAAATATCGTCATGCACGAGGGCACATTAACAAGCAATTTAAAAGCGCTATAGTTCTAGCCATGATATGAATAATCAATATAATATTACAGATCACCTATTCCAGGAGTATATATGCAACCAGCAAAATACACTCTAGAAAACAAAACACCCACATCCCACAGCAGATCTCGCTAGATAATCACAGCGACCCTGAGAAACTAAGCCTCGACAGCAAGACACCCGGTGCTATATTAAAACATCATAATCTTAATGCTGTGTGAAGGATTTCTGAACACAGTCCTCAATCCAGGATGCCAGATCAGGGATCTTATCAATTATAAACAAAGAGCGATCTGGGCACCCAGGCAAAATCGTGACACCCTCGAACGCATGATCTGGCGCAAAAAGAATTAACTCGCCGCTCTCCCGATGCACCAGCGTCAAATTTGCATTTGCCTCCACAGCGACGACATAATAATCCTCTGGCGTAATGGGAATCGTCAGTCCCCATTCCTCCCAAATCCAGGAATACGCATCCAGCGGCTCAGACACAGATACTTGACTAGCTGTTACCGTCAAAATCTCATTCTGGTTCAACCACCAATCTTGCCCTTCGGATTCGGAATTGTCTTCCTCGCCGAACCGTTCCACAATCCCGCCGCAAACTGACCAAAAGTTGCTGTGAATGGGGTGAACATGTCCTGGACTGGCCGCTGGAGGCGGGTGACAGAGCCAGCCTTGACGCGCAGACGGCGGCCCCCAGGCCAAGAGCTCGTATTCCATATCCGATACGGAGACTGGGGTTAGAGTCGCAGAGGTCAGGAGTGCTGAGAGACGGGGTAATCCCCCAACTGGGCTCCGCGACCAGGGCTTTTCTTCACCAACAGTTGCGATTTCATCTGGTTTGAGGAACAAGGGAGTTTGTTTGATGAAGTGGTCCCAGTCGCGCATTGTTAAAAATGGTGGCCTTGTTTTGCTGGGTATTTTGGGATAGAGAAGGCTGATAAGGAGGAGGTTCATAGGTTAGCGGCCTAAAACAGTGTCAATTTCAGGGGTTGGCACTTTACCACTGAGGATTATACAGTGACGCAGCAAAAGATCTAACACCCCTTTAGCCCACATATATACCGCCTTCCTATACTATCTACACCGCCATAATTATGCGCTAGTGAGAGCTCATCTATCGCGTATATCTCGCGTGTCTCCCCTATTTCTTACTCTCTCCTACAAATCTCTCTCTTTTAAACTTTCTTCTCTATAGGCTCACCGCTGGTCTTCCGCACGACCCAGTAAAACCCAGACCCAACCCAGACCCAACCCATGGGTTGGGTTTTGGGTCGAACCCCTTCGACCCAGTACTGGGTCTGGGGCCCCAAACTGGGTTACAAACTATGCAAACACACTTTTATGGAAAATACACTCTGTTTTAACATTGTAATTATAGTATTAACCTTTGTCATGTTAGTATCTATTAATTAATATATATATATTTGTTCATAATTTATATTTGTGTGAATCTAGAATTCTAAAAATTCTAGTTTTGAAATTGAAAATAAATTACATAGTATATAAAGAAAGTGGTATACCTTTCTACAGGATATATATATATCTTCATAATAATAAGAAAACCTACCCACTATTTAAATTCTGTTCTAATATTTAAGTATTATGTAGATATAATAGGTATATATATAAGCTTATAATATAAAATCTCTATTAACTTTAGTATAGTAAGTGATCTTAGGTGTATTAGATATTACGAAGATATAAATTAATGCAAAAATTAAGTATAAATTATGCAGAAACTGGGTTTTCTGGGGCCCCAGTCACTGGGTCTGGCTGGGTTGGGTTCTGGGTCGGGACCTTCGACCCAAAAATGGGTTCTGCGGAAGCCTAGATAAGAGGCTATAAGGGGGAAAGTAAGCGAGAGTTATACTAGTACGGATATCTTAAGGATATCCTTAGATATCCTCACTATAGATATAGATATCAACTAATATATAATATCCGCAATTTGCGGATATAAGGATCGATCTGATATCTATTAGAGCGGATATGCCGTAGTCTAGTTACGAGAAAGGAACGGTAGTTAGGGTTTATTACTATTTAGATTAGGATATATTAGTATAGTAAGTATGTATGATTCAAAAGCAATGCCAACCGTGGAGCGTACCTGGATCTTCCGTAAAACAAACTATCTTATAGGTAAGCACTCTATCCTGCGGACAGCGAATCGTAGGCTGTTAGCGCGGGCACCCCATTTCGACCAGAGGCCCATGTTTTAGATTCCTAGTTATGGTCTTGAGTATCGGTCACGTTAGTTAGATTGATTTCTTCGATGATTAAGGTAAATCTCCAGGGCTGCGATACACAATATCGTTGAGCATCTCTATATCACTTTCAGAACTTCGTTACTCACTCACCCCTCACATTCGATGATACCTTCCCATACTTAAATTAGTACATACGACCATAGGGTGTGGAAAACAGGGCTTCCCGTCCGCTCAGCCGTACTTAAGCCACATGCCGGTGAGTTAGTAGTTGGGTGGGTGACCACCAGCGAATCCTCACTGTTGTATGTTTTTGTTTTTGTTTTTGCTTTTTTGTTGTGTATTGTCCTCTGTAGCGGGTCCTAGGGATCGACATGCTCTCGGCCGTGCCAGATAATCCTGACACCACCTTCACCAAAAACCTAGATCACGCCCTCTGATTGGCCGATTAGTGATACCAGATTGAGAACGCAGATCGAGGATCGACGCGTCATTTCAAGGTTTGTCCCCACAGTTACATTTGCATGGGGAATATGGTATATAGTAGAACAGTTCACCCTTCTAGCCAGACAATATACCAGATTTTATCAAATTTCGTCCAGATGCCTCAAGGTTCGTAAACTCCATCACTCTTTGTCCTTCGATTCCCCAATACTAAGAATGAATTCGATGGTAGACACGCAGAAGCCTACCCAGCAAAAGTCCTTCTTCGAGAAGATCCTCCCTCACCACGGTCACCACGAGAATGGAAGCGAGGGCCAGGCCGCCGAGGACAAGCCTAAGGGCAGCGAGGGCGGGCTGCGTTCCGATCTGAGAAAAGACGAGGAAGGTCTCAAGCAGTACCTCAAAGAAGATGAGCAGCTCGAAGAAGAGGGTCGAACCTATGGAGGCTTGATGTAGTTCTCTTGCCTTTGCTCGGCGCTGTCCTTATGACAATATACAAACGGCGAGGGAATGTTACTAGGAAATTCTGTTATCATCAGCCCTAGAGCTTTTTGCATGACATAATTGTAACGGGTAAAGTCACGGCACGTTCGACAATAGCTATATCAATCGGGAAGAGCATTGTGAACCAACCTTGTACCAAAGAGACCACTATATCAGCTCTCATTGTTGACATGGCAGGTCACTGATCCATGAATTCACTTTCTAGGCTACGCAACCGCCATACGCAGTCTGCTCACTTTTTCTTGACGCAATAACCTTGGATGTTGTTAGAATAAATGCGAACCTTGGAAGCTTAATGACTGCACCTGCTAATGTCCGTGCATTGACGACAAAAGTGAATCCGGCGACCAACCGTCATCTGTTGATAGGATGTTGCTGTTGTTCCCGAGGCAGTAAAGTAAATTAAGAAGGCATTTCTCGACTCCTCGGCGCGCTTCTAAACTCAATGTGCCAAGAACCTGCACCAGGTCCGTAACATAGTTCGCCTTGAATTCCCCTTCCTCAAAGAGCCTTGCCAGGCTTTCATTCAAGATAGAGCGCAAGTTGTGGATCGAACGCCCCCACATATGCCGAGAATGTTGTAACGATATCTCCAATCTGTCCAGTATATTCGGCCCAGTGGATGTTGTCAAATGCCCATCGGACGGGGCAGAAATTGACTCCTGTATGAGAACACTGATAGAAAGCAAACACCCTAGCATTTCGTCTTCACCCTCTGTTCTATGTATGCCGTTGACAGGAGAATTGCTAAAGAGCAGAAAGTTATGACGCAAAAGTCCGACTGCGGCATGAGTAAAGGGGAATGAAGAGAGCCCTCTGGTGTAAACAGACCCCATGAACGTTCTCATGTCTTGAATGAATGATATCAACCACAGGCAGCGGACCTTTTGGACATCGTAAGATGGGGTTTGTTGCATGATGGGAGGTGATAGAATAGGGGGAGAGATTCGTTCGAGATTGTTTGTTGACTCGAACCATGACGGCCGGGACATTAACGAGACACTGAAAGTTGTCAGTACCGCGATTTATTCATACTTGTCGCAAGCTGCACCCACAGGTAAACCACAAGTTCCAAGCGCCAGTTCTCGTGGAGCGCTTCAACTCCACCTTTGGCTTCGATCATTCTTTGTAAGCCGTCACGGTGGATTTGCCAACCTTGGTCTGTACCCCAGTATCGCTGAGTAAAAGGTGGTCAGTCAATTCCCCACAGAGGTACTCGCACTTGATTGACATACCTCAAACGTGAGCAGGCGCACAACAGCAGCAAAGGAGTCGTCGCTTAGCTCCTTCTCGGGATCACCAAGCCAAAGGCGTAGTATTCTGATAGCCTCGGTCTTATATTTCAGGGCATCAGAAGAATTCGATCCTCGTCGCGGGGGAGTACCGGCGTATAGGTGAGATAAGTGCGCAGCCGAATGCGCCATGATGCAGTTAAAAGACGAAGCATTTGAAAGGTCTAGCGGGAACCAAACATCCTTCATCGGATTGAACTCGGTGACATGTAGATCTTCAAACATCATAGCCGCGTGAGTGCTAATCCCTGGGATCCTGTCAGCAAAATTTCACAAGGAATATTGCCCCAAGTCCTCATACGCACAGTGATGTAAAAGTTTCTGATGCTGGCTCGTCAAGTGAACAGGGCACGTCTGGAACGGATCAGGTCTCGAGCTCAAGAGGGCATAGCTCACACCGCACAATAGCTGAGCGGGAATGCCGCGGCGGCGCTCTCGATTATTGAACGCGTCCATGTCCTCGCCATATTGCAACACTGAAGAGCTAATTGCCTCTGCTGATGATGAAGCGTGCGCATTAGTGCCGCCCTTCGAGCGGAGAGGCAAATGTCGCGATAACCTCTTCTGGTGCGATGTCCTCGCCTCTTGATTTTGCTGATGTCGCCGCTTCCAATGCTCCCTCATAGCATGGCTCCGAGCTTCCGGTTGGATGTTCCCCGTCACAAATGTAAACTGGGATATTCCACTGGAGGAGCTGGAGGCCCGCGGAGACATTGTTCTTTTATGGCCATAAGGAGGTGCTGCTGGGACAACAAAAGTTGACAGATCGGAATGTGGAATGGGAGGTGAGGTCACATGATGGGCTCCTCTCGCGAGGTCTTAGTGCGATCTGGAAATCCACTTGGGCTGAGCTACAGGGTATACTACAAGAACCATCCAATGATATCTTTACTCTGTACCCAGCGCGGAATCTCATTTGTCTCCGGAAAATCATGTCGACCGGTGTCTTCTTACGGAACCATGGAACCTGAGGCGTCGCCACCGTTGCATAATTGGAAAGAAATGGACAATTTTTATCTACTAGTATTAACTATGGTGTCATCACTTTCCACTATCATGACTGACATATCATATGTAAGATCTCAGTTGCTGAAGCCATTGTTGCCAACTCAAAAGGCGACATCGAAGAGATCGGAACACCTTCGAATGCTACGGAACTCCGTAATAGCCAGTATGATTTGGCCTACAAGTCAACTATAGTTGGGCGAGACGACTATGAACGCATTGAGAAGCCCAACATCGGTGGCAAGGCCTTTAGTGGTAGTTCGTCCCTGAACTACTTCACTTGGGTTCCTGGATCCAAGTGTACCTTTGATATGTGGGAGTACGGTGTGAAGGAATGGGGTCAGAACTCTCTCGAACCATACCTATAAAAGAGCGCAATCTACCACGACGACTTGAGGGCATGCGCGTCCGAAGCTTAACAGTTCTCTAGATTATACAGTGTAGGACCTGTTCGGCTACTCATTAGCTCTAGTTCTTTGGTCTCTAACTACGCAAGGTCGACCACAATTAACATTCCACATATATATCAGCCATCAAGCCCAGCCAGTACCGTAGCCGACGGCGCAAAGAAGACACTCCCAGTCATCGGACTCGAAAAATCCAATAACCGATCATGCAACCCGGGAGGATTCCCCACGAACATCCGCTCGAGCATCTTCTCAATAACCCATAGCCGCCTGGTGTATCCAATGAAGTAGGTACCGAACTCCCCACTCGCTGGCGATCCAAAAGGCATATTGTCACGGAGAATATCGTGCTCGTGGCCATCTTCATCTTCAATCGTGCTCAGTGTCTTGTGCGAGGCCTGCTCCCCGTCCTCAACGTCATCGAGCTCAATGTTATCGGGCTTTGTCCGTCCGATGATCTGCTCTTGTTGTTCCGTTGATAGCGATTTCCAACCAGCCATGTCGTGGGCGTATTTCTGTACAACGACGTAGCTACCCCCCTGCGCATTTGGGTCGTCCTCACTCGCGACGAGGACAGAGGGTGGAACACCCGGGCCCACAGGGTTCGCTGTGCCGTCGACAAAGCCGAGGAGGTCGCGGGCGTCGAAGTAGCGGAACCCAACTGTGGCGTCGACGAGCTGCACGGAGTCACCGAGTCGGTCCATGAGCTGGCGCTCAAATTCGAAGCAGAGGTCGCGGCGCTCAGAGCGGATGTGGAAGAGGAGGTCTCCAGGGGTGGAGATAGCGGTGTGTTTGGCGCCCTTGACTTCGCGGAAGGGATGGAGTTCTTTCGGTCGCGGTAGGTTGGTGAGTTCGTCCCAGATAGAGCTGCCGATACCTATAGTGCAGCTCAAGTTGGCGTCGGAGTCTCGGAAGGCGACATTTTTGACTAGGCTGGACACGCTCGCTAGGGTTGAGCGGATGGTTGGGATGACTGAGGGGTTTGTGACGGATAGCGCAAGAAAGGTTGCTGATCGGGTGAGGGGCGCGATAACCACTTGGGTGCTAGCGGTGGTTAAGCTGCCCATTACTCCTTTGGATGATTTGATGGGCGCTGGTTCTTGGGCTGATTTCTTAGAATAGGACGGATTGTGTTGTGCCCGTGGATTTGATACGTTGCGGGGTCACGCAGCTGCTGTATCTAGATGGGAAAGGGGTTTTGGTCGCTTGGGCGGGGGATTGCTATACTCCGGACGAATGGAGAATGAGGATAAGATTTGGAAATGACATTGTATACAAAGATTTGAGTTCTTATGTTTGTCTAGGCCCGGTGGAGAGGAAGGTGTGTAAATGGCAAGTAAAATGTCCCAGTCATTGCAAATCAGTGTTTCGAACCTTGATACCATCCTAACTCCGATCTCTGAGGGCGAGTGGAGACTCCTTGGTCCTAAGGATCTGCATGCTGTCAGGCAAACGCCAACTATGTTCTCGGATTGGCCAATTAGTACTACCGGTTTTAGAAGGCAGATTGGGAACCTGCCCAGGTTGGCGCGGTGAGGCAAGAACGCAGGGATTATGTCCAATGAACGTCTGATTGGCCGACTACCACTCCCAAATGCGGTTAGTGTAGAAAATAGCCGAATACAGGATCCACAACCCTCGAAGCTTATTGGAACTTGGCTTCATTGTGTCCACGGGTGTGTACCTTGGTAGGATGACCCACGCTTCACAATCTCCCAGCACCGAGGAGAACAAATACATTACGAGAGTAAATATCTCGAGGGAACTCTTGAGACAGGTCCAGTTCTCATGGTCTTCATGCAAGTGGATCCCGCAATTTTTATAGATCTCTTGCATAACCTGCTGCGCTCCTGAACTTCTAACTACTCTGGGAAGGCTCTACATTCCTTCCAGCTACCACCGATCTTACCTCTAGCTAGGATTCGGTGGGGCCACGTAAGGTACCACCATGGTTTGGCGACTGGGCTCTAGAATACTGCCCCGGGCCCGGCCGTCTTCCGGACCCGAGGGCTTGCGGATTCATTCTCGACATGCTTTGATGAAAGTAGCCAAAGTGAAAACCAAATTCAACTAAGTTTATTCAGAGTCTGTCTCGTGCGTAGAGTCAGCAGATGTAACGCAGAGGTGGTACAGTGGATCCATGGGTGGGACTTTACGTTCTGCTTCCCTAAGTCAAGAAACTAAGGAGAAAACATACCTACTTCGTGCTTTCGAATAGCCAACCACAGGGTGCGGGGATTTTTAGATCTACCTGAACTACAACGGTCTCGGCGCTGATGGAAACCTCGGAAGATGGATGTGCAACGACACTCACTATCCACTTGATAGCCCGAACCCACTTCTCGGCTGGAATGACCTCAAGATGGATTCCTGCCACAGATTCGGTATCTTCTTTTTTCGGTCCCAGCGGGTCATTGAAATAGGGCTAGTTCAGATAGTTGGTTTGCAAAAGTCATTGACATCTTGAGGCGCTTAACACGGATGAGAGTCCAAGATACTGCCACACGTGGACACCCCATATGCATCCACCTCAATATGGAAAGACTATGAGCCCAATGGGTAATTATTACAGGAGTCTGGATTGCTATATTCAGGGAGATTCTGTTTGCTACTTGCATAAACGTTGTTGAGGTCTACTGAAGAATCAGAAAGTTGGATGTGAGTCCTCTATACATCGTGGAATCCGGCCTCTCCTAGAAGTCTACTAACCCGTTTCTAAATGGCTTATAGATATCGTCTTTTTATGAATTGATCAAGCCATCATGCGTCGCGTTCAAAATCCTTCAATTATATATTCAATTTGTTTTATTTGTCTTCCCTTTATTATGTCTCTCCAGGACAATGTTAGATTCGACTCTAAGCGGCATTAAGAATAGGTGTATAATTTCCATTTGGCCTGGACCATTACTAATTGAACTAGCAGTTGTTGGCGACTCCTGAAGGGTTCGGCGTTGTTATTCTCCTCTCCATTAAACTTCCTTGGCAATCGGTATCTTATTTCGACTCTCACACTGCTCCTCCCTATGAATAAGTATAATAAAAAAGTCGGGATAAGCAAGAGTTGATACCTGCGAACAGACGCCTTCTAGGAGTTAATCTGGTACGCCGCGAGCAAACTTAACTTCCCGCCGTGGGACGAACAGAAGCTACATATGTAGCAGCTTGATTGGCGTATTAGTATTACCAGATTCGAGATTCCGTGGAGTGATCTAGCCCTCCCGCATCTCAGACGGATGGTTCCACCGGAATGTCAGTGTCCTCATATGGGATTTGGTAAACTCAGGCTGTCTGCGGCGGGATTTCGTGCAATGGTGTGGTTATGGCTAAACTATCGGATGGCGACCTACCTAATCTAATTAGTTCATTTGCATTTCCTTCATAGCGGGGTTTCATCTAAACATCGCACGAAGCAAAGTTCAACAAGCCTGACTATGATGATTACTTTGCTTAGTTTCCGAAACACTAATATAGACAGGTTCTAATTGGTCTAATAGTAATTCCATATTCAGCTTCACAGCATGTGATATTACGTATCGTATGCAATTTACACATTTGCCTCGTTCAAGCGACCAGGCGTATCCACCAATCCCATCTCTTCTTCACTACACATGAAGTCCACCGAGAACTCTTATGTATGGCATAATCAATCATGATTACCCAATGTGGAGGAGCAGCGTCATGTATAAAGGACTGCAGATTTCCCTGATATCAAAGCATCACTGTTTTCTAAAATTTCCCTCAACCACAATCTTCATCAATCTTCATCATGGCTGTCCAGGACGGGGCTCGCTTTGACTTCATCGTCGTCGGTGGTGGCACGGCGGGTAACATTGTTGCATCTCGTCTCGCAGAGAACCCCAATGTCAGAGTTCTTGTCCTTGAAGCCGGTATTGGCACTTCCAAGGATAACGAAGAGATCCGGACACCCGGACTGGCAATGAACATCCGAGGTAGCCAGTATGACTGGGCCTACAAGACGACTATGGTCAAACGCGACGACTACGAACGTATTGAGAAGCCTAACACCCGTGGAAAGGCCCTCGGGGGGAGTTCGTCCTTGAATTATTTCTCCTGGGTTCCTGGCTCTAAGGGAACTTTCGATATGTGGGAGGAATACGGCGGGAAAGAGTGGACCTGGGAACCTCTTCTTTCCTATCTTCGCAAAAGTGTGACATACCACGATGACACCGGCTCGTATTCGCCCGATCTCAAGAAAATTGGCACCGATGGTCCGATTCCTATCGCCCACGCCGAACTTATACCGGAGATGAAGGGTTTCCGTGAGCTACTTACTCAGGCTTGGAAATCCACCGGTGAGCCTCTCACTGAGAACATCTTTGATGGAACGATGCGCGGCCTGACATATAGTGTCAACACTATCTATAAGGGCCGGCGTTCGGGCAGCTTCCTTGCGGTCGCGGATAAGCGGAATATCACGATTCTGCCTGAAGTTCACTCCAAGCGTCTGATCATCGACGATGCGGATCGCACGGCTAAGGGTGTGACAGTGATCACGGGATCTGGACAAGAGCTTAGCTTCTTCGCCACACGTGAAGTTATTGTTTCTCAGGGTGTTTTTGAAACCCCTAAGCTCCTGATGCTCAGCGGCATTGGTCCGGCGCCAGAGCTAAACAAGCACGGAGTTCCTGTCATTGTCGACTCTCGCCACGTTGGCCAGCACCTTCTTGATCACCCGGGTGTCCCCTTCGTCCTTCGGCTGAAGGACAGTTACTCGATGGACAACCATATCTTACGAAAGGGTGCTCTTCAGAACCAAGTGTTATCAGCTTACGCTAATAGTCATACTGGTGCTATGGGGTCGCCCTTCCTTGAGATGATTGGTTTCCCTCGTATCGATCACTACTTGGAGAGATCCCCAGAGTACCGCGCGGCAAAGGCTGCTAATGGTGGCCGCGATCCTTTTTGCCCGTATGGCCAGCCTCATTTCGAGCTTGATTTCATCCCTCTATTTGGTAGTGCCTTCCAGTGGCACTTCCCCCATCCTAGTAAGGGGAGTTATATGACAGTGATGGTGGATCTTGTTCGCCCTGTCTCCGAGGGCGGTGAGGTTACGCTGAACAGCGCCGATCCCCTACAGCAAGCCAACATCAACTTGAACTACTTCAATAACGACCTTGACATCATTGCCGTTCGTGAAGGTATTCGATTCGCCTACGATGTTCTCAAGAATGGCGAAGGTTTCAAGGACATTGTCGAGGACGAATACCCCTGGGATATGCCACTACACGATGATGAAGCAATGAAGAGAACTGTATTGGATCGCTCTCAGACTTCCTTCCATCCTTGTGGCACTGCCCGCCTGTCCAGAAATATCCAACAGGGCGTGGTGGATCCCAGTCTCAAGGTTCACGGAATCAAGAATCTCCGGGTTATCGACGCATCTGTCATCCCTGTTATTCCAGATTGTCGCATTCAGAACTCAGTCTACATGGTGGCTGAAAAGGGTGCTGATATGATCAAGAGTGACCACAAAGATCTTTATGTTTAGCTTGGCTATGGACTAAGCTTTCAGTGTATTTGGGGTGAAGGGTTCGTTGCATAGCTGGCGTGACGAATCTGATAACAGATCCCCGTCGACAGTGCACCGAGCCCTCGTCGATCAGATGGATAGTTTGAAAGCATCGCACACAGGGTTTACCTTACTCTTCTCGATAATCAGTTCATTTTTCAATTGGATCCATTTTTTCTAGTCTCTGATTCAAACCACCCCTGTAGCTAGTATGCGTTTTCTTACACCAAAGTAGTTAGCAAATAGTGATATGGCTGAAAGGAATGGGTCTGTTACCTTTACGGCAACTAAATCCCTTACAAATGATATATCGGATTGGGTATACCTTCTCACGAACCGTCCTCCCGATCTGCGCCAACTAACATGTATGAAGTCAGCAGCTTTGGCTACTTACCAAGTTGTCGTTGTGATCTGAGGATTTTACCAACTGAGCCATCGCTCCGTGAAGGCTCCGACCCTGAAGCCACAGATCACTAGGATGAGCCATGCAATAAACTCTTATATTATGCAGAGAGGTCCGATGCATCAAATGCACCGATCTGAACAAAGTCAGAGCAAATTAGATGGCAATTAAGGCTTTTCTACTGCTGATTTACTTAGACAGTAATAACGTAAGAGCTGTCAATACCCACCGAACTTAATTTGCTCAGGTCAATCGGCATTTCGTTCTATCGAGGATAAAATAGTTCAAGGTCATAGCAAAATATTTCATATGTTTTTAATTTTGTTCGATTTCTCGCACACCCGAAAATGTAAGCTTCCAGTGAGACAAACCGCCACAAAATCCACGAGGGCGCATTAAGATTGGAACCACGACTATCCGGCAACGAGATGCAAAGCCTGATCCGGTAATAGCATTCAACCAATCGGACCGGTCAACATGATGATGCTTCTGTTTGAGGGATTACCGCACAGATCGCTTATAGTCTGAGTTGCATTCTGTTACCTCTACCCATTTTGTGCAAGGGTAGCTTATTGATTTAGTGGGATTCCCTCTAATTGACCAATCCCGAAACTGTAATCGCAGCACCGAATGTGATGACTCCAAAGGAACAAACCCAATCAGTCAAGTTTTTGCCTCGGCTTTTCATGTCCTTCCGAAAAATTATATTTTCCGACTCTACAACCGTCCACCCCGGTCGCCCGCACTGACCGCTCGCCCATTCGGGAGACAGTACTTGCCCAATCATCTTCCACATATAACGTTATTCCTAGATACGACTCATTTTGACATCCATTATGCTTCTCGCTCAGACCACGGTACAGCCAGATTGGTTTTTGACCAACCATTGACCCGTGGCGGCGTTGAAGTGTGGCATAGTACGGCGGTGGGCCGTAACACCAATGTACGCTTGCTCTAATATATTGGTCTTAGGTCATAGATTCAATGAATATCCTAGAAACTGACCAATGTATGTCCATTCATTCCAGCTTATACACCCTGGACAGGCCGGTTTGGGGCGACCAGGATGACGGAATTGACTCGGTGGAAGCAGAAGTCAAAAATAGCTCTATTGGTTTGATGAATATATAAATCGAACAAGAGCACCAAAATGTGTCAGATAAATCCTACAACCATTTTCTCAAGAAGTGTAAGTATAGAGATCATCATGTCGGCTGACAAATACTATACTCTTGCCGAAGGTCAGTCATCCGAAACAGTATTCAGGCATTTTGGCATACTTATTGAGAAAGAAAAGGCTGCCCCTTCGCAAGCAGCAGCACCGCTGTGCTTATGCGCAACAGAAATGGTGGGGGCCTTGGTCTACTCCAGGACACCCAGCTCATCGAGACCCTCGCGCATTTCTCTCGTGAGAGGATCCCAGAGCGGTAAGAGTGATACATCGTGAACATACATATTATGGCTAATAATATACTTGTTCCAGCGTTGTTCATGCCAAGGCTGTTGGGTAGGTCGATTAAAACAAATCCATTCCGGATACGTGGGCTAATATGTACAAACCTCCATCTAAAGTGCCTACGGAGAGTTCGAAGCCACTGCCGACTGCTCCGACCTGACATCCGCCAGCTTTCTCAATAAGGCCGGCAAAAAGACTCCTGTTCTCCTTCGAGTTTCCACTGTTGGACCAGAATCAGGCTCTGCTGATACTTCGCGAGATGTCCATGGCTGGGGGATGAAGCTTTATACTGATGAAGGTAACCTAGACTGGGTCTTCAACAACACTGTAAGCAAGTCACTAACACATATCGACAAAATTATGCTTACACAATTTGAAGCCAGTATTCTTCATTCGGGATCCCATTAAGTTCCCCTCTATGAATCGGTCTCACAAGAGACACCCGCGAACTCACCTTCCCGACGCGAACATGGTATGTGTCAATTCCTAACCTCAGTACGTACGAAGAAGCTAACTAAACCCTTAGTTTTGGGAGTATGTGCAGCCATTAAATGTTTGGCGAAGAATTACTGATAAGGCCTAGCTTCCATGTGGGCAACCCGGAAGGAATCCACCAGCTTTTGGTTCTGTTTAGTGACCGTGGAACTCCCCAATCAGTCCGCTTTTTGAACTCCTACAGTGGACACACTTACAAGTTCACCAAGGAGGTAAGGAACCATACTACCAGATTGCATGTAATTGACTTATGTTTATAAACTAGGACGGTTCATTCAAATACGTCAAGATCCATATGAAGACCCAACAGGGAGTCAAGAATTTCACCCGGGAAGAGGCAACTAGAATTGCAGGCGAGGATCCCGATTATATGATTCGCGATATGTTCGAAGCTATCGAAAGAAAGGACTACCCGTCGTGGGATGTCTTTGTCCAAGTCATGGATCCCTCCGAGGCCGAGAACTACCGTTGGAATATCTTTGATATGACCAAAGTCTGGCCACACGAGGACTTTCCGCTGAGAAAGATTGGCAAGCTGACCCTGAATCGCAACGTTCGTTATCCGATCCCCTTAGCTTGCTTATACAGACTGACCATTCGTTAGCCCGGGAATTATTTTGCCGATATTGAGCAGGCGGCCTTCTCTCCGTCTACTATGGTACCTGGATTTGCCGCTTCCGCCGATCCCGGTAAGTTCTATATCTAGAGCATCATCTGCTACCTAAAAAAACTCACTCCCGTCTTATCTAGTCCTACAAGCGCGCCTATTCGCCTATCCTGACGCAGCTCGCTACCGCCTGGGCGTCAACTACCAGCAGCTCCCAACTAACGCAGCTAAGGCCCCCGTATACTCTCCCTTCCAGAGAGACGGCAAAATGAGGTTTGACGATAACTACGGCGGTGATCCGAACTACGTCAATTCCTCTCTCCAGCCGACGAGATTCTACCCCGACATCAAAGGAATCAGCCCTGAGTCGTTGAGCGTGCACACCGAGCACGAGAAGTGGGTTGGCGAAGTCACAACCTACACCAGCTATATGAATGACGATGATTTCATCCAGCCTGCTGCTCTGTGGAAGGTCATTGGCCGTGATCCGGGACACCAGGATAGAACCATTGATAACCTTGCTGCGAGTATCAGTGGGGTCAAGTCGCCAAAGCTTCGCAATGAAGTGTATTGTTCGTGCACACTTTCGTTGAATGTCGTGAAATTTATTTTACTGACCTACATGCAGCACTCTTTAGCAGGGTCGACCAGGATCTTGGGAGAAAGCTCGAGAAGGTGACTGAGGCAGCCATCAAAGACTGAAGCCTTTCACCAGAGCTCTCTTTATTGCCGAATCGAGTACTGTTATCCAAATAGCTTCCTTCTATTGAATCACATTGATAGCAAAGTACCCGCTTATCAGCTCACGCTCATAAGGGATTGGCACTGGCAAGTTTCCGTTGACCAAAATGTAGTATACAAGATCTTCAGATAAGCACCTGAGTGGATAAATAATGAACGTCAGGCACGAGACACTTCCAAGTGCTAGAGAACGAAATCGCTGGATTTGGATCACCAAAAACTCCATCAGGGGTGAGGGACTGGGTAGGGACGCATAGACTTTTAATTGCTTAGGTCAAAGGCTGCACGAGCAACAGGTATGCGGAAATTGTTCTACACATTACTGGAAAAGTGATAGAGATCAGGACATCAGAATATAGTCCTATCAACAATTTCTCTATACTTTGGAGTTTCCATACACGACTTGGATACTTATTAACTCTGAAAGCACCAACATGCGTCAATAACAACCCTCATATGTTGTGATTAGTCTCACGCCTACCCCTTGGTGTAGAAGTCTTTCATTGTGAGACAGCTTTACGTGGATGACACTTCAGTAATTCGGCTTTTAGTAGTACCCATAAGTTCTAAATTCAATGTTCGGTAAGGTGGTTGTTGGAGCCATTGCCATCCCATTGAGAGTTATATGCCCATAAAGGGATTGGAGCAGGTCATCCAACAAGAATGAAGGCCTAGGCATGTTGAGATCTCCCATAGTCCCCTGACCGTCCTGTATTAGAAGACTCTTACTGCCTTACTTACTTTCTCCTCTTCACGGCTTTCACGCTGTGCACAATACAACGTGTCTCTCCTTTATGATCTCATCTTGCTTATAGATCTTGACAAGATATGCGCTCGTGATAGGTCTTAGTTACATACCTACATAGGTAAGTGGGCAACATTGCCCCAGATGACATTGGGGATACCTACGTAGGTATAGTACTCCGTCGCATTTATACTGGTACATACGACCATAGGGTGTGGAAAACAGGGCTTCCCGTCCGCTCAGCCGTACTTAAGCCACACGCCGGTGAGTTAGTAGTTGGGTGGGTGACCACCAGCGAATCCTCACTGTTGTATGTTTTTGTTTTATAAAAATTATTTTGGTTCGTTTGGAAAGTCCCCTTTTGCCGCCCTCCTCTCAGCCCCTTCAGCCCATTCACCTAAATGCCCTGGACCACTATTCTAGACCTGAATATCCTGCACACCCCTGATCCGCTGACGTGTCCTTCCCCTCCCCTCTCGCTCTAAGCTGATTTCGGAAAGAGAATCCCCTTCCGGGTGTTCCCGGCCATCCCGTGGCGCAAAACAGTAGCTTTACTTCTTCGATCAAAAGTAGGACAGAACCAGTATTACGCTGGCTAAGTCAAAACACGTCGAGCGGAAGTACATGTTTTTCGGTAATGAGAGCTCATAAAGAGGTATTTGAAAACAAATTACCCCTTGGACACACTCGTTTTCTTTCTCAAAGACTCAGTAACGGGCCACGTTGAAATCGCCAAGGTTATAAAATACAACACGGCCAATCATACATCTATATCGCCTCCAAAAGGAAACAATGTCTACTGGTATATAGCTTAGCGTTGCCATAGTGGGGCTATGAATGCGCATTTGAGGTAACCTGAAAACTCCTATTTCCACATTGACTTGGGATCAGCAGCCGGTTGCTCCCTGATTGGTGGGCCAACAGCTAAGATACCTTCCTTATGTCTGAAGTTCATGGGATCCATTGGTTACTAGCAATGCACGTAAGAGTTCGCGGCTTTTTGTTACAGGGATGAACTGCACGCGCGCGAGCCAACGCGTGGGGGCTAAAAGTGGCCCGAGGGACCTACAAATCTATGGAACGGATTATAGCATCTGTTCGCTACGCGAAATTACCAAATTAAATATGGCTGTCCGTTTTCATTATCTTAAGAAGGGCCCAAGTTCAAGTGAAGCCCTAGGCCTAAGGTAGCCGAATATTGTGATCCGCGACTAAAATAGCGTCAACCGAGGGCGCAGCATCGTGCATGAAGGGGGAGGGGGCGGGGCACCAGTGTTACAAGTACTGGAAATAGGCGCCAGGGGATGCTAGCCTTATCACAAAGATTTCCCCTAATAGACCACAGGATCCCAAGAACGTAGTTGACAAGAGACTCAACCGATTTCAATTAAAATGAGTATCCCTTCATCGGGAGGCACCTTCTATACTGCCTCTGGGTCAGGAAGAATACTCACACCCACCTCGTCTCACGACGGCAGTGGCAGTGAGAGAAGTTTGCCAATTCGGCAAGCCTCGAGCGTACTCAGAAACTTGCCCATAGCTCAACCACCGATAAGTCTCTTTCAAAACCTGCAACCAGATCAAACATCATCCACCACTACCCCCCGACGAAGCTCACCAAATTCACGATTGAGTCCCGGTCGGTCGCCATCCACGTATGCTGATCAACACAATGCCTCTCCAAGTCCAACGCCGAGACGCATACACCCTTGCCGTCCGAGCCGAAGTACCGGAGAAAACGCCTCTCGGTCATTAAGTACCAGCCAACTCGGTAGGGGATTGAGTAGCTCAAGCCTACAATCTGTAACTGCTTCTGTGCATACCGGAGACGTACAAGTTCCCAGAACCTTTCCAGCAGGTAGTGGCAGTACTTCAGCGGTTACTCAATCTCATGAGAATGAGGACGAGAACGAGATGATATCCAATGATATCCGGGACGAATCTCTTCCCCCAGCCCCAATCTATAATATTAGGCTTCAGGATGGATTGAAAGCCGTCAAGGGCCACCTGGCCAGTCTTTCCAGCGCAATGCGTCTTTCGGAATTGACACAAGATCAATCGACGAGCTTGTACACTCTGTATAAGCGTACTGAAGAGATGAGCAGATTCCAGTATCCGGTCACACGTACTGTGGGCTTTATTGGAGACTCTGGAGTTGGTATGGAAATATTCAGGCATTCTCATATTTGGGTTCCTTCTCTGATGTTGTTACAGGCAAGAGTTCGCTGATCAACTCACTACTTGACCAGAAGATAGCACGATCCGTATGTGAATGCTATCATTTCGGTTGTTCGTTTATCCTGAAATTCCTTTCACTGACACCTAATTTCAGAGCAGAGAGGGATCTGCCTGCACGTGTGTGGTGACGGAATTCCGACACACCAATCAAGACCATACCGGTCCATTTAGCATCGAAGCAGAGTTCATGAACAAAGAGGAAAGAGGAAACTTACTTGCGCATCTCCTGCTAGACTTCCGAAAATTCTATGTTAGTTCCATCTACAGGGAGCTTCAGACAATCGAGGAACAACGAAAATGCCAAGATGCAGCTGTTAAATCATGGGAAACACTTCACTCGCTTTTCAAGACTCAGCCAAGACTTACAATTGAGTTCTTATCAGATGAGTCTGAGGATGCACACTCCGAGATCCTTGCGCTGCTGGAAGGCTGGGCATACGCCGGCTTAATAAACCGACAAGGTGGGTCTGATGCGCTCGAATACTCAGTCATTGCCGGTGACGTTGAAGAATGTAAATCTATTCTCGACCATCTTGCTGCTGATAACCCGGAGGGCGGTGGCCCTACATTATGGCCTTTTATCAAGTTGATTAGGTTCGTTGAGCATTGTCTTCTATAACGAGCTTTGATCTGATGCTTTTGCAGGGTATATCTCAGTTCACCTATTTTAAGGACTGGATTGGTTTTGACTGATCTGCCTGGTATGTGTTGAAACTATATAGAGGTTCACATATTGGCCTTGACTAATCCGTTATAGGACTCCGAGATCTCAACTTTGCAAGAGTGCGAGCAACTGAGAGATACCTTGCTCATCAATGTGATGAGGTTTTTATTGTGGCAAACATCTCTCGAGCTAGGACTGACGAATCTGTTGGTGACATCATGAGAAGATGTAGACAGAGTCAGCCTCGAAGAATTATTTGCACAAACTCAGAGGTGTGTATAGTTGTTCTAAGCTCACCCATTTATTCCTTCACAAGTCCTTCTGACTGTATCTATAGGATGTTTCACCAGAAGAGGTCTCCCGTGAGCAAGGGCCAGACGGCCGACGCGTCCGGGCAATGAACAAAGAGCTCGAGACGATCAATGCCCAAAAGATGAAGGCTAAGTCGCAAAGAATAAAATCAAAGGGAGATGATCGGCTCCAATGGTCACTGAAGGAGTCGGAACTCAGGTGATTATTGCTTTCCATCATTTCCATGACCTATGTTGACTCCAGGACAGTGACCAGGTAGACGAATTGGACTTTGAGTAAGTCAATGCCTTGATCATCAATCATATCAACTTTAACACTAACTTGCAACGCAGAATTAGGCGCTTCCTCATCAACCGGCGAAACCTCAACGTTTCACGCGAGCTTCGCAGGAAATATGACGACATCCAGGTATTCTGTATCAGTAACACACTATACTCTGAGCATCAGAACAGCGACCCAGCCCAGGCAGATAGGTATCTCGAGCTGACTGGTATACGAGAGCTGCGCCGCTATTGCCAGCTAGTGCCGGCTGAAGCTCAAATGCGCGCAACAACAGCGTTCCTAGAAGATGAAGTCCCGGCAATGGTGGGCTCAATTCGTCAATGGGCGCTTTCTGGTACAGACTCGGTCACTGCAGAAAAGGCTGCCCAACTTCGCCGTGTTCTGAGTGATTCTCAAGATGCTCTTCGTCGGGTATGCCTAGAAACAAGAATGCTTTGGGTGACTCGGGCTTGTTTTTCTGATATTTAACAGGATTTTCAATCGTCGGAAGACCATGTAGCTTGCATGTTTCGAGACTTGAGAGAGCGTTTTGACAATTCCATTATCTTCTGTATCGGTGAGCAGAATCACCTCGCCTTACCTTCGCTAGCTCTGACATCTTCATAAAACAGATACGTCTCGAGCTCTGTGGAAACAAGAAAGCCTCAACGTCAGTCAGCGCTGGGTAAACGTAATTCTCACCTTTTGTCAGATATTTTGAAACATATGTCGCACATTACTGAATGATCTTTTAGTGGCACTTCAGCTCATATGCTGCATTCTGTCGACACTATGGTACGTGGAGCACGGGAGCACAAGGAAAAGAGCGGCCCTGGAATGAGCAATTCATGCAGCGTACTCGTGAAGCATTGGATCCCGCATGGGAAGACATAATGGATTGGCTGGAGCCAGGAATTAAAATTTTGACTGATGGGGTTGACATGTCATTTCAACTACTACGTTTCGAGATCCAAGGCAAGTCGTTATTCTCTTTTCAAAACACTCATTTTTTAAGGTTTCGTTCTAACATTCTACATATTTACAGAGCATCAACATCTTGCACCCCACGCGCTGCAAAATATCCTTGTCAACATGGGACATAGACGAGAGAATATCAATACACACATCAAGAATGAGATGAGAAACCTCATCCTAAAGACACAGTATGGCAAACCTCACCTGAACATAGAGTGAAGCAACGGCTCTAACAATCTCTCAGAATTACCAAGCGAGACATGCTAGAGCATCACACTGATTCATTTATCTCGATGCTCATGGAGCCATGTTATAATTATTGTAACAGTGAGGGAGGTACGCGAAAATTCATCTTGGTAACACCATCTTTAGTTATTAACCCTATATCAGGACCAGGTTCTGACAAACGACGAAAGAGTCACATGGAAGACCACTTGAGAAACTCCAGGTTATTTTCCAAATACTCTACACATGCCAAGAATGTCTACGGTGGAATCATGGCCGAAAGCCTCAAATCACTACAAGAAAAAATTGATAACCAGATAGAAGGCATAGTGTTAGACTTCCACGCCGTGGTAGTCAATGAAGGAGAGATACCCGAGGCGGAGCGCGCACCTTCACTGGCGAATGAACTGAGATCCCTCATACAGAGTGGACAGGCTACTATTGATGATACCAAGGGGCTCGCCCAACAGCTCAATGGGCGCAGTGACTGAATAGCGGACCTTTTTTTAACAGAAACTAGTGTTGCTTGGGGGAAATGCAGGTCAGACAAGCCTTCAAATTACAACTCGGCGAAATAAATTCTGATTGAATCCAGTTTTTGGCTTCATGTGCATGTAACGTAAAGACAGCCCATGATATACAATGTCAAATACCAAATAGAGGAAACTGTGCAGCTAGAGCCACTAGTCGTCTTCGAACAGCCAGCAGGACAAGGAACCTCCGAGTAATACTGCCACAAGAAATAAGGATCGGTCTCGTTAACAAGAAACCACCCATAAGCCGCGACTGAGTCGGCAGATAATTCAAAGCCTGAATGATACCATGGACGAGATACAGACATGCCCACAGCCCTTTTGGATGAGTCTGTCCATTGAGGCTCCGTAGATGGATTATCTGAATCCGGCCCATCGGATTGTGGAGGCGCACTTGTCATTGTTCGCTATGAGCCAGCGAGGTATGTCTCACAATGTGACGATTTTTGTGTCCCATTTACCATCGGAAAACTCTCAGCATTAGTATACAACGTCAAATCAGTAAAAGCAGCCTGTGCCTCCGATGCCGTCATGCGGTACTTTACATTTGGATATGTTTATAAGGCGGTGCAATTCTTTCTAGCAGCGATTTCCCATATACAATTCCCTCTCCCACGTTATCTCCTGTTCTTTGCAATTGCTGTGAATTTGTTCGATCAACCTTGTAACGATGGATTCCTCGTCTTTCCACTCTCGTTAACCGAGATTTGTGCGCGGAGTCGGATCCTTATCGAGCGGACATAAGCCTGCGGAAAGAAATCGACAATATTGTTATGGCAGACTGCACGTATCTGACTGAAAATTATTCTACTGTCATATACAAAGGGGATAGCTCTGTGAAAGAGGCTTGTCTTTACGCAATACGCGACATAATTCAATAGTGGCGTCGCTGGCATTGCTCGCTGAAGGACTATCGCTGGAAATATCTCTATGTTACTATTCCGCCACAAGTCTTGTTGGGCGGAGAATTTCGTCTCTTGGAGAATTCTTTGGCTGATGTGTTAAACGGTTTACACAAAGGTGTTGTCAGCCCAGACAAAATTGCCTTCATGGAGATGTGCTTGCTGCGATAATACTCGGCCCAATATATTTCCAAACTGAAACCTGAATTCGAACATGAGTGTCACAAATACCCGACTTCGCCTTCCATGCTTAGTAGGAGAGAGATGCTGCTTCAAGCCCTAATCACATGACTATCTCATACAGCTAATCTTGGGGTAACTTTTCAAACCTGTGATTATTGTGATATAATGTATCATTACTGATCCAAGAAATATCTCGCCATGTCGTCGTCCCAATACAAGCATCCAGATGCAAGCAAAAGGTTTCCGCCCTGTCTCCTCCCTCTTCTCTTTCAACCCTTGCAAAATGGCGCGAAATTCGAGTCCCTATAGCGTAAGATGGTTGTATATATGATAAGCAGCAGTAATAAGCTCCCTACCTCACAAATGGCCAAGCTGGTAAACTGTAGTGAGCGTTCTATTGCTAACGTACGTAAGAATATACGGTTATTAGTAGGTAATAATAAGTGGTAACTAATACGCGGTGATCTTAACGAAACATATTGGTCTGTAGCTTTGTAGTTATAGCGCTTATAGTAGTGATAATGTACCGGGTCCTTAACACGATTGAATGCACTAAAATTCTTATAGAGGCGCGCCACCGATAGTTAGTCTATTTCTCGCTACTAATACCTCTCGCAGCATTTGCTCTATTATTTCTAGACCCCCAACTTCTGCTATATTAAGCGGCGTGCATACGTCGAAGGAATGAATACTAGGGTTAACACTAGCATCTAAGAGAGTCCGGACGGTGTTTTTATATTCGTTATTAACCGCCTAATATAGAGCCGTCTAGCTATTATAATCCTAGAGATTCCTTATTCCACTATCTCCTAAAAGAATCTTAGCAATTTTGTCCTCGCCTATATAGGTAGCAAGATACAATGCCGTCTTTCCCTTATTATCCCGGGTAGACCTATTAGCCTCTTTACTAAGGAGAAGCTTAAGAACTTTAATTTGACTCCCTAGAACGGCTCGGTATAACGCTATATATCCGCTTGAATCGTTAAACGATAGGTCAATTCTATATACGATAAGAAGTAGAACTATCAATTTATGCCTAGCTTCCGTAGTTTCTAAAAAGGCGTCCTTAACGGTCTTATTAAGGGTAGTACCGCGGTTAAGAAGTATATTCGCGATCGTTATATGCCTATAGAGTACTATATAGTATAAAGGAGTCCGACTATCGATATCTCTAACGTCTAATCTAACTTTAAGACTAAGTAATTATATCCTTCCGTAGCTATATAATATAGCGCTATACGAAGTTTATTATCGGTAAGATACGGATTACTACCCTATTAGATAAGCAATTTAACGATAGCTTTATAACCATTTTAAGCGGCTAAGTATAGCGCCGATTCCCTATATTAATTTTAAATCTAGTTAAGGGCCCCCGCTTCTAGTAAAGCTATCGTTATACTAATATAACCCTCGTTAGCTACCTAATATAGCGGAGTCCACTCTATATAGCTAAGAGCATATATATTAGCCTTATAATTTAATAAAGTAGAAACTATCTCTTTATATCCTTTTACTACCTAGTGTAAAGGGGTCTGTTCCTTATTATTTATACTATCGATATACGCCCTAGCGATTATTAGTATATCTGTAATTGTTACTTTCCCCGAAAGGACGGCGAGGTGTAGTGGCGTGGCCCTACTCTTATCTAGAATTAAAGGACCGCTTCCGGTATCTAGAAGTAGCCGTACGGTTACGACCTCGCCGGCGCTACTAGCTTAAAGAAGAGGGGTCTATCTATCTAAGCGTTAAGTAGATATATTCGCCCCGGCGTTTAGGAGACGCTAGATAATATTAACGAAACCTAGTAAAGATGCCCGGTATAATAGCGTAGTATTTTTGTGACCTTATAGAGAAGGGTCTACTCCCTTATTTAGAAGCTCCTATACGATAGTAATATAACCGTTTCTGGTAGCGAGGTGTAGTGGCGAGTCGCCTATATTATCTTAGATATCGACGGTTACTCTAGTATAAAGTAGTGCCCGAACTATCTTAAGATTCTCTTCCGAAATAGCTAAATAAAGAGGCGTATAGCTATAGGCATCCTTAACATTAATAGGAGCTTAGTGGCTTAGTAGTATCTCTATAATCCGGCTATATCCCTTAATAGTAACCGTATATAAAGTCGTCCTTTAAGCCTAGCCGATCCTTATATCCGTAATAGTAGCTCCTTTATTTAAAAGAACCTCTATAACGGGATCATTTCCCGTTATAATAGTATAATCTAGTAGACTAAGTCCATTCTTATAACGTAAATTGATATCAGCTCCTATATTAACGAGTAAAGACGCCACGTTATAATAACCGAAAGCAGCGGCCTAGTGTAGTGGCGTGTTTCCCTTATTATTAGCCGTGTAGGGATCGGCTCCTACTTCCAGATAATACTTAACAATACTTATATATCCACATACCACTACAGAAAATAATATCGTTCGTCTATATTCGCGGAGACTAGATAAAAACGCTAAGATAGCGAGCTGGGTAAACCCCTCCGCGGCTTGCGCGAGAGCCACGATATCTGAGGGTTCTAAATACTCAAATAGTTCTAAAAGGACTTCTCTGGGAAGCGGGAGTCCCCACTAGCAGCCCATGTTAAGTGCCGTTTTCAGTGAGAGTCACGATAAGGAATAGTTGAGTCCAGCTGGCCAGTGGCCCAATCTTGGCGGAATACGAGATTTAGGCCTATCACGTGCAGAAGAGACGGCGTGTGCCAAAAGGGACCGATCACAAATAGACCTCATTAAAAACATTTAGAGGGCCGGCATCTCCCGCCCTCCGCCCGACCCTCGCGGGCGGAGGGCGGATACTTGCCTGCCCTCGCCCGACCTTCCGCCCTTATCGGCCTTTATTTATATAAAATAAGTTGACCTTTCCTAATTTAGATATATAAAAGTGCTAACTTATCACTTTAAATTACGGTTATTTAATAGTGTTCTAGTTTGAATATTATATTTACAATCTATTTCTTTATTAGAATTAAGAAACTTTATAAAATTGAGTTATATTACGTTAAATTATAGTAGGTAATAATAATATTATATATTCTTAGTATCTTTAAATATATTAGTTATTATTAATTATAAAAGTTATTAATTTTAGATAATAGAGTTATAGAAATATATATTTATAACTATAGCTAGACCTAGAGTATATACTTCTTATCTAAATACTAATTTTTAAAGGCGGGTTAAGGGCGGCCCTTAATTAGCCTAGTAAATCTAGCTAATTATAGAGATTATCTTAAGTTAAAGTAGGTTAAATTATAATATATTTACTATTTACCGAGTAAGCTAAACTTTAGGGTAGTGAATTAATTCTATTTACTAGGATCTATTAATTTTACTAGTATATCTACCTTCTAATTCCTATCCTATTATTAAGATATAATCTATAAGTGATTATTTAGTTAATAATATCTTAAATTTCTTAGTTTTTAGATATCTATTCTTTATATATCTACGATAGTAATCCTATAAATTTAGTCGACCCTTTTCTCTACTTTCCGAATAAGTAATTCCTAACCCCTAAGGTTTCTAAAAGCTAGTAGATATTTAATACTACCTTAAATTCTAGGTTTTTTACCCTAATTCCTCTACCTTTAATTCCTTCTTTACTTTAGCGTATTAGCCTAGGTCGATTAATAGCGTTTATTCTATACCCTAATATATTAAAAGATAATTTTGTTTCCTAGTAGTTAGAGACTAAGTTTAGAAAGATAAAAAAAACGACTAAACTAGAATAGTAACCGGATAGCTACTTACTAGGAGTAATTTAATTAAGTAGCTAATATAAAAACTAGCAAACTAAGGGTAATATATTATTAATACTATAAAGTCCTCGATTATCTAGTAAATAGGCGGTATAGAATAACTATACTTTATCGATACTTAGCTAGACCGACTTATTATAAATCTAGTACCTAAAAGGGTAATATTAAAGGACTACTTATAAATGCCGTATATATTATATAATTTTTCTATTATTTATTTACTAATAACTCTCTAGATTAATAGGCGTAGAACGTATTAAGCAAGTTAATAGTTTTTATATAGGAGGTATAGGAATAGAAGCTCTTATAACTACTTACCCTCTCCCGTCTCCCTTTTAAGTTTATTAAACACCTAGAATTTCGTGAAGTTATTAACTTTGCCCGACTTACCCCGATATAACTATAGATCCCTTCTACGGTCATAATACGGTCTCGACTATAGCGGTATATCTAGGAATAGTAATAGTCTATTCTTAATAAGCTTCCTTCTAATATAAAGCTTTCGATTATACTAGATTACTAGATATCTCCGTTTCGATAGGCCTTTATAGCTATTACTAGCTACTTCCTCGACTAGCATTAGGAGTATCTAGACCTCATAACCGCCCGCGAGCGGCCCTCTGAGGGCCGCCCGCAGACCCGCACTTTTGCGGGCGGAGGGTAGGCGACACCCGCCCGCGGGTCGGGCGGGCCTTTTTCCGCCCTCACCAAGCGGCCCTCCAAATATTTTGAGGGCCGACAAACAAGACAAACAGGCAAAAAATATAACTTTTTTAATTACGCTATGTATAAACGCTGTTTATAGACCTTTTATATACGTAATATTTAATTTTCTTTTAATAGATAGATTATATTAATAGTTAAATCTATAAATTACTTTTAAATATATTATAGAACGCGTTATTTAGATAGTTTATAAATTATAGAGTTTTGCTTAGAAAGTGGTAGTACTACCGTATATCTCAAAAATATATATCTAATATTCAGATATAAGTTCTATGTTTTTACGCGATTTCTCGATTTTTATAGACTGTATTTAGTTCAAAATTTAATAATATACTTATAAAGCTTACTTAAATCTATAGCCTAATTTTGATCTTTATACGATACGTAGAAGGTCATATTACAGCAATTACAAGAGGCTGGTTATGCGGGCCGATGAGGGCCGCCCTCGAGCGGCCCTCAGAGGGCGGAGGGTCGGGCGAGGGCAAGCAAGTATCCGCCCTCCGCCTGTGAGGGTCGGGCGGAGGGCGGGAGATGCCGGCCCTCTAAATGTTTTTAATGAGGTCTAGGAGTATCGAGAGGTTCTTCTTAGATTTGAACTATTATCTGGCTCACACTTAGGTGTTAACCTAAGTGATATGGTTTTAAAGCTCCTCTATTAGTATAAGATTGTAGATCGAGTACTTGTAGTCACTACCGATAATATATCAAATAATAATACTATAATAGTAAGTATCTAAGAATCACTCTAGTCGCTTAAGCTAAATAATAGTGCTATAATCGTTCGGGTTCCTTATATTACCTATATTATCTAGCTTAGTCTGAACAATCTTCTTAGGAAGATAAAGGCAATTCTAAAGAATAAGAGTACGGAGATAGACTAGTCTAACGACCGTGTTCGATCATTTCGTATAAGGTAATAAAAAAGAGAAATTGTTAATACGTTTAATAAGGTATATCCCTATAACTCTACCTTTTTTATTATACTAATCCTTTTATTCTTATATAGGTCCGAAACCTTACTATCTATATTAACGTAAGTCTATAATAGAGAGAGTTATTCTATAACCTTTAAACTAAGGAGCTAAAGCTTATTCCGATCTAGGATATCCGAACTCGCTAGAATTCGATATTTTTAATACTCCGATATACTAAACGGCTTTAATTAACCTTTAATTAATTCTACGCTTAGTATAACTAGGAATATTTTATACTAAGTCTAGAAAAGTGGCGATAGATTAACTATCTTCTTTAGATTACCTAGCCTTTCTTTAAATTTACTACTCTTCTTTCTAAAACTAAGGATATTAGTATTTACCTAATCTTTAATATCTATAATAAGCTCTTTAACTACCTTAAAAAGTTAAAAACTACTTTAAAACGGAAGAAGGTTATATAGAAGTAGCTTATACTTATTTCTATTAAGGTAGTAGAGAAGAAGCTTTTATAATATTATAGCTAGACCGATTAAATTAATAATAATCTTTACGTAATTAGCACTATTCTCTTACCCTAATAAAAGCTTAACTTTTTTAAAGGAAGGGACTAGGATAATCCGGTTAATAACTAGTGTGTAATCTATCGAGTAAGTCTTAAGGAATACTTTTAGTCCTATAAGAAACTTTATTTAGATATATAATTATTATTTAGAGCTCGATTATCTATAATCGCGATTTTAGAGCTTAAAATAGAATATAGAGTAGAAGAGTCCTAGCCCTTAGTATTAAGTAAATATAATAAGCTTAAGGAATATCTTAATAGTAGTAAGTTATATCTTTTTATTATCTATCCTATATTAACTTATATTTAAGGTATTATATAAACGCCTACCTATATATTTTAGAAAGAGTATTAGTATTATTACCCTACTCTTATAAACCTTATATATAATATACTATTAATACTAGCTATAGGGGTAGGTATAGAACGCCTTTTTAACTCCGCCTAGGATATCTATTACTACCGATAAGGCTCTTTAAAGGTATTAATAGTTTAAGATCTAATAATATTTATATATATATTAAAATTTAAGATCGAAGATACCTACCGAGCTTTAATTAATAAGTATCTTTTATATAAAGAGATATAAGCTAACTAAAAGGAGAGGGATA